>MU128933.1:0-406093 GCA_014904985.1 Hydnum rufescens UP504 | reverse complement strand
GAGGCCTGATAGAACAAGGGCAATAATAATAAGAGAAATGCCAATAATGGCAAGGATGACAATAACCCCCGTAGTGAATGGAGGGAGAGAGGAGACAAGAGCATTTGAGGAAGTAGGCGCCATATGATAGAGTCGATGAAGAATAATACTCTGACGGGTAAGTCCTTAGGCGGAAGCAAATGTCAATTTGATCCTGACACTAGGTCCGTAATGGCATATTTTTCATTGATTTTTCTTTTGTATTCATCAAGTAATTTTCTTGATGTGCTGGTGAATGTACAATCATCGACGTGAATCACCAATATTAATTTATCTCCATTTGTTTGTATATGGAAAACACCGGGGTCGGCATGGCTTGCACTAAATCTGAGATCGTTAAGCGCCCGTGACAGCGAGTCATACCATCGTCTTCCAGCTTGTTTAAGACCGTAGAGTGTCTTTTGTAGTCGCAAAATAGTGTTCTTCCCCTGAGGTTTATATTCAGGGGGAAATTGCATGTATATCTCTTCATCTGCATCTAATTCACCGTTTAGGTAAGCGCCATTAAAGTCGAATGAATCAATTTCCCAGTCTTTCTCCGCGGCCATTGCAATAATTGTGTGGAAACTGGCAAGTCGTGCCACTGGGGAATAGGTTTCGTAGTAATCAACACCATATATTTGAGTAAATCCGCGGGCTACGAGCCGTGCCTTGTATTTTTGGATAGTACTGTCTGCTTTTCGTTTTATTTTGAATACAAGCTTGCAGTCAACAATATTTTTTCCCTGTGGCCACGGCACTTCCTCCCAGGTTCCGGTGTCTTTAACAGTTTTGAGTTCTATGTCAATGGCCTCCTTCCATTTTGGCCAATCTGTTCTTAATTTGGCCTCCTCCAAGGACTTGGGATCGCCGTCAATGTCTTGTATTGCCCTGTAGACAGCATCATTGAATTCCATGTGATACATGGCATCATTTGCAAGATTTACTTCAGGGGTGGCAGTGCTCCCCCTGATGCCGGGTATTTTATTATCTGGTTTGGAATTCATATACCCATGTACTGTACCTTCGCCCTGTTCGAGGTGTTGTACATACTGCGAGGGTTTTGGGACACGTTCTGAACATCGCTCAGGTTCAGCGGGCTGGGTCTTTTTCGGTGCGGGAGGGGTTTCTAATGGAATATAGGGGCGAATGGGGGTAGATGGTCCATATTTAATGCTTTTTTCATCATCTGAGCCATTAGGATCAGTATGGGCAGTTTCCTGATCTGGATTTATATAGGGGGTGGAGGATATGGCATTTTGCCTCGAGGTTGAGCCAGGCATATCAAATGGAATTTCGATTGTCGGTGTCACAAACTTGACATTTCGTTTGACGGAAATCTTATTCCGTCCCTTCCAATAAATTCTATGGGCATGGGGGCTGTCATTATCATAGCCCACCCAAAATGCCTCATTTGCCCATTCATCCAATTTGGATCCTGAATCATTATGGACCCAGACTCGTTGGCCCCATTCAGGAACACTTCCTAAATTCAGTTTTTCTTTTGTGAGTCATTCAAGCGGGGTCATGTTCCCTAAAACCCGTGTGGAAGATAAAAACATCCAGTATCAGAAAATGCGAAATCACACCACTTCCAGCCATTGGAGGATCACATGACCAATTACGAAATTAATTACGGCTACGCGCGGAAATCGAATTCGTTCTATAACTCCGTCAGTTTTGATCGGAGAGGTACGCCCATATAACGCTTAGAAAGCTACAATTCACACCTTTCAAACGGTACCAAACACAAGTCGAACGGACCAAAACTGCACTCTCCAGGCCAATTTTACTACCAAAATCCGGAATTTCCAGTAAAAAACGAATTTCTCCGTCAGTTCGCATTCAATCCTTTCGGAACAACCGCGCCTAGAAAGATATAAAAAATCCGCATCCGACGGTACCAAGCACGCGAAGAACAGATCAAAACTGAACTCTACAGAGCAATATTACTATCAGAATCAACACCCATCAGTAAAAAACGAATTTCTCTGTCAGTTTACACCGGATCTTCTCGGAACCACTGCGCCCAGAAAGCTGTGAAAAATCCGCATCTAATGATACCAAGAACGTCTATTACGGATGCAAACTGCTGTTTCTGCATCGAATCCCATCCTATGCACTTGTCCCCATTATCAACCAACAACAAAACACCTTAACCACTGGACTATGCTCAAATTAATCTCCAAAACCCGGAGATATCCTTTCATTTCACCTCCAGAATGCTCCACATGGTCAGTGACCACATGCTCCAAGCATTCCACATGCTCAGCAAATTGGTGACATCACCCCCCCTCATGATTCCTTTTGTTCTCTTTATGAATGACTCAGCTATGACCACATTATTACATCATCTTGTTATTTTTCTTTTGTTCTTACCTATGACTCACATATGACTCACCCATGGGGGAGTCATATTTCTTAAACACAGCCACCTTCAGAAAGGTATAAAAGCTGGTAGATTTCCTGTACCCACACACAATAATCTCCTCTCTGGAAATCATTACTGTCAACCACTGTCAACTTTTCTGCTTGCCTCTAAAGAACAGTCTATCTATAAGCCATCTGGAGCTAAGTCATCTTCAAGGTTGTTGAGACAAAGCCACTGGTAGCCCTCTACGCGAATCACTAAAGCCAAGGATAGTTGCAGGACCTAAGGTTAGAGTTGCTGGACATCCAAGGAAAAGTAAGCATAACGAAATACATATCAGGTTTTGAAGAAAGAAGAAAGAAACATACTAACAAGACTAACCAAGCACTGACCAGTCTATAACCCACAGATATCCGCATTTTGACCAGGAGAACATAAACAAGAATACACAAATATCAGTAAACAGACCAACACAACACGAACGACGTATAAGCCTTTCCACAAGCATCCCAGACGTATAAGCCTTTCTATAAGCATCCCACATGACGTATAAGCCTTTCTACAAGCATCACAGATGTATAAGCCTTTCTACAAGCATCCTACACGATATATCATTGACTACAACTAGTCCATATCCCTTCCTATTCTCCACTGAACACCATACACGTCTTACAGAGTGTGATCAACCATTGAAGCGAACCAGCCCAACGAATAACAACAGAAATACAGTCTCCCATCTACACACTGGCTGAACCAGATTTTGATTTGACAGTCATCGGAGCTCCCAACCCTTCTTCTATAACGGTTCTTGAGCCACACAGCCCAATTCACTGCCTCCCCCCACAGATTTTTGGGTAATCCGGATTGATGCAACATAGCATGGGTTCGCTCAAGGATTCTTCTATTTAGGGACTCAGCAACTCCATTATGTTGTGGAGTATCGTGTGTAGTTAATCGTCGTTCTGTCCCCTGATTACGTAAGAATGTGCCGAATGCGGTACTCGTATATTCACCCCCACAGTCAGACTGAAGTCTTTTAATTTGAACTCCATGTTGGGTTTTTGCCCATGCTACAAAGTCTTTGTATGCATTAAAGGCCTCGTCTTTTGTCCATATGACCTGAATTTTTGTATATCACATCGTGTCATCTGTAAATGTTATGTAATATGGTCGCCTGCCTAGCGAATTAATGGGGGATGGCCCCCAGATGTCCGTATGTATTTCTTCCCCAAAGGAAGATGTGAGGGGTGCTGTTCTTTCCTTTTTTATTATTTTCCTTGTGGCCTTTCCATACTTGCATGAGTCACAGGAAAATTCTGTAATGTCATCCACGAGTTTAATACCCTGGATAACATTATTTTTGACAAGGGAATGAATTGAGTCGATTGAGATGTGACCCAACCTCCAATGAAGCTCCGAGAGCTTAATTGTTTCGTCCCCGGCACTAGCAGCCACATTGGCATGCTCAACTTTGTATAGGCCATTATTGCCTACTGGGATTTCCCCAATAATCACACCCTTGGGATTCTTTATTTTGCACGAGGTTCCATCGAATAAGACCCTGTGACCTGCTTTCATAATCCGATTAATTGAGATGACGGTGAGTCCCATTTCTGGAGCATGTAGGGCATCATGTAATATAACCAGGGTGAATTTCCCGCCATTTGGCACTTGTATTTTTAAATCACCAGTGCCAATAGCATAAAATATTCGTTTGTCGGCTGCGGTAATTGGGCGAGGGTCAATAGAGTGATAGTTAATGAATTGCTCTTTGTATGGCGACATATGCCTTGTTGCCCCTGAGTCGTATAATTCGGTGTAAATAGGGGAATTTATTTGTGTATTCATCATGGCCATGGTATTCGTCTCTGGCCTCATGGCCTCAATTACAGCCCATGCCTCAATGTCAGCATGCTCTGTGGCCATGGCTGTGCTTTCCTTTGCACCCGCCCTGGTATTTGTGGACCACTGTGGCCCCTGTCCCTCCTTTCCTCCCCCTTTTGCCCAACAGTCTGCTTTATAATGCCCTTTCCTGTGGCAATTAAAGCACTCCACATTCTTCCTGGCCTTCCTTCTCTGGCCATTAGAGTAAAATGCCTCTTCACTATTATTAGATTTCCCTTTTCCTTTCTTTAGGGATCATTGGTCATACTCGTCTGTCACGAGTCAAATTACTAGGGCAGGGGTAATGGACTTGCTGCTAAGATCCGCTGTGGCCATAATTGAATTTATCGTATTATTGTATGAATCCAGGAGTGATCCCAACAGTGTATTTCCGTATTCTTCATCTGTAATTGTGGCCCCCATGGCCACCAATTGCTCCTTTAAATCCGCGAGTTTATCAAAATGTGCCCAGACATCGTCATCTGCGCCACAGCGTGTATTTTGTAATCATTTACGTAAGTCGACCAAAATTAATTTAGATCGCCCTTCGTACAAGGCCCGGAGCTGTTCCCACACCTCCTTTGCCTTCAATCTGGCCTTAATCTGGCCAAACACCGTATCTGGGACCGAGCCTGCCACTAGTTGCTTTACCATGGCCTCGTCCCTTCTCCATCTTGCTTCTGGTGTAAGCCCATCAACCGTACCAGCCCTGGAATAATCTGACGTAATCGTGTCATTCGAAAGGTGCTCAAGTAGCCCCTTGGCGTCCAGAGCCCACATAATTTGGTCACGGTACATGACCCAATTGGCCCCGTCTGCTGCTAATTTCGTTATCCTGATCTTGAATTCATCGCTCATAGCTGTAAGGTTTTACAGGTAGTGTCAAAGATATAGGGGTAAATGTTTTTTATTATAGGAGTGGCGATGGGCCCATAACCTAGTGTAAGGCTACGGATGAGAATGTATTTCCCCTGATGACTAAGCAGATGTGAGCGGATTCGATAGACCGGAGAGCCCTAGTTGCTCGGGTGAATTAGCAGGAAGGATACTGTTATTAGAGTCCTTAGATCTGTAGGCGAGCTCAAGCTCGCCCTTTTATACTGTGTACAGGATATTCAAGAAACTACATGAGAATAGTAGAATGTTCGGGTACTATACTACTGGCATCAACAAGAAGGACATAGAATGTTCTCTTAGGTATATTACTCCCTTCTGTTATAGATTACCATAAGAGGGTGGTAGGGGAGTCACGCTTGATACGGCGTTAAGTCCAAATAGGGGGTATTGCCACTTCGGGCTGATTACATAATTAACTCTTTATTTTATTCCAACATTCGCGTATGGCTGCGGTTTCGGCGAGCTCTCCTGAAATGAAGCGGCTTGGTGTGTGCATCTCTATCTTGTTGCACCGACTGACTGAACATAAATTGCATTGTGATCAGATGGAATCCTTCGGTCGGAGCTATATTCTCATTTTTCGGAATCCCTTTCAGGTTTGGCGACCATTCCTGCCTACGGGGAATCGTCTCGATTCATCGCAGAGAACTGCCGTTTCATCGATCACGAGAATTCCGCACTGTATTTGATCGTCAGTATGTATAGTTTTCGTTTTTTTCTCCCCACAGCCGAAATTTGTAACTTCCGAATTCAGCCAATCAACGATGGCTGAGTGTCAGAATGGATAATCTCGGATCGATTCTAATACTCTGCGTATCTTTGATGTACGTAATGTATGCCTCGCATTCGGTCATGGATACAGACCGGACAGTAGGCTATGTTTGGAGTGAGTGGTGTATCGCCAGCTCAAATTGGGTTAGTCTTCACGTATGCCACGGAAACCACGACGATGCTCTCTCTGGGGACGGTAAGTGACTTAGTGGTGCATACTCTGTATGATCCAATAATGAATGTCGATACCAATAACAGAGACAAACAGCCGAGGTTGAGGTACGTAGAGTTAACGACCTTCCCAACTGTACTCTGAGTATCCCGACAGAATAACATGAATGCGGTGGAACGGATATTTCAATATAGTGACGAGGGTGCAATCCCTCAGGAAGCAGCATATGAAATCAATGATCCCCCACTCCCTCCGAGCTGGCCAGAGCGCGGCGAAGTGGAATTTAAGGACGTTGTCTTCAGGTCCGAGAATCAGGGTACCCTTTCCATTTTAATAAACTTGCCTTATTGATGGATCACATCCTAGTTATCGCCCTGGTTTACCCCCGGTTCTTCAGGGAATATCCTTTCTGGTGCAGGGTGGCCAGAAAATTGGTGTTGTGGGTCGTACAGGCGCTGGAAAGAGCTCATTGATGACAGCGCTCTTCCGCCTCGTCGAGCTGTCATCGGGGTCCATACGCATTGATGGATTGGATATCTCAAAACTGGGCCTGCGGAAATTGCGTAGCAAGATTTCAATCATTCGTCAAGACCCTTTGATTTTTTCCGGTACGTTCAGATTTAAATCCATAGTATTACCTCCCTCCAACTGTACTCATGCAAATATTTTTGATTGTACTGGTCACAGGCACGATCCGTAGTAACCTGGATCCGTTCTCGCAGCATGATGATGCCCGTCTCTGGGATGCCTTGCGCCGCTCACATTTGGTCAACTCATTCGATTCGGGGGAAGAGAAGTCGAGGCCTCGATTTACACTTGATACCACTATCGAGCCAGAGGGTTCCAATTTGAGCGTCGGGGAACGTGTTGGAGTGAACGGATACGGAAGCGGCCGGGTACGACGTCGGAGACAAGCGCGACCCCTGTGAGGCTATGCCGACGACCTCGCCAATCGTCAATCCGCCAATCTAGCTAAAACCTGTAGCCGAGTTTCACCGGCGATCTTTTACCTCTTTGTTTTGCTGGCACCACCGGCAGTCGGACATTCTTTTCTTTTCCTCAGTCCATTTTCATGTGCTCTTTACCCTCATGTAAATACTATAAAAGTCGGGCTTAGGCCCTCCAAAAACATTAAGGACTTCTCTGTGTTCTTCCCGCCACTGCTGCTTAATTCACCTGGGCGACTCGAGTCTCGCCAGTCTACCGAATTCGTCCTCACCCGCTTAGTAATCAGGGGGAGTTCTTCTTGCGCGAATATCGTAACTCTCACTAGAACGCTCATTGCTGAGCTTGGCTCGGGCTCTGTGTAAGGATTCGCAAATAGTCGTCATGGATGAGGCCACAGCCAGGTATTCTTTTTTGTTTGCCTCTAGGCTGGCATTCTTTGGTGAATTCAACTGAATGTCTTTGATCCGTGTTCCAAGCGTGGACTTGGAAACCGATTCTAAAATTCATGAGACGGTTCTGGCGGAGTTCTCGTCTCGGACGATCCTCTGCATTGCTCACCGCTTGAGGACGATCGTCCATTATGACAAGATCCTCGTCCTGGATCAAGGCCAGGCAATAGTGAGTGACATTTATGCCAGTGCTGTTGAGTCATGGGTGCTCCAAGCGCCCGGTGCCTTTTACGCGAGTGGCTCGAGGAGTGGTCTCCCCAGCGGCTCGCCACTCAGACAATAGTCATTTTTCCTTTCCTTTCCTTCGTAATCCTGCCACACATTTTTCCTATATATACGATAGATATCCCGGTAGTGCGATAACCTCGTCTCGGTTCATCGCACTACAGGCGAGTCTCCTGTACCTTCCGATTACCCAGTAGACTAATCATAACCGTTCATCGCACTACAGTCTCATCAAGTGCGATGTACTATGACTGACACTGGGACCTGCAGGAGTTCGACGCACCCCTTAATTTGTTTGACCGCAAACATGGGGTATTTCGGAGCCTGTGTGGCCAGAGTCACATAGGATGGAAAGAAATAGAAGTTGGGATAGTATCCCTTGAAACCGCCCGATGTGCATAGTGTCCAGAATCTTAGGTTTTCATCTACGCCACATGCAGCACAGCCAAACTGAGACAAAAGTACTCTCCCCAGACAGACGTCTACTTCTAGATCAAAAGGCCCCCAAATCTGTCAGACATCCAAAATAAAGTGAGACCCTTTGGGATATGATGGGCAACCACAAGTCATACTATTCAAAACAGAACAGACTTGTTCTTTCTCAGGGAAACAGGGCAGTTACCAGGATTCAAAGCTTTAGAAAGAAATAATGGAAATTTCAGCTTGTTGGCCTTTGATTGCATCAAATATGCCATTAATATTCTTAGAATCAGTCTTCCTTGGAGTTTATTTTTACTGGGTAGTGACAGGAGCCTCCTGATGTGCTCTCCTCCCGAAAAAGGAATCCCAGGAGCGGGCCACATGAACTCGGATATACTAGATAAATCCGGCGGAGGCCTTTAACGCCGAATCGAGGACCTGGAAGCAGACGTCACACGGGGCGTGACGGAGAGGCAAAAGGAAAGTTAATCTCGATGACCACTCCGTCGAACGATGCCGACTTCGACGCTCTCATCGATCTCCTCGGTTTCGACGACGATGATAGTGTCCGCGGCTACGAGAAGGGTAACTTGTTTCGCACTGATCCCCTAACGCACGAGACCAGTGGAGCAGAGGTGCGTGCTCACCGCGGGGCATCCATAGGTATTTTAATCACAAATCACAATGCTTCATTCAGATCAAGACTTCCTCTAGTACACTCTTGCCATCATTCGATTCTGGTGATTCGCTCGAGCTGGACCATTTTCACCACTCTACTCCCGCAAATGTTCCTGAATTGGATAACCGACCGTCCCCCTTACCTTCGGGCAGCTATGCGCAAGCAGAATTCCCTGGCATACCTAGCCCAAAGGTGCGCCGAAGATCGCTTAAGTGAGAACAGATTCCTGAGCGTACGAACCCTGTAATTTGTCATTCGTAGCCAGCAGAGCTACAAATGCCTGCTTTCCCCCCACTGGCGCCCGCGCTCCGCTCAGTCCGCTCTACGAATGATATTCCCACTATGGGTCTTGAATTTGGTGTCCCTAACTACGAAGTCGAATTGTTGCCTGTATCTCCGTTCCTTTTGTCCCCTCAATCTTCTGGCCTTGATCAAACTCGGTCTCCGTTCTTTTCCGGAACTCTTCTGCCAAATGATGGGTCCCCTCTGCCCGATCCTCACACCATTCCTTCTCTTACTACCTCACCAGTGGCGACGTCTCTCCAGCATCCTGTCCTCCCGAACGAAGACGTTGGACCTGGTGTAGAAGAGCGTGAGGGGTCTCGGGCTGTATTAGACGAGGTACGATAATCCTCTGATTTACTATCCCCAAGCTCCTTGTCCGATGCATGTGTCAAAGTCATCTCCAGCCGTTGACCGGTCAATTAATGTATCAACTCGCCTCACTTCACCCGCCATGGAACGGCTGGCAAGGGAATTATCCCTTGCGCGTGCAGAAATAACCTCGTTACGCGGGCAATGCGACGAATTACGCCTCATAGTCACTAATAATGATTTACGTGGAGGTCTTGAAGTTCCAAAATCCAGCGCTCCGCTTGAAGACAATGGACCTCCAGAAAGTGTAGAAGCAACTACAGCCCGAATCACATGGATAGGGCGGCCACAAAGTATTTGGGAGGGCGATCATAAGGACGTGGATTTGACTCCAACAGAAGCAGATAAACCCGACGTACCACACCACTCATCCTCGACTGCAGTAGGAGGTAGATGGGACGATATCGATAACATGTCCGGTGACGATGCACGACAAGCCCTTAAAGTGACTTCTTGTTCAGAGTATTTCATTCGGAGACTAATTTTTTTTTTTTTTTCCCCTCTCCAGTCTATTTTATCTTACTTTTCTCTGCCCCCATCGTCGCTGCGAACTTTGCCGCCTCTCTATCGACATGTCGGACACGAGGTGATTACAAGTTCATCGCCACGTTCAAACCCTGTACAACCTTCCTCATCACATACAGTGTCTGGCCCACTACCGCCCCCGTCAACGTTCGCACAAATAAAGCGGGCTATGACTTTCCTTGTTCATGCAGATGAACTTGTTTGGAAGCGGGTATCACTGTCTAACCCTCGAAACGCTCCTCGCCGCACACATTCCCATACTCCACTCACTTCTTCATCACAATCCAATTCGAGCGTTCAGGCGCCGGGATTGAGCCCCATTCGAAAGGCAGGGGAGCAAGCGTCTTCTAATCCTGAGGCAGGAGGAGTCGCCGGCAACGATCCCCCAAATGAACAAAGCACCAGCATAATTTTCGAAGAGAACAATGTGAAAGCCCTGGAAGATCGGTTGAGTCTCTGGGAGAGGGCCGTCAGGACCAAAATGAGTAAGCCAAAGAGATGAAGACGTCTCATTTTGATGTAAGATTTGACTTGGGATGTTGACATATGTGCGTAATGTCGTGTTAATGATATCAACCTGCCACAGCACAGCGTGTACTGGGCATGGTGGTACAAGGCTCATAGTATCGAGTCTCATACAGATTAAGGCAACGGCGAGGCTGATTGTGGTATTGGAAGCAGCGATCATTATTGGAATGACTTGTGCTCCGCTCCTGGATCGAAGTAACATTAGTTTTGCCATCTTGAACAACAGCAAGAATACTCAAGCTCCATGAATGAGACGGACATTCATTTGAGCAGATTATTTTGGGCCACTGCCAATGAGATGCGTATCAGTTCCAGGCCAAGAGATTCCCTCTTTCTTCGAAACGAACCGTAAGATCTCCCAAGTAAAATCGTCGACAGTGGATTATTCACTGGGGTAGGCACATGAAGCTAAATGCAAGGACGGAAGGTGTCGAAATGATGGAGCACGGTAACCGATCAATCAATGGTCTCCGTGAGCAAGGCTGGATCGATCTCTGAAAATTGGGTTCCCAAATAATGTGCACAAGCTGGGGACCAGACACTGATATTATAAACTAGCTCGCCGTGTAGTTGTCTCCCCTTGCAGATCTAATAATGGTCATGACAGCTTTCCAACTGAGGCTAGGTTAGTGTTGCCGAAGACTTGACCAGAACTAAAGTTTCTCATTAGAGCGAATGTGTTTGGAGCCGCACAGCTTTTCCGGTAACAGCCGAATGAAGATTACATAACACTAACATGGCTTCCTTGTCAACACATGCGAGCCATTGTGTGCGCTTTTTGCATGCACTTAGTAGCCAAATGCTGGAGGCCGATTCAGTACGGTGCGTATCTGCTCTTTGGCTTTGAGGGACTCGCTTAGTGTTCAATGTGCGATCCTCTGTTGCTCTGGAAATAGCATGATAATTGCATTTTACTGTCTGTCATCCTTGGATGTACTCGATCAACTCGATGCCAAGTCTAAAAAAGCAGATCGCGATCAATGGAGAGAATGGATATGGGCCCAGCAGATTTGTCAGTTAATTGCTGCCTCGATTATACGTCTTGCATCTGTGCCAACTGACTCCTCTGCTTCGTGCTTGGCTAAGTTAGCGTCGAGCTGGGGCACCGGATTTCGATCTGGGCCTTCCGTGGCTATCCCTGCCAGCAATGTATGTCCGTATCACATGATAATATCCATTCATGTCTTACCCCATACTGCGTTTATAGACCCCAGCGCCGAATCCTGGTCAGTATGATGTCCCTCATGTGTTAATGACCTTTTCGGCAATACTGTCTCTTGCAATTTTACGTGATGATCTCAAACGTCTCGATCGTGCTGGTCTTCGAACCTTCTTATGCCGAATGCAACGACCCGATGGGAGGTATGCACCGCGTCAGCCGTTTGCTCAAGATCACAGTCGGTGGCCTAGATGGGCTAATGAACTCCGGTGTGGGTTGATTTCCTTGATGTAGCTTCACAGCGATTCCGAATTCTATCGAATCGGATTTGAGGATGGTTTATGCTGTCTTCGTCATATGCAGTCTCTTGAACGAATGGGACGCAATCAATGTTCAAAAGGCCCTTGAATTCATTCACAACTGCAGGGTCGGTAAGATGCCTGCTTTCTAACTCCATAACACACTCCACTCTTTACCTCAGAACCCTTGGTTTATGCTTACTCCGCACGTCCATTATTCTGTAGACTTATGAGGGAGGATATGGCCAAAGACCTTATCTCGAGGCTCAAGGTTAGGAGCCTCTGTAAAAGTGAGACTGAGCTTACATTTGGATGCTAAATCTTTGTATTTGGAGGCGGGACGACGTTTTGCGCCCTTGGATCTCTTGCGCTCTGCCCAAGTGCTCCCGAGTTATCGGCTAATGACCGGTCACGTACATTGCGCTGGTTGTGTGGTCGACAAATTGGCGGGTTTCAAGGTCGTACTGAGAAGGGGCAGGATGCTTGTTATAGTTTTTGGTGTGGGGGTTCCCTGAAAGTACGTTCTTTGCTCTATCCCCGTCCACCTTGTCATTCATTATTCGTCGAATCCGACGATGTTGTACTTTGCTTTCAGATCCTGGGAGCAGAGCAGTTCGTGAATGTAAAGGCAAATGTCGAGTTCTTGCGTGAATGCCAATTCAAGTTTGGCGGAATAGCTAAAGCGCCCGGGGATCATCCAGGTTCGCTTCGGTCGTCACTTCAAGTTTAGACCATTTTCCTGACCCGGTACGCGTTGTTCGGATCGCTGAACAAAGATCCAATGCACACGTACCTCAGTCTGGCTGCTCTTTCGATATATCCATTCTCGGATGAAATGCGGTCACTCAAGGGAGTGGATGTCGCCGTCAATGCAACCCAAGAAACGGCGGCCTGGGCGCGCCAGCATCTCAGCTCCACTTCTCCTAATTAGCCAGAACGAACGTCAAAATAGCAGTTCTTGCTTGTACAATATATTGTATGCATGCGCCAAGTGGTTGCGTTCTTTTCCGTGCGTGCTTAACCCTGATTCCTCATCAACTAGCATCTTCAGCTTTCAAGGCCTAATGGAGCATCAATGGAGATAAAGAGGGACTGACGCTTCCGTTGGTTAGCTTCTCGATGGTGTGAAATGCCTCTTATGACCGTGTGCCAAGCAGAATGCATCTGCTTTTGGAATTGCGACGTTTTTGTCTCTTTGTATTGTCCCCCATCATTCTCTGCGGATCCACGCCGAACGAATGGCTAGGGTGAGATTCTCACCATCTCTTGTAATTCAGGTATTCGCCTGATCCGAAATCCCTGTGAGGTGAAAAGATACAGTAGTCGTCTATGTGATTTGTCACAAGTCCCTAAAGGGAGAAACTGAAATTTTGGCGCCACGCGCTAGCGGGGTACACTAATCTCAGAATCGGGGGGATTACCGAAGAGCGCGGTGCCTCGCTCTGGCCAGTTTCAACCACAACGCATTATGCATGTGGGTGACTAATGGTAAGGAGCATGTCGCCGGTACAGAGGGAAGTCATTGTCTACTGATATTTATCTTTATATCGCATTGTTTCGAATTGGTGCACGGAGCCGAACTGCCAGACAGCAAGGATAACCCCCACAGTCACTGCTCGTTTGCTAGTTGGACTGCCTCAGTAGGACTAAGAACTGACATCGAGAAATGTGTCTGAGGTTGTGCATTTGCTCGACTGGGCGGCAGAGTATCATGTCTAGCTTGGAAGAAGAGTCCAATAATAGAATCATATTGCCTTAACGATTAAAGAACGGGTGTAATGGGGGCAGACAAAACCCCTGATCCTAATAATTAACAAAATACACCCCTTTCTGCGCCCGTTTATCAACGAAATCTTATTTTCTATGCGGTCAGGTCACAAGCATGAGGTCGAAGAGCACACCAGTGGGGCTGAAGGGGAATCGCCCGTATGCCCCTCTGAACTAATCGGTATCGGAGGTCATGCAGACGTGAGAGTGCTTCGGAGGTTGAAGTCGCATTTCCAGATGGGAGCGTATTGCCTGTCCAGAAGACTTCGGCAGATGCGGCCGCACGAGGCCAGATGATGCTGTCCATGTTCGAGGGAGAGGACTGTTCAGTCCAGAGGAGCTGTTCACCGCCCAGGACAAGGTGAGCCTGGTCACTCGTTATGTTTGCAAGGGGGTCAAAGGAGTAAGCCTGCAGGGATATACAGGATTTAAATTTGGCTTGTTGCAGTGGAGAACCCGAACGGTCGACGAACTGACCTTCTGCCATGTCTTGAAGGGATCGCACCATGAGTTTCCTGCGACGAAGTCTCCAACCCATCCTCCAGCACCACAATCCTAAGTTCGCACACGGAGATTTGAACACAGCGAAGTGAGAGACGGGGGAAAATAGGGGATACGCACGAGATAGAAATAATCAGAAGGAGCATGCACAATCTGGAAACCTTGGTCTACAACCGCTTTGGCGTTTGCCGAGGAAATCCACACCCTATATCCAAACCGGTCAGTTGAACTTCCAAGTGCGTGAAGGGGACCCAAATACGCACATAACTAGCGTGTCGTTAGAGAGCGTGACATTGTTGTTCAGGGCCATCTCTGTCGAGAAAGAAGCACATAAAAACAGCGCCGCCCAGCCCAGTGAAAAGGACAGGTCTCTCACCCTCCCATACAACGGGGACTTTCCCAGCGCCGAGGATGGGTTTGTGAGTGGCTTGCACAAATGTATCCAACGCTTGCTCGAAAGTCTGGTTATGTTGCACTAATTGTGTTTGGGTGATGTTATCCATTTTGTAGCAGTTCAAGTTGACCTCGTCACCGCCGGTGCTGAAGTATGGCCCAGGCAGTTCCTTGAGCACAGAGGTGATGAGTTGTTGGACGAATGTGAGGACGGAAGGAGATGCGAGGCGAAGTTGACCAGCGGGTGGTTCTGAAGGTCAGTTACTCAGGGTGAGAAAAAAGGCAAGATCGAAAGGCAGAGACACGGTGCACCATTGGCGAATGAAGCCCAGGGTCTGGCATCAGGACATGCGACGTACTCGGGGTACGACGCAGAAATAGCGCTTGTGTGGCCTACGGAGCTAAGTATAAGGATTTTGATAGGACGCCTCTTGCATGCAACGAACCAGGAGTGTCGATTTCCATCATGACATCAATTCCACGCTATATGGTAGCGCATCCTAGTGTTAAGACTCTGATAACATTTATCTGCTCAGTTTCACTCACGGCACCAGCATAAGCCACGATTTCCTGGACATCGGCAGGTGTATACACCTGGTCGGGCTGTTTCATCCCGATCAGTATTTCGAATCGGGGAAATTGTTGGCGGGAGGTGTGAACGGACCGCATACGCGCCCTTAGCACTCAATTCCGGGAACTCGGGAATGACAAGAGGGAAACTTTGCGAATCGACGATATGCCAATGGAAGGTGGAGGCTTTGACATAGGACATAGCGTCCAGTGTGCGGAGGATATCTGCCTTAGGGAAGCTAAGCGAGACAAATTTAAGCTTATTTTTGTTTGAAAACACTGAGCAGGGTAGAAGCGAACAAATTACGCGCAGTATCAAGCATGAGACCTCGGTAGGGCTATTCATCCATGCAGAGTCAGCATGCATCAAGGGAAGATCCAAGAATATTGACACGAACATAGGCGGGCTTGTCCCAGATAGTAATGGGGGCTTCGACAGTATAAATTGTGCTCCCAGATGTGTACCATAATTGTGAAAAAGTTGTGAGACCACGGAATAGACCAAGAGTGGAGTTGGCACTAAGGACTGAAGGGCTACCATCCGCTGGAACATGGAGTGTGTATGCCTCATCGCGCATTCCAATAGGGAGGTTAGCATTTTGTGTGATTCCGAGGATGTTGTTTGAGGCAGAGGCCACCAGTTCTACTTTCAGGGCATTTAGCTGCCTGGCCTTTGCGATTTTGTCGGTGTCAGCACCCGCGCGGCCGACGACGAGTCGCTCAAGCCCATCGTGTTTCAGTTGGTACAGCGTGCGGGAAACCGCGGCCTTGAGGTCTGCCGGCGCATGGTGGGAAAGGCTACCCTGGAATTGGATAGCAAAACCATGGGCGAGTTTCAAACCCTCAGATCCGGTGGAGAGTGTTCGGGGAATAGGCCACAAGGAATGCACACCCAGTGGAGCGGCGAGGAGTGCTACACAAGCCACGAAGAGCGCGTTCGGGACCATTATCAATGGTATCTGACGGCTGAAGTTTGATGCTTTTTTTGACAGTACAACATCCTGATTTTATGTGTCCAGAATGATGGGGGTGGCGAAGTCCGGCGATTATTCCGCTGTGTTTTAGTGCTTCATTATATAGTGAACATGAGCGGATAATTCTGTAGTAGACCACGGCCACCAGAGGCGAGGCACTGGAGATTATTGGTTATCTTTTGGAGGCGATCCATGGCTATGATCGTTGTAACGGGTATGCGTTCGTACAAACAATTTGATGTCTTTCGTGATTACAACACACATCATATGATGCACGGTGGCGGAAGCCGCACGTGCCCCTGCAGCTGAGCGTCTCTAAGATCCATCAAACGAATCCCTACATCTAAAACAACATTGTCTGCCGATCGGGGGACCTCTGTTGCAAAGCCCAGGTCGCTTTGTTCACCGAACACGTACAAGTAGAATCATAACCAGCTCGAAGAAGCCACCATCGACGTACATAATCCCGAACGCGCTTCGTTCCATCACAATAATAGGTCATCCCCTCCGCCGGTACCAAACCCAGTATTGCTCGCTGCCGTCGTGCCAAACGCCCCTGTTCCAGCACTGCCAGCCGGTGGTGCTGATCCCCACATCCCAGCCATGGCCTTCTCACGCTCCAGATCCTTGATGCTCTTCCCTGCCCCAGCTGGACCGCTCGTCGAAGGCTTGGACGCAGAGGCATTAGCCCCGATTGAAATATTCCAGAGGTCATCGAAGTTACTAGAGGACTTGGGCGAAGTAACAGATGCAGAGGCGGCAGGAGCGGGAGTACCAGACGTGCTCGGTGATAACACACCGAAAGAGTTAGACGAAGAATGGCCATAATTCGGACGGACAATGGTGGGCTGCACTGGGGCTCCAGAGAACGCTGGGGTTCCAGCGGAATATTGGGGAAGGGCAGTAGGGATGGCAGAGATGGCAGCAGGCTTGGTTTGTCTGAGTAAATCGAACACATTTGAAGTTGGCTTCGACCCCACGGGAGCAGGGGCAAAGCCAATAGTGGCCGGTATAGGGGCAGAAACCGGAGGAGGGGCACTTTGGAAATCGTCAAAGTCGTCTACGAAGGGATTTGAGAACGACTTCACAGTAGAATGTGTGGAATACAAACCGTCGAGAGATACTTTAGCAGATTCTAACGTCGCAGCGGGAGTAGATGCTGTCGTAGGCACATCATCCCCAAACCCACCCAGGAGGTCAACTTCTTGGACCGCAGAGGATGGCGGAGTCGCTTGAGACACCATAACTGCGGTACGAGGGATACGAGGAGGAGCACGATTCGGCGCAGTAGCCGACGACGAGGAACCTGCAGCCAAGCCCCTTCGTGTCGGAAGAGAATTCGAACGTTTAACGGTTTCATCATCGCCAGCGTCGTATTCCTCGTAGCCCCTCCGCGACGTCTCATCTCGGAAGGAGGGACTTGCTCCACTCCCTTGAGCTCCACCAGACCTCCCTCCTCCATTGTAATCTACAACTTCTATTAAGGGCGGTGTCATACAGCGAGTGGACTGGTCGACCTACCATTGTCATTGTCATAACCGTAGCTATCGTTTCCGCCATAGCTGTCGTTGCCGAATCCACCGTACCGATTCCCATCACCGTATCCACCGCTATTTCCTGTGCCGATATATTTATTCCTGTTAGCTTTTGCTTGGCGTCGCTCGGTACGAACCCGATCCAGGTCCGAAAGAAGTTCCGCGAGCTCCTTAGAGCGCTGGCGGACTATGGAGATTTGTCAGATTCCGAACAGGAGCCCACTGAAATTTCCACACCGTTCAAACCCTGGTCCTTTCCCTTGTCATCGATGTAATGGAAGTTGCGGAGTATTTTGATAGTAGAAATGTGGGATCTAGCATCATCGACCACACGTTCACTTCCGTGTTTGATGATGTACTCTAGAAGCTGAAGGGCCTTGTAGATTTGCCGCCATTGACGTGCCTCTTTTTCCATGAATCTGGTGTAAATGGATGGCATAATTTCATTGAACTGTTGGCTAGAAATCACAACAGGATATTAATATAGAGTACGTGAAAAGATTAAAAAAACGCTCCACGCACAAGTTAAAAGTCCTGAGTGAAGACAAACACATGAATTCTGTATCTTCACGACATTTCAAAGTAACTCACCCTTGGGCGATCTCTTGCATAAGTGTTGAGCTCGCGCCCCTTGAAGCAAAGAGATAACAAGGTCATCATACCAAGGGTGTTCCAAGACATGCAAAATCTTACCAGGGGTCCTCGTTCGTTGCCTCGCGTACCTTAGCCTCCATTTCGCTGATATTCAGCACAACGTTCTTCGCCTGCAGCCGGACACCGGAAAAGCGAAGAGCGATTGAGTGCCATAATCAAAAAATGCACATCGTGGGCGGAGAAGGCGAGGCACCATTACCTGATTGTACATGGTCTTGAGATCATACATTGTGATTTGGGATAGTTGCTGTCCCAGGGCTTCTATGCGATCCATGATGGGAGAGTGTGAAAGAGAAGGGGGGCGTCAGATGTGTGTTGACAGAGACCGTATCGCCCCCGTCGAGTACAGCGATACGGATGGATGCTTGCTGTGATCCAAAATACGGTACTCGGCCGGCAACTCCCGATACAGGCACCTTTTTTTTGAATCCAGGTTAAGTACTCTCGACCTTGGCGGTCAGCAAGACCATGGAGGTATGTTTTACTACCTCACGTACTACTTCCAATTTTCTCACCCTTATCACATCGTAGGTCTTGGTCCCCCGGAGTGCGCTATTGTCTAACTTCGAAGTTCTGAGGCTTTTGAAAGAACTGGAAGCCGAACAGCTCGTACACGCACGCGCCGCCCTTGTCAAGAAGGAAGGCGAAGAAGCCGACCCGAAAAGTGTAGTGACCGCCCTAGGTGATATCGTCAGCGAAAATATGCGCACTGTACAATTTGAAGTATACACTGTCCTTCTGGACGACTGAACACTCTCACCATAGTCCTATGATAGGTAATCGAACATCTCAGCACTCCCCCGATGCTCACTACACGCCAAGATGAACAAAGTGTCGCACAACTTCTGGTGCAATTACAGGTTTACGAGCTTACGAAAATCGAGAAGCTACAAATCGTCAATCTCTTGCCGACACATGCGGTGGAGCTATATGTCGTCTGTTTCCCGTTCCTATCCATCCCCTGCTTTCATGTAATAGGCAAATCCCCTCAGGTCATCGAAGAGTTCGAAGAGCGTTTCAGCATGGACGACATGGAAGCGATGCTTGAGATCGTTCGCAATCATGTGAAAGACTCTCCAACAACGTCTGGGCCCGATGACGTGAGTCAGCGGCATTCTGGTCTGGGAACAGGGCCGGAACCCATTGTGGGTGATGGCCATGGTGGACAGGATGGATGGGAAGCACCTGATGAGTTTGATGAACTTATGGACGGCCCGCGATATGGGGAATATGAAGATGATCTTGGAGAAGATGCCAACGACGATGATTAGATTGCTCTAATGTGTAAGATCGACTGTAATTCTCTTGCTCTCCGAAACCGATGGGCAGCCGCGACTGACCTTTATAATTTATGCTCCCGAAGGCATCTAATATATATATACTGAAAGGAAAAGGCGCGTAAACGCAGTAATACGCAGTGTGGGTGTGTGAAAACTGGTCTCTCAGGTCCGATATACGATGCCACACACGGAGGAAATTGGGGGTGCCTCAGAACCCCTGGTTGAGTTCTTTGTATGGCCGGAGTTCAAGTTCAAGATCTCCTATGTTTCGCCTGCTAGGAGTGGCAACATTCGAGAAACGCGAAACTTCCAAATCTAGCAGTCATACGACTACGAATTCGCCCGTTATGTGTGGCTACTAGACGACGCAGGGCTCCGGACTCCTGCTGTGTCCGGCATAACACAATGTCTATGCGTCTCGTGGTGAGGCTCGATTCCTGATGCTAATCTTGTTCCCCTGCCGATTTTTCGAGAGAAAGGATATCTGCTTCGTTGGCCTCCTCGTCGATGAGACCAATTGTTCATTATACCTCAGGGACCCTCGGCAGAACGTTATATTGTCCTGCGTGCTTCATTCAGTTAAGCCCAGGGTGAACTCCGTCGTTTCTAGCTATTATCTCGAGAAGCAGGCAGGGGCGAATGGAAGCTGATCGGATTTCTTCCCGTCGCGCAGCTCATGTTGGACACCATCGAGCCAGCAGCGTGATTTCGCAAGTAGCAAGGCACGGAAGGCTCGCCCGTTCGTAGGACATGGTTTATAGCCGACTCAGGAGAGGGACGCATGCCCACAATCCCTTCCTGGGCAGAGCGTTGGACCATCGTAGCACCAACATGCAAGGTGGTTACGGCCAATATCGCGTCTGCTTGCTGTAAACTGAATCTCACCAGAGGCCTAAGCAATTGACCTAACAGAGGTAAGTATCATGAAGGTGAAGAATTATGATCCATTGGGCTGTGTTGTATTCTCATCATAAACATGGTTACAAGGAAAGTTGCGCAATTATAGTGAATAATAGTGACTGGACGACGAGGGAATTTGGATTGCCGCAGGATAAAATGAAGGAAGACCCAGAATGAAACATAGGTTTCATCACCCAAATATGATTGCAAGAACGATAATGGGGGTATAAATGAGTAAACTAAAAAGACTCATAAGTCGACACCGAAACCGCCATGTAAGAGCCACTGCATAGGAGAAAATTCTTGAAACCATAGAGGACGGATAGGAGATAAATAAAGTACCTTGATCTTGGTCATTCCACTCCTCGATCAAGTCGTTGTCCTTCAGTCTGCTGAGCACGACACCCCTTGGCCGGAGCAAGAATGCGCCTGCCCACCATAGCGGAGGAAAGACAAACCCAAGGATGAAGCACCAGCCATGAATCGAGGGTTTCTGCCACCATCTGAGGACTTCGATGTGCCGCGGGGCCAGTTCCGACTGCTCAGTCTTGCTGTAGCGCAAATGCAACGATGGGTCTTGCATATGATACTCTGACAGCTGATTCCCAGCGATTGACGGGGGCCGTGGGGAGAGGAAAGCTCGCATTGGAATCGGTGCGTCACCTGAAGTCAATCGAGAGGAAATTGAAGTTCGGCGGTGACCGTTTTGGGACGACGAGACTCGCGTAGAAGAAAACGAGGGGGAGTATGAAGCAGGCGGTCCACTATGGGAGACCACTGTGCTAGATTGGGCACCGAAAGACGGCTGAGAAGGTAACGATGGCGTTTCTTGGAAGTCGGTGTGCTGTTCGAGGGGTTGGCTATTATTCTCTGAGAGCCTGGGCAAAGAGCGACGGGATGAAGAACCAGGCTCGCCAAAGAAATCAGCAGCAAGAGGAGGAGATGATAAGGAAAGTTTGAGGCGCTTTGACTGCCTGTCAGAAGACAAATCTAAGGGAATTATTGAATTCAACATTGTCCACATGACATCAGCTAATGCAGGACAACATACCCGTGAATGCGCTGGGCATCATTGGAGGGGGGGATTTCAGGATTCCACGAGGAAGTGTGGCCGGTGGCGATACCGATCTGACTGAAGTTGGTACAAACTCTTCGCTATCGTGATCCCCTCCCCTCTCCTTTCTCTTGCCAGTCGAAGGCTCTAAACTGGCAAAATTGACGGTTGATATCCGATGCGGACGATTCGTGGAAAGCGCTGAGGCATTTGAGGGGACGGTCGAAGGGAGAGAATGATGGCGAGCTTTATGGGAATGTGAGCCCACCGTCTTAAGGGTATCGGATATATCTGTCAGACGGCCCGGTGGTGCAGTCCTGGTCAATGGAGGAACAACCTCTCCTGGAACCAAGTCTGACTCGCCCTCGGCAACGGCGGGCGGTCCATCCAATTCAGAGGCTGGCGCCGGCTTGGTATATACGGGCAAGCTTCCTCTGCGGAATGTGCTGACGCGAATTGCGCCTCCAATGTTGAGACCATCTCGCAGAACATTTGGACCTCCACCCCTGGCGATGCTCAGTTTGCCTGACAGTCCTAATTGTTTGCGAAGGGAGGAAACGGAACTCCGTCGAAATGTACCATTTTCCCCATCAGAGAGAGCACGATGTCGCCTAGCATGATCCGCATCCAAAGTGTCCTCGCGATTATGACGGAATTCGCGGACTGAGGATAGTCGGGACCTTGAGTAAACCGAAGCCACTCTGGTGGTACGTCGGGAACTGCTCCTAGAGAGTGGATCTCTCCCCTCCGAGAGCCTCAAAAGTTCCTCCGTAACACCACGTTGCCAGCTTCCCCTACTGCCGAATGCCTCGGCTGCCGAAACATCAGCAGACAAGCGGCGTTGACGAGGACTATCTCTTGGCGAGGCCACGACAGGAGAGGCAGGCGATTCGGTAGAATTTGTTTCACCAGTAGATGGAAGAACAGGACTGGTGTGCGACCACATTGAAACACGGGGCCAAGGTCTCAAGCCTGCGTGTTGACCTAGGGACTACATTAGTAACAAACTGGAACATTGGTTAGATAATGCGCCACCTTTTTCAAGACGAGAGCTGCTAGGGGATTCTTTCGAGGATGATGGGAGCACTTCTTGATTGGCTTTGGAAAACATGCGAGAGAAAGGTAATATTTCAGGAAAATGAGTTGTGGCATTTGGACTAGGTTCGTAAAGGATAGATGTTTGGAGCTGTGTTCCAGAATCGGATGGTGTGGCAGTTTCAGTCGAGGACTGGGTATTCTGCGCTATATTCGTATCAGATGTGTCTGAACGAGGGTCAAGTTTTTGTGGGAAGGAAGAGAGGAAAATGGAGTGTGACATGGATTTCGCCCTGTGGTCTGGACGTGCTGGCGATTTTGGGGATAGAGTAGGGATAGAAGAAAGTGTCGGAGCAGATGGTCGCGCATCGATGTCGAGGTTACTTCGCGGAGGATCGCCCTCGATTGGAGTATGGCTAGAACTGGCAAAGCGAGGGATCCCGGAGGGTAATGGTCCTTCAGAGTCTTTGCGATCCAACTCGCCTTGCCATTCATCTAGCAGCGATGCACCAAGATCCAGGAGTGCATATGTGCCAATAAGAGGACTCGTAGGAACGAAAGATACCACGGACGGTAGAGAAGTGGGCACTCTTGTGGAAGAGATTTTGGACTCAGTCACATTAGATCCGTCAAGGGGAACGTGAGAGCCAGAGGCCATGGAAGGATGACACCGAGGGATGCAGATGCGATGCTGAAGTGGTGTAGTTTGGGATTATGCAGAGGTACAGGCACCCACTCGCTGCTATTGGCGAAACGTGGTCCCGCCACGCAGTCTTGAATTGTAACACCCCACGCCTCCGGATTTGGGGGTGGCAGCGGGGGTCAAATGCTTTCCGTTGCCTGCACCACGTGAGGAAGAAACAGAGGAAAGATAGCTAATGCAGTAAGATTGTCTGAACGCAATGGCTTGACAATGACTTTCTCGATGAGAGGTACGACTCGTACGAGAGATTGTCACCGTGTTGCGGCCTTCAAGTCGATTTAAGTCCGAGTCAAGCGCGGAGTCAAGCCAAGTCCATTGATTACAAATTATTGACTTGCAGTGACTTTGGCCCTACTCAAATTTAGGGCGCGTACAAACATTGCACATCAAAGCTTAGTCTCACCAATGATAATAATGCGAAAACGAGACCAGGTTTCCACTTCCACCAATCCACCAAGGCAAGGTAGTTTCTGCGATCTCTTTGTGCCCTTCGTCAATCTGCCATACAGTGAGCGTTTGCTTAGCCAGCGTATGTTTCTCGGGACGTTCTTCGCTTGAACTTTGTTCAAACTTCAAATACTCTGATTTATTGGTGTTGCATGAATCCATAAGTACAGACTGATCGAGAATCCGGAGCATTACTATGAGCTCCCGCTGGGCCTGCAATAGAATCAGGGTTCTCAGGTTAAACTAATAACGAGTTCTAGAATTCCCACAAATGGCGAATATCCAAACCAACGGGCATCGTCGGCAAAAGAGAAGAAGTCCCAGGGTTGGTAGCTCTCGAGCCATGCTCAGCACTGGTCATCTTGCGCAAAAAGTCCAGGGACTCGAGTCTAGGTATGCGCTTTGTGTCATCCCTCAATCAACCTTGCAACTGGCGAAACTAGGCCCTGGAATTATAGGGACGGAGATCACTGCAAATATTGATGTCCCTGCTATCAGACGAGGACTTACGTACGGGTTTTAGCCACCAGCGTTGGGTAAACACCTCACCACGACGGAACTTGGTATGATAAGGTCCCACCGACCAAAACGTTTCAACGCCGCAAATCTACTGGCCTACACCAAAATCCAGTGTCGGCACCCCCTTCGTTCAGCTGAGCCTCTTAACTGACACCGGTTGGAGATTCAGAGGATGCGCCGATGGGGAGCGTGACTTTCTTGGGACGTATTCCATTGCAGTTGGCTCTTCCTATCCTTAGGTGGAGATTTTCGATAGATTCCGGGTATAGGCATATCGTGCCACCCAGAGACAACGCCAATGGACGAAGTGAAGAGCACGCCGTGTGTTGAGGGAAGGAGTTTCATGACCTACGTCAGGGGCATTCTATGTACTCGATGTTCTACTGATGGCATACATAGACGAAGTCAGGGGGCCAAATATTGTATCCTCGTCGTGAAGCGAAGATCTGTGATTAGTGTCAACATAAAGGATTGATGGGAAGCGCGGCTCCGCGACGCACTCCGGAATATTTGTCAAGCCGAGAGAATGAGGGCCAAAATACAAAATACATGTTTTTGTGTGTCCTTGCTCGCGATTCACCGACTTGTGGCTCGATGTTCGTCTCCTTTGCTACAGGGGCCACGGTACCCCTTTAAATCTATGGAGCCAACCATCAGAAGCGGGGAAACACCACTCAATAGTCCCTGGGTAGCCCTTGACCACTAGTCTTTCCTTCCAGGCTTTTGGGCACGAGAGGTTCAGGCAAAATAAATATTGTGATCCGAAGATCATCCACTCGGTCAAAGCGTGTCATCCTTGTGCAGGGGCCATGCTAATCTTCTCTGTATTGTTCCAATTTTTTCGTATGTCACCCCGAAGGGGACAGTTAATATTGGAGAAATCCAGGGGGTCAACAAGCAGAGGCTTGATTTTTGGTCCAGTTGTGGGACATTTCGCAGCAACACCATGTGTGTTGACTAGACGCTTGGTGACAGCACTCATGCCTTTTTCTGCCACTCAGAACTAGCTAGGTGCCCCACGAGAATAGCCAGTCATATGAGTGAATTCAAAATAGTTAAATCACAAACAAACCTGTGCTGCAGCTGGTATACTCTATACGGGTTTCTGCCGGTGTCGGAGGTCCTTAATTCTCTGCACTATGCTAGTTCTCATGTTGTCCCGATTCTTCACTGTATCAAGATCCAATCTCTGTGCTTGCGCTTGGTTTGCTTAATAAGCAAGGAAATCAGCTCGGACTCAGCCCTAGTCTTTGGCAACACTACTTGCCATGTCACTCGACTGGCTTCCTCCGCTCGCAAAGGGGCAGATCGAAGCCCTTTCCCTTGAAGCCAACACGTTTGCTTTGTCCAAGGGCTTGTCATACTTGCCAAAACCAGGAACAGGAACGGATATCTCATCCATCCCTGTGTCAGCGATCCATGCGCCGTATACACTTCTCCCCACTCCTTTTCCGAGGCAGCTGTTTCGATTCGCTCAGCGCCTGCAGCCCTTGTACAACGTACTTTATTCGAGAATAGCTTCTGATTTTGATCTTCTCGACCGCATCATGGGCGCTGAAGTTGGAGTTGGACGAGTGGATCACTTCACCGGAACTCTTTGGCAGGGCTGGAAGGATCTAAGGGATCTCGGTGAAGATGGAATTCTCCAAGCAAGTTTTCTCTGCCTCTCTCTGAGGTGGTCCAGCTTACTTAATCCATTTTGCTAGCCACTGCAACTTGGTCTTTTCCGATCAGATTATCTCTTGCATGAGCCGTCTGCTTCCAACGACACAATATCATTGAAGCAGGTCGAATTTAACACGATAGCATCGTCCTTCGGTAGCCTTTCGTCTCTTGTATCCTCTCTTCACCGGTTTGCAAGTTTTCGACCCATTTGATTCCCCGCCACTTGCTAACCAATCGTCCACTGCAGTCATCTGTACAACACCACTCGCTATTACGACCTTCCTCCGTTAATAGATCCTTCTGACTTCCCACCCAATGACACGCTGTTGGATTTGGCCACCGGCCTCGCCGAAGCTCATCGAGCGTACAATGTCACCGATTCTTATATCCTGATGGTTGTGCAGAATGGGGAACGTAACATATTCGATCAGCGACACCTCGAATACACCTTGTATGACAAGTATGTGATGTCAAGCGTTGTCCGGGACATCAAATAACTAGGCGCCGCCATCTAGGCATCAAATCCGACTCGTTCGCCTGACATTTGAAGAAATTGCACAGTCGTACAAGGTTGATTCAACCACCCGTATTCTCACTGTTACCCATCCTATTTCTTCTCTCCCGCTTGAAATATCTATCGTCTACTATCGAGCCGGCTACACACCTTCTGACTATCCTACGTCAAATCAATACTCTGTCCGATTTGATTTGGAGCGATCCAGAGCAATCAAATGCCCCTCCATTGCCCTGCAGCTTGCCGGAGGGAAGAAAGTACAAGAATACATTACCCAACCCGGAGTCCTCGAATCACTCATGAGTGATGTCGCGCGTTGGAGTCCTCACGGGGTATTCACCCAGGATGACCTCGAAGATCTCCGCCGAACATGGATGGGGATGTGGGCTCTTGACGTCGACGGAGGTATACAGCGTGTAACGGATGGGTATGATGATCTCGTCCTCAAACCTCAAAGAGAAGGCGGAGGCAACAATATCTATCGCGGGACCATTCCAGAGTTCATAAAAAAGCTCCCTACTGCTGAGCGTGAGGCCTGGATTGCTATGGAATTGATACACCCTCCCGGTGGGGTACAGAACCTGTTGCTCAGGGCAGGGGAATCTGTCGCAGTTCGAAAGGAGGTTGTAAGTGAGCTTGGCATCTTTGGATGGTCGCTTTTCGGCGGGGATGCAGGAGTTCTAAAGCATGAGGAAGCTGGATGGCTTGTCCGAACCAAGGGGAAGGAAAGCGATGAAGGTGGTGTAGCGGTAGGATTCTCTGTTTTGGATTCCATACTCCTGGTGGATTAAGGGCGAAGACCAGCATATCCAAGGTGGCCTCCAAATTGTACTAGATAGACATAGAAAAACAGTGTATGTGTGGGTAGGCAATATTTGTGGGGGTTCTCATCGGTATCACGCTGTATCGGATCCCTATAAGCTTGCAACATTTTCGATAGACCAAGTAGACGGCTTACTCCCCAATCCCCGCGGTACAGATGCTTGCGAGAATTGGTATCCACGATCTAACATATAGATTGCATCGTCCGTGAATTGCGCCTAGTTTTGCTAATCAGATATCTATAAATCTAGGTCCCTTTTGCTCACTCAGTGGAAGCGTGACCGTAGCTAGATGGCACCGTTATGTTTTGTGGCACAGAAATATTAAATAAGAGCTCGGGGCACACAGCGATCCAGGCTTGGCGGAGGCGCGATTGGTCGATTTGCTTCCGCTGCATTGTATCCATCTGTATCCATCCCAGCCATACCCCCGTCAAGATCTTGTTCGCTGGGGCCTGCATCTGCCTTGTGTTGCAATTGATACATTAGCTTCTTCTACCACCCTAAATTTTCTCATGCGGGATGGCGGGGAGCCAACAACTCTCCACGCATGATTTGACTCTGGATAAAGTACGTGAACGTGAACACGAGGTCACTACTGCCTTGATATGAACTATCTTCGTAGGATAATGTGTCTGGAGATTCCGGCGAGATATATCTCTTTCAATGGCTGACCCGGTGCGAAGAAGCATTGGCCCAACTTCCGGTGGTTAGTTCTTCAGGGTCCGCGTTTCGGTGCTCGTTCGATGACCCTCACTGTCAGGACATTGTAAAATCCAATCAAGTAGAATTGGAAGCGTTGATGACGAGCATAGCAACTGCCGCGTCTCCATTTCCTCGACCAGGCCGTCCGACTCGTAATCTAGTGGCTCGATGTCTCATTATATTATTCACTCGAGGCGAAACGAAAACCTTATTCGACCTCCTTCATGCCCTCTCTCGTCCAATTTCTGATCCAAAGCATACTGACACGCATGCAAAAATGTGAGGTTTACCTATTACCGCTTCAACACATATCCTAAAACGATAATTGCTTGGTGTTAGTTCATCCTTTTTCATAATGGGGGAAATCATGGGCGCGTTGGGCTCTCAAGTATATCTCGGTTGATCTTCCGATCTTTGTGCTTTCGTCTCTGAACCATTTAAATAGGTCATGTCATTCATGGGGGAGATCACTATTTCAGCTCTGAAGACAGCTAAATCTTCCAACAACGTGAGCGGGCCCTGCATGTTGCTGAACGCAATCTCATTTCATTTATCTCGCAACAGTCCGTTCAATTGCGGTATCATGCTCTCCTTGCTCTAAGCAAAGCACTAGAGACGTCTGCTCGTGCGGTGACTGAGTCTATGGTGAAGGATATTATGAAGCAGTGCAAGGTCGGACTGGCTGATAAGGCCTTACCGATCCAGCGAGTCTCCACCGACGTGAGAATCTAAATACCCATTACCATTCGTTGCTGAACTGTGCTACCATCTAGGTTACGCGAGCAATGTTTTCGCATGGACGTGCTATCGGGACCGTTTCCGAAATCGAGAACATTATCGGTATCTGCGTCAAAGGCCTCGATGGTGCGGACCAAACAACGAGACACTCGCTTGCAAGTTTGGTGGCCTATCTTTTGACTTTCACACAGACTGAACATGCCCTCTCGTCTTCGGAGGCATCTTCCGGCAGAAAAAGCGGTAAGAAGGACAAAGACGATGAGTCTGACACCGAGACTACCCCTCGAGTGCCCGCCGAGGCTGCTCCAAAGACTTTGATGACACCTTCGGACATGATGAATGTGTTATGCAATTGGTTCAACCGACCGAATGTGACTCAGAAGATGCGTGTCGGGATCATCGACATCTACGCTGCTCTGTTCACGTCTTTAGGTCCGTCTTTCGTTGAGGCCCATTATGCACTCATTGTGGCGCATCTCCTCAATGGCCTTGTGTCTCACGTGAGAAACACATCGACCCGTTTTGAAATTCTCCTGGTTCGAAGGCTCGTCGGTATCTTATTTCGAGATGTCATCGGTATTCGAATGCTGAGTGAACAAGGCCAAATCGGAGCAATCAAAGAACTATCCTCGACGTATTTGCGCAAGTGGCCTGCATTAATGCCTGGCCAGGTGGAGACATCTCCACAAGTGCTCGTAATTGTGTTGAAAGAGGTCTCTGGACTCTTACGGCAATTAGGAAATGCTCCACCGCCCGTGCAGGTATGTCGCCTCGGCTCTTCACCCCCTTTTATCCAATCTGAGGAGCGTTGCGTTAGGACGCCCTTGCAGAACCCTTGATTGATCTATTAGGACATCCGAGCCACTCCACTCGAATCGCCGCTGCATGGTGTCTCCGGTCATTTTGCTACTCAACTCCGTTACGGTTGCCAAAGAATGTTCTGCTTGTCATGGATCTCCTCCAGAGAGACGTTTCCTCCCTTGTGATTCCCTCCACACCCACCGACGTACAGCGACGTACCCTTGGTCATGCACACGGTCTCGCTGCCCTCTTCTCCATTATACCAGAGCGCCCTCTGTATGTGTCTTACGACCTTAGTGCAAAAGTCCTGGACACAGCCATCCAACTTTTAAAACGTGCTGGGGACCATGACCTGGTCATCGCTGGGGTTGAGGTTGAAACAGCATGGACATGCATTTCGTCTCTCATGACCCTGGGGCCGAATTTCGTCCGTGCACATCTTTCACAATTGCTCGTGCTGTGGCGGAATGCCTTACCAAAGCCAACAAGCAAAGACACCAGCAATGGAATAATGAGGAGCAATGCAGATTGGACTTTCCTTCTCCGAGTCCGGGAGAGCGCACTGAGTGCAATACTGAGTTTTCTTCACCATAATTCGCCAGTCTTGGTGACTCTTGATGTGGCGCGGAGACTAGCATCGCTGCTCTCCAATGGCCTTCTCTTTGCAAGTCTCTTCATGTCCCAATACCGAGAAGAACTCATGGAGCACGATGTGATTTCTACCGAACTGTCCCTCCATACCCGCGAAGCCATGCTCCGAAGAAGAGTTTTCCAATGTTTCTCGGCTCTGGGATTTGCCACACTTCCGGAATCGACCCAAACCACTCTTCTCCAATCTACCGTGACATTGTTTACCAGTGCGGATGGCCATTCTGGATCCTCGGCGCAGGCCATTATTTCCACTTCAGCGGGGACATTCGCGTCTATCTGGCAGATCAATCAAATGGTGTGTGAGCACTTGAATTTCTCTTACATTGACTCGTTTGGACCCACTTCTGGTCTTGCAGACAAATATGCCAATCATTGGCTCGTATGAGCATGACACTCTCGTTTTGTGCCAGGCCAGACAAGGTGAACCATCCGAGCCCCCTCCGGCTTCGACTGGGGTAGTCGACGCGGCAATAGAGCTATTTTCTTTGCTTCTCCCAATACAGGATCTTGCCTCCACGTCTCGTGCTGTTACCCAGCTGGTGGAGGCCGTGCGCTCTTCCAAACTGGAAAGGAACCAAGCAAGGAAATCTGCTGTGTTCATTAATGCAACCTACGCCGTATTGTTGACCCTCCGGAATGCTACACAAGTGAATGTTCGTCAGGCACGAGAATCACTGGGAAGTAGCCAGGTTGCCACAGCTCTGGCCGAATTCCTCAAGGTAATGTCGTGGCGTTACGTTCCAAGCTCGTGTAGGGCTCATGCGCCGAATGCTTTAGGACGGGATACTTGATGGTGACCCTGCTCTTCGATTCACCGCCAGCGAAGCGATTGGGAGACTTGCAAGCCTTGCACCCTCATCGTTCTTGTCTGCGCAAACATCCTTGCTGGTCGATCAAGTTGTGAACAACCGGGATCCTGACGGTCGTGCTGGATGTGCACTGACGTTTGGAGCGATATATAGCCACGTCGGGGGTTTGGCTGCTGGTCCATTACTCAAGACAACCGTCAATGTCCTCATGTCTCTCAGCACTGATCCTCACCCCATGGTTCATTATTGGGCCCTCACGGCTCTGGGTCAAGTCATTAATGCTGCCAGTCTTAGTTATTCTCCATTCCTTACAAGTACACTCGGTATGTTGGTGAAGCTCTACATGCTTGATTCCCATGAACCAGAAGGAGGGTCCGCCATCAATGCGAATCTCCGTGGTGATCTTCCCGCCTACCAAGTCATGTGTCAAATCATCGATGCGGCGATTGGTGTGTTAGGACCGGAGCTGCAAGACTCGGCAAAGATTCGGTCGTTGACATTGGATCTTGTCCATGAATTTTCCAACGAACCAGACGATGAAATCCGTGTGGAAGGGATCAAATGCATTCAACACTTGTTGATATTTGGGGCGAATTTTATGCCTGTCGCAGAACTCGTGTCTAGTTTTCGGGGGAATCTCTCATCATCCCGCAGGCCGCTTAAGGTGGCCTCGATCAATGCACTGTATGCGCTCGTCCAAAAAGATGCGTTTACGCTATCGAAAATTGGTGGAGATCGGCTTGTCGAGGATCTATTTAGCATGCTGGATGACGATTCATCTATTGATGGTGTCCGAAGCGTCATCACGAGCTGGCTCCAACAAACAGTTTCTCATAATCCATCGGGATGGATCGATCTTTGTCAAAGGATCATGTCGAGGACCAATGCTCTGCAGCAAGGCACAGTTTCTGGTGCCAAAGCGCCAGGTGCCTTGCAGGATGACGAAGGCGAGTCATTGAGTGTTGGAATGGCGAAAGACCAACCTTCCGTGGGGCAGCAGCGTGGATCGATGACTTCACGCTGGCGGACACAACTATTCGCCTTACAGTGCCTCCATATCATATGCATTACCGTGGCATCATCCAATCGCCAGGAGCATCTCGATCTCCGTTTCGCACGTCAGAGAAATTCGCCAGAGTCTTCCCTTCTGGTTTCGCGAGTTCCTGATCTTATCAAGATGGCTTTCACAGCGTCCGCCGCCTACGTAACCGAGATTCGGATGGAGGGCCTGACTGTCTTACGGGATATCATCGAAGTGAATATTACTTGTCATCCATTGGTTGAGATATTCCTCACTGCTATTTTCCATAGATTTTTGCAAAATCGCCAGATCCCGATTATGCAGATGCACTGCTCCTCGAGCAGCATCAAGCCCCTATCACAGCGGCACTCACACCTGCATTTTCTTCTGACTCTACTCCTGAGATCCTCGCTTCGGCCATCGAGGTGTGCGCCGTATTTGTAGGATGCGGAGTCGTTAAGGATGTTGGGCGTATGGGTCGCATCCTAAAATTATTGACGTCGGCCCTAGAGCAGTGCAAAGGTGAGTGGGGATTCACCTGTATACGTTCCTGTATTGATAAGTTTGCAGAGTCTGGTACGCTGTCAATCGGAGATGCCCAGGAACTGAGTCCCAATGCCTCCGTCATGCTCCGGGTCTCAACCCTCACTGCATGGGCCGAATTAGAAGTCTCCAGTGTCACCCAAACTTATCTCAACGCGGTATTACTTCCCTACCGACGCACACTGGCCACGTTGTGGATTGCCGCCCTCCGAGATTACGCCAGCATTCGGGCTGACTCTGAGGTGCTCCAGGAGAGTGCGTCGAGCTCCATGGATGTGGCGTACACAGGCTTGGGTCGTGAAGTGCTCTTGCCGGTCGGTGAATGTACTGCTGCTGTTGCACGTCTGCCTAATCATCCATTTTTCTCAGTACTACACAGATTCATGGGCAAAGATCCTCAAAGCAGTGGCCACTGCAATGCACTCGGCGGATAATTTTATTCTTGCAGCAATGGACGGACAAGACGGTCAAGGGGATGCTCGAGTGAGTACAAAGGGTACCGACGGCACCCTGTACTATCCAATTGTGTTCGGACTGGTTTACGAGGCATTGGCCACGAGTTCCACTGAGGCCACTGCCTCCTCTGCAAGTAATTATATCGCGGTGACAGCTCTGACCGCTATGAGAAGTTTAGTTCGCCCAGAATACTCCGGAAATGCTTTGTTTGACCCTGCCACCTTCACCGAACTGACTGGACTGTTCTATCGAATGACGTTGACCGAGCCTCCCGAAATACAGTCGCTTCTCGTAGAGGTTCTCGTCTCTATCGTTAGCAGTCGGGATGCCAGTGCACTGCGAGGAACGTCAGTCTTATTTTTATCACCCACGCACCCGTACCATTCCTCAATGCATTCGTCATAGTATCTCTGTCGACTCTCCCTCTTTCCCTGAAGAGTTGGCATTGACACATTGTTTGCGAGTCTGTGCATATATACTTCGCCATAGCATCACTGGCTCTAACCGACATTCTTCACGTACGTTCCTCGCAAATTTATGGCTTAATCCATTGCATAATATGGCCTTTAGTTTCAGCTGCGGCCGAACGAGCCGCATTGATCAGGAGCGGGTTTATTGCGTTCATGAGTATTGGAAGTGCCTTTGGGCCATACCTCCAAGAAGAAGTCCGCGCGATCGCTGTCCATCTGTACTCTGGTGATTTTATATTGGCTCCGCCTGTCGTAATTAGAAGTTTCTGACATCTTTCAAATGCAGAGCTACTAAAGGATGAAGTATCGGACGTAGACCTGGTCGGCCCAAGCCTTCCAGCGCTCAAAGCAATGCTTGAGATTAAACCAGACCCTAGTGTACCTAACCAGATGATCAAGTATGAGCGGTTGGTTCATGGTCTCTTTTCAGCGTGTTTGCAGAATGTGGATGCGATGAGGTTCGTTATTATTCGTTCTCGTTCTCTGATTTGAATATCTACTCTAGCATCTACGCAATAGTGGTCGACACGGCGCTGTCCCAAGTCTGAAAGTCAAGAACAACCTTCTGGCTGCGGTGCTCATCCTGACTGTAGTTCCATCGAGTACGAAGCTCAGCCAAGCAGCATTGGAGCATTGCTGTTATTTGATATCGCAGAAAATGTCGGAGGGCCAAGAGGTTTGTCTTGCACACCTCGGACATTCACCCGTCTGACCTGTTCCGGACAGATTGCAGTGACGGCTACCCACTGTGCCAAGACGTTGGTTGCTGCGGCGGCTGCGGGGAACGTTGCACTCCAGCACTGTGTTAAATACCTCATCCCAGGAGTGGTCCTGTATCTTACCACCGTGGCAGGCCGGAATAGGGGGGACCGTGGCGCACAGAGTGATGCAGAAAGTGACGTGCAAGGCGTTGAAGAGGCGTTGAAAGCCTTTTCAGTGCTGTTCTCGTCATTCCCAGAAGCCTCCCGTGCGTCTATGGCTGTTAATGAATCTCTGCGTGTACTCATCTATCTTCAGGGCCTCAAGCCCTTGGGATATTTTTACCCGTTCTTGTCGTGCTCTTAAACCCGGCGTCGGCCCCTACGCCAATTCATACCTTGGCAGTTACACATCTCCTTGGGTTTGCGACTAGCTCTTCTGCAGCTTTCAAGGAAGTCACATCGAAGTTGGGTGTGGAAGAACGAGGGGTGCTTGAGGCCTCTGTGCGGCAAGCTGTAGATGCAATGAAGGGTGCCTCAAATGGGGCCAATTCTAACCAGAACGCAAAGCCTCAGATTTCATTGCGAAGTTTTTAATCCCAGTCAATATATCGCCCATTTAATTCCATGGATTGTGTAGCTTGAGCGTTAGTTGGAAGGCTGGGATGGGCGTTAGTTTAATTTCGGAAGACTCCGAAACGCACTCAACGCTACCTCAAGATTCTGTAGAACAATGTCGAAATCGGTCCGTATACGCCATTGTACCCCAGCCTTGGCCATGGGTTGCCGACTTGTTGGTCCTAAGGAGCGACAGGCAACATTTTGGACCAGCTAGAACTCGTACTGCCGTTGGATGGCGTTTCCAAGTCTGGATGTACTCACTCATAGAACTCTATCTCTCAGGTCCCATCAAATTTTGATCGCTTTGTCGAGGTTGGGCGAGGTTCGACCAAATCCATTCATCCTGGAATAACAGCGAGTCTCCTAAAATTGGATTCTTAGTGGTACTTGTTCAAGATGGACCATACGCGGGAAAGATCGCAGCCATTGCTGAAATTATCGACCACAATCGAGTATGTGCTAGTCAGTTTGATCTCTGCTATCGTTCCAATACCAACTATTCGTAGGCTATCATTGATGGACCATCGACTGGTGTCCCCCGACAAGCCTTCGCGTTCCGCCATCTGGTCCTTACCTCGTTAGTTGTACCCAACCTCCCTCGCAATGCGGGTACTGGGGTAGTGCGAAAGCAATTCGATGCTTCCGGGGTCGCGGCCAAGTGGTCCAACTCGTCTTGGGCGAAAAAGCGGGAGGCCATTCAGAAGCGACGGAAAACCACGGATTTCGAACGATTCAATGTTTTCCTGCAGAAAAGGGCACGAAGGGATCTGGTCCGGAAGGCTGTAAAGAAGGCCAAGGCCTGAGCTCTCGCTACATTTGCATGTTATGTCCCAAAATTCCATATGACGAGGGCTATCCCTATGCTATTGACTATGCGACTGCCCGACTCTATTATCAAGGATTGATTTTTTCGTCAAGCTGGCGTGAACTTCTGGGCACTGATTTCGCAGCGGGAGCTTGAGTGCCTTTCATGGCTGACATGATATTGTCCCAGTTCACAGTTACTTAAAATGGGATCTGTTGAAGGATGGAGCACCTGTGCCGGTGTGTGCATGTTAAAATGAAGTACTGTATACCGGAGCGCGGTATCCGATGGCTCTACTAAGCACGTCGAGGTCTTAATCATATTCATAAGTAGAGTGCCGGCATTCATAAATTCTATGCGGGATCTCCCGTAACGCCCTCTTGGCCTTGCTTTACTTCTCGTAATCGATGAAGGGACACCTAGTGCCATAAAGAACTCAGTAGTTGGTCTTGTGATGCTGCTCTAGTGCACCTAGCGCCCATTCGGCTTTGATCCGTCGTCGAGGGATGCCGTGATAGCGCCCGCAGTTCCCTCCAAATGCGGTTATGCGCTCATCGCTCTGATCTTGTAATTATAATCGGCTGGCCATTATCGCTCCAGTGGATTCTTTGGGACATTCCTACGACTTCGAAAGTAGAGAATCATGTGAACTTGGCTGCGACTTCGGGACGAGTCATTTCTTAGCGCAGCCACGCAAAGCTCTCTTGTGACAGTAGAAAACCCAGTCAATTCGTCTTCTTCCCCTCCACTGTTTTCTCTACACCATGTCTAGCTTGGACGTGAGTTTCATTGTATTGTTTTAAACACCATGTTCTTGATTCCATCAGTAGGTGCAAGATCTCTTGAACGTTCCTGTAGCACACTATGGCGACCCTACTCCGGAATATGAAGCAACCACTCGACGCGAACCTGTCCATCACCTTTATCGCCACGAGTTTTCCAAGCACAGTCTTACTCTGAATCTTACAAGTTTTGCAAACTCTCCCGAACTGGTCCCACTTTACGTTGATGGTTCGTCCATCACTGGGCGCGTGACGCTAGCCCAGAGGGCCAAGCTCGGAATAAAGGAGATCATGATTAAAGTGAATATACTATACCTGTGGAACGATTTGGTCGTTAGGTTAATTATCTCGGTAGGTCCGTGGACGCGCCAGTACCATGGACCAACATCCGGGTCCTCATATAGATGAGCTAACATTCCTAAAGATCGACACTTGCCTCTGGACTGCTGGGGAAAGTGCTTCTCGTCAAATCAAGACCTTCCTCAATGATGGAGATCACATGTGGCCTTTCTCCATATCGATCCCTCCAACATTTACGCATAACCACACAACCTATTATCTCCCACCTACGTATTCCGAGAAAGCGTACATTACCTACAACATTTCAGTGGTCTTGAAGCGAGACTTGCTCCATAAGGATGTGACGTGAGCCCTACTCTATTACGTGGCCCCCGTGCCTCTGACTCACTAGAGGGGCCTAGATTGACCAGAATCATCCGATACCACCCTCGTACGCGGGCGGGCCAATTTCCGAACTGCGGCGTCTGGCGATTATGTATGGAAGCCCGATTCCTGGTATGCAAACGAAGGTGGAAATGGTCTCGTTTATATTATCTCTGAGGTATGACTCCAGGACCTCGCGTGGACCCTGTCGGCTGGACGATATCGAGATTTACGGTCGAGGGGCGTCTTTTCAACCAAAGGGATGTATCTGTCGAGTGCCAGGTGCGCTTGCATTATTCCACATCTTTTCACGATCTTTTCCTCAACTCTGTGGGACCGTACAGTTTGCTTACAGTAATCCTCGACAATATACACGTGGCACATCTATCCCCATCTTCTTGTCCGTCGTCATTGATACGGACGAGCAAGCTGCCCAATTTCTGTCCGCACCACAGAACTGGACCTTCGTTCTTTTACGGTGCACCAGATTGATCAATACACCCGATCAGTTAGCACGTCCAGGGAGTACCAACCCCACTTCCACTTTCGTGGAGGTGGTGAGTCAGGGAAGGACATGGAAGAATACTGGCTTGCACGATAGTGAGGCATGGCCAATTCGAGGGGAAATTGATATCCCGAACGCAAGTTACCCAACATTCAGGCTTCCAAACCTCACCGTAGATGTGCGTCGCGTCTGGTATTGTTCGTACTTTGTTCACTGATGAGACCTTCATTCAGTATGCGGTGCGGATGATCCCTGCCACTACGGGCTTCAAACCTAGGCCCCAGCCGCATCAGGTCGATGTCGTTGTTGTCACAAGCCACGCGCAATTATCGATGAACCCCGAGTTTATTTCTGAGACGCCAGCGCCTGCCTATCAAGATAGTGTTCGTATGCGTCCTAGGAATAGTCCCAAGTAGTTAGAGTTAGGGGCACGCGGCGGGGGAGAGTAGATTGTAGCCCTGGCATCACTGTATCTATACACGACTAAACAACGTGTTTTCCGCGTTCTTCTTCTCATCGATCCCCGTGCAGAATTCGTGGGTTTTTTTTTTACAAGTGAAGTGCTTCAAAGGTGAGGCTTGGGGTTATTGCATTTAACTCCGGGAGATCCCTGCTGACCTGTGGTGGGTTTTGTCCTTACCTTCACACTCTCACGTTCTCTCTCTCTTCCGTCCCACGTCTCTGCTAGACCGGCAGGCCCGCCTGGTCTTGTTTGGACCACCTCTCCAATTCGTCGTCCGTGCACGCCAGCAGAAAGCAAAGTTCTAGCATCCACGTCGTCGTCGACATCCGACTCGAAGTCGTTTCAGGGCCAAGCGCCCTTTTCTTCAGTCCACAATATCCTTCGTATCAGAGCAAGCCCTCTGGCATCCCTCACAGCTCCCACCGTATATTTGACACTGCCCAAGCAGACATGTCTCTTCGTCCAAGTCCCAGCACTTCACCCTCTCCTGCACAATCGAGCAATCCCCCACCTAATCTGAAGCCCATCAACACTAGAGCTTCACTCCAGTCTCAGGCGATACCCCGTGTCCCTTCAGGGCAGCAGCAAAATCCGATCTCTCCGCGTCCGCCTGGCATCAACACCGGTCATGGCAGGCCCACCAGTGAGCTTCTCAGTGGCAGTAATGGGATGTTCCAAACCCCCGAATGTAAGCCCCAAAATTCTCTCACACCTCCAGCCTCTCAACCTATTCGTTTCGCTGGCACAGCGGAAGCAATCGATCAGTGGTTCGAAAACTTACAGAATTATGAGACTACTCTCGTAGGTCCCCTCCGTTGACTCATTGTGAGGTCCTTATGCACCATTTTCTACGTTCTAGGAAGAAATGGCCGCCGCTTCCCTCGATGTCAACTTTAAAGAGGAACTGAGCGCTATTGAGCAATGTCTGTTTATACTTCTCAGTTCGAGCAAACAAGGCGAACCATCTCATATGATGATCTTATAATTCCGTAGGGTTTCGTGTTCTCTCCGAGGCCGAAAGAACAGCCGCTCTTTACAGCTTGTTGCAACATTCCACCCAGATGCAGATTCGTTTCTTCATCACGGTGTTGCAGCAGATGGCCCGATCCGACCCTATGACTGCCCTTCTGAGTCCCGCAATCGGAGGTCGGTCGTTAATCCTTCATTAGACGTTCCCACTCTTATATATGACCTTCCAGCAGCTTCAATGCAGAGTCAAATGGACGCCAAACTGGCGAGCATGGGTCTCAAATCACCAGGCCTGCCGTCATCGCCTTCTGCACGCACATTTGGCACGGCCATGAGTCGGCAGGGTGGAGATTCCTCGGGTTTCTTGTCTCCGGACTCGGCAAATATGCCATCCGGTTCTCCAGGAGGTGGTGGGGATGCCGCCGCCACATTGGCGCATCAACGAGCCAAACTCAAGGCCAATGCTGCACACCGTATTTCGGCCCCTGGTACCCTCATTAGCGAAGGTGCTCGAAGCGGCAATGTTTGGCCCTCAAGTCAACTTGGCCAAGTTGCGGAACGGGCACCGTCGCCCAATCGTGAATCGTCGAATCTTTCACCACCTCTGTCGACCCGCCCCAAGAGCACTGATTTCACTGGCGTTGCAAATGCGTTCCGCTCTTCTCGTGTCACCTCCGTGCAGAACGATGGTCAATCGATGGAGGATCAGCTCTCGCCGATGGTGGGCGGGAATTGGGCCAGCATGGTGAATACACCTCTTGTGCCGATGTTTGGTGCCGAAGCCCATAGTGGCAATCAGAGCGGGAACAACCTCGAAGCCACGGCACTTAAGCTTGCGAACTGGAATCTCTCGAACAACACCAACGGTCGTGTCGTCCTCGACGATGCACGGAAGTTCCGACGAGCATCCGCTGCCAAATCAGAATCCGGCGACAACAACAGTGCAGCTGTCTATGGTGACGATGGCGAACCTATCGCGGCTAACAATCTGACCCCCCCTCGTAATACTGGAAATACTGCTCCCTTTACCGGCGTATTCAAAGCCGGAAGCGGCAACAGTACTTCCAGCGGCTTTCTTGGGAATCAGAGCTGGTCTCGCACTGGTCAGCGTAGTCCTGTGCTTTCGAATGTGTCGCCGAGTAGATTCGGCAGCAACGATCCGGATCCTATGACCAACGCAGGTATGAACTTCGGGATGAGCCCTGGTGGACCGTTGAGTGCCAATGCCATGGCCGCGATGGGCATGAATGGGATGAATATGCCACCGTTTAACATGTTTAATGGAATGAACGGCTTGCCGAACATGAGCCCCATAAATGGGCTTGTCGGGGGGATGGAAGGATTGGCTTTGAATCCGCTTCAGCAAGCCCAAATTTTTGCTGCTCAACTCGCTGCCAGCGGATACAATCCTGCTGCGTTTGGCGTGGGCGGCCTGCAGCAGCAAGGGGGGCGCGGCGGACGCAGTGGAGGCCGCTCGCCAGGCAAAGGATCGTCGTCCCTCAACGGCCGTGGAGACGGGTCAGGCGGTAAGGACAAAGAGGAAGAAGTCGACCCAGCGGTGCTCAATGACGTGCCTAGCTGGCTTCGCTCGCTGCGCCTGCACAAATACACACCCAACTTCGAGGGCATGACGTGGAAGGAGATGGTGGTAATGGACGAGCCGGCTCTCGAAGCGAAGGGAGTAGCCGCCTTAGGAGCCAGGAGAAAGCTACTCAAGACGTTCGAGGTCGTGCGGACGAAGATGGGCATCGAAATTCCGACGAATTCCTCCTAACTATCTTTCCACAGACGGTCGCTCGCAAAATTGTTTGTTATGGTTTCCTTCACTGTTCTTTTATTATGTTCTGTTGGAAGCACACCTGACGAAGTTGTCCCCTACGTGGATCTTTCCCCTTTGTACTTAACGACCAGTTCCTGATTTTTGCCTATAATCACTACGTCTCGAACTTTGAGATGTGTATTGAGGCAAGACTTGTTCGGACCATTTCAGAAGGCTCCGCTACTCAGGAGACTCAGCATTAACTACATCCTATGTCTCGACCAAACTCTCGGCCTCGTCTCCCTTCGCCATTTGCCAGGCGCTTTCGTGAGCGAGCCGACTCAGATCTCGCTGTGCTCGCGTCGAATCACACGGCAATTCATGGTGGTCGTACGTGCGTAATCACCGGCGGTGCGAGTGGCATTGGCCTCGCGGCTGCAAAGAAATTCGCCAAGTAAGTAGTGCCACATTCGATCGGGCATCATTGCTTGACTTCCCTTTCAGCCATGGTCTCCACGTTTGTTTGGCTGATATAGATGAAAAGAAGCTCCAACAGGCCGAGGCCGAAATCGCAGAGATAATAGGCAAAGACAACGTTCTGGCGGTCGTGACGGACGTATCCAACCTATCCCAGGTCGAACATCTCCATGATGAGGCATTCAAGAAGTTTGGCGAAGTGAGCAACGCTTGAAACGCATATATCCAATCTTTGTGATATTGCTCGCGTCACACACCTACCTTTCCGGCTGAAAATTTCTTCATCATGGATGTCTAGGTCAACGTTCTCCTAAACGCGGCCGCCATCAATACTGGCAAGGATGGAACTGTTGGCACTGCAATCGAAAATATCTCCAGTTGGAAAGACGTATTGGATGTCAACCTTGGAGGGGTACGTACTGCTCCCCCCCAACACTCTCCTTTCTTAATACGTCTACACCAGATCATCAACGTCACCCAAACCTTCACCGGCCCAATGAGCGCTCAGGAGAACCCAAGCTTGTTAGTTATGTGCCTCTTATTACACGCGATAGCTATCCTTACGATATTCCTGTCGGTAGAATCATTAACGGTAAGTCTATCTATGTCCTACTTTGTCGATACAAGTATAACGCTTTTCTGTAGTTGGATCCAAACAAGGCATTACCAATCCCCCGTTAGCTTCACTTTTTGCTATCCATCTGCGATTTACTGATGGGTCTTGCATTTGAAGTGGGAATGCGGCTTATAACGTGATTTTCTTATCTTGACTGGTCAGGGTCTTGGTCATCTGACCATCCATCTGTAGGTCTCCAAAGCTGGCGTCCGCTTTTTGACTGAGAATTTGGCCTATGAGCTTCGCACCCGTGGGTCTCGAACTACTGCACATCTCTTCATGTGCGTTTCACGTGCCTCTACTCGCACCGCATTTCAAATGCTGACCTTACTCTCAGTCCCGGCTGGACGTATACTGGCATGACTGGAGCACCCGATAAACCAAAACCCGACGGCGCCTGGACGGCTGAAGAGACCGTGCACTTCATGTTTGATAGGCAAGTTTTCCTCTTCAGATGAGACGAGCGATGAGTTTGACGATGCCACTACGCAAATGCAGAGTTAGACTCGGGGACTTCTATATCGTATGCCCAGATAATGAAACGTACGTTCACTATACTTTCTTTTCGGGCGATGTATTAAACCTGTGTAGGTCTCCCGAACTGGATCGGTTGAGAATGCTGTGGAGCGTACGCGATGTATCTGAAGGCAGACCCGCTCTTTCGAGATGGCATCCAGAGTGGAAGCCGTTGTATGAGGAGTTCATTAAAGGCGAACTGGAGGAACTTGTAGAGTGAACTTGCGATGAGGTAGAATATCATGTACTTGTGGTATTGTAAGTCTGTAACCAAGTACGTGTCCTTTGAGGTCAGGTGGTTAAGTAAGTCGTCGGTAACGTCCGAAACAGGAAGCAGTTTGCGCTCAGACTGGTTTAGTGCAGCGCACACTTGGCCAGAGTCCCTCGATACACGTTTCTGTTTCTTTCGTCCTGAGCGGCCCTACTGTTTCCCCATCTTTTCCATGAATCGACCAGGTACCGTAGACTCGTCACGACATATCGGTGACATGGGCGAGCTCATTCCTGTATCTTCGTGGCTTCGTTCTCCAGCAAATATGACACCCGTCCCCGGGCTTGGTGGTGGTAATAATGCATATAGAACACAGTACCCCAATCCAGGCGCGTACGCTATTTCCCAACATCGTGTCGTGCCTGGATCAAGGCGTTTTATAATTACATTACTCTCAATCCAGGAGCCCAAAATCCACAGCCCTCTCCTGGTCCATTTGGTCCGCCTCGGAGCGCTGGAGCTCGCAACGGTTTTCCATTTTCTGCACCGACGCTCGAAGATCAACAGCGTCAGCAGCGGCTACAGTCCAATCCTATGCTCCAGCAGCAGGCTATGCAACAACTACAGCAGCAATTCGCCATGGGGCAGCACCAGCAACAGTCCTCACTGCCGCAACAGCAGCAACAACAAATACCCCAAGCACCGTCATCACAACAGTCGAACGCAGGTGCTGCACATTCAACTCCCTCTAACACGTTAACAGCCCCGCAATCAGTCTCATCCGCGTCCGAGACTGGTCTAGATCTCAACGATTTCCCCGCCCTTGGTTCTGCGCCCACGTCAAATCCAAATTCGAGTGCTTCCAATAACATTCTCGCTCAGCCACCTACTACTACGAATGGGCATGCCTCTAGCTACGCGAGTCAAGCAGGAACTGCGGCCCAGGTAGCGGCCTCAGCACTAGGATCAAATGTTGCTATCGGTGGAATTGGTGGTGGGAACGGCGGCTTCGCACCGGAGGACTTTCCAGCCCTTGGGTTGTTGAAGACGTACCAAAAAGACCAGCAGAAAGCGCCGTCGGTACCGCTTTTGCAGTCGTATGCGATTTGGCAACAACAACAGCAGCAACAACAACAGCAACAACAGCAACAACAGCAACAACAGCAACAGCAACAGCAACCTCCGCCATCGTCTGCCGCCAATGTAAACTCGCAAAGTTCTGACCTTTTAGGTCCACCGCCTGGTGTCGGGATGCCTACGAGACAGTCGACACACACGCATACCACTGGCCATACACCAGGACATCATCACCAGCAACAGCAGCCTCAAAACCAAGGACAGTATAATCAGGCCTCGCTCTCGGAACAATCTTCAGCGCATCTTCAAGATCCTACGACGCATCAGCAGCAACATCTAATAAGACCATCAAGTGGGAATTCCGTTGCGCAAACACCGGCTCAACAAGTTCTCATGAGTCCTGCTGATCGATGGGGTCTTCTTGGCCTTTTGGCAATGATTCGAAGTGCGGATCCGGATACAGTCTTGCTGGGCATGGGGTCTGATCTTGGCATGGCCGGACTCGATTTGGGGATACAAGAGTTGGTGCATTTATTCGCCGAGAAAGTATTTTTGCTGATGGTCGCGATTGGAAGGAATCTGTACTCGACATTTATTACACCCTGGTCCGACTCGAATGCTGCCCAGGACGTCGAGCCCGATTTCCACGTTCCAGCATGCTATAATGTTCAACCGCCTCCGCCGGGTCCAAATAAGGCGGTCTCCTTCAGCGATGAGACTCTCTTCTTTATGTTCTATTCGTCGCCACGAGATGTACTTCAAGAAGTCGCTGCGCAGGAACTGTGAGTCCTGTTCTATGGAGGCAGTATGATCCTGATAAGTCCCGGTGCAGATACAACCGAAATTGGCGTTTCCACAAGGAGATCCGATTATGGCTGACGAAGGAGAGTGGAACGGCCCCTTCGCAAAAGGCGGCGACGTACGAGCGGGGGATGTACACGTTCTTTGACCCGGAGAATTGGGAGCGGACAAAGAAGGAGACGATCATCATGTATGATCTGCTGGAAGAAAAGGTTCCACTTGTAGGCAATGGCGGGGTTCCAGGAGGGGGTGCCCAGCAGCAGCCTCCACCGCCACCACCTCCAGGGATGAATGTACTCGGTCCCAACCCTGCGGGGCAGGTTCCACAACAGCATGCGGTGCAGCAACAGCAGCAACATCAACAACAGCTTCATCAACAGCAACTCGCGGATCAAATGCGACATCGGCATCAAGACATCCAAAACCTGAACGCACGATATCCGGGGATTGGGACGCCGGGGACGGGGATGTGAGACGAGGTGAGGTGTGACGGCATTTTTCTGTGAGTAGCGACCCTTCAGGAACGACGCAGGGTGCTGCTGATGCAGACCGAGATGTGCAGGGAGTTGGATGTATTTTCTTGTCGATATTGTTGAACCGTGCTCATTCACACAGGCTTGAGCATCTCATTCGCCATAATTGCGAGGGCCGTTGGGGAAGTGTATAAAAGCTGTACAGCATCCATTGCAACGCATTTTATTTTAATACTGAGTAAGATGAGGAGAGTTTACCCTTGAACATCTGATCATGAGTAGAATGGAATTGTCGTCAACTGGTCAGACGACTCGGCACTCCGAGCGGGGCGAGCATTCCGCTGCGGCGGTCAGGGGTCCTAAGAGGGGTAGCGGGTGACAGCCGCGCCTTATGACCCGGCGGACCCAAGGAGCGTGGGGGACAAGGGTCGAGACCGGGTGCGCTTACGGTCCGAGGCGGAGTATAAGTAGGAGCAAACTCGATCCCTCCCCTCTCTCCATCTCCTCCCATGTCTACTCTCCCCTCCCTCAATGGCGCCCTAAAGAGCGCAATAGTATGCCCCCGTTCTCTTTCCTCTCTCCCCTCTCATCCTCATCTGAATCCTAGTTACTTGACCCCTCCAACGCGCATCTCAATGATGCCGGTCCTTATTCCAACGGTTCGTCGCGCTCGGGAAGCAGTGTCTCCTTGCAAAAGATCCAAAACCTCCCGTTCGTTACTACTTGCCATATTTAATAACAATGACGTAAACTCACCCTCGTTGCCAACAGGGGCTACAAGACTCCCGTCTTCACCGGCAAAGATGAACAACGCCAGTGCGTGTATTGTCGTTCAGAGCTACCATCCGATTCTGATGCCCCCCTCACATGGGAACAGACAGGTCATGGGACGCGTTGCGTCCAAAGGCTTTATTCCCAAGGATCTCGTCTCATTAGAGGTCAGTCACGCTAACCACCGTTCCCATGCCTCCGGTGTATAATATGACGCGTCTAGGTGAACTGGTTCTACTCGAACCTCGGTGTCGATGATTCCTACTTCCAGTCCGAGACCGTCGACGTCATCACCGATCACGTTCTTGCCCTCTACGGTGCCAAGCTTCTCGCCTTCACCAAGCACAACCCAGACAAGCTGGTCATCGATCTCGAAAAAATAACCGAAGATCGGGCTGTTTTCATCCACACTTCTCCCCCTGGCGTCACCTCCCACGAAGGCCCAGGAGCGACCTGCGAAAGAAGGTGATTTCCCAGTCGTGTAATTTAACGTTCACATCTAATATATTCCCTTGCCAGGATTGATGAATTCTTGGACAATTCTACTCGAGACCAAGCTTACCGTCTCGAAACCTACCGTAAGTGAATCCAGGTCGGTCAAGCGTGTCCTGGCTGACACGTCGGCTCGACCAAGGTTCTGCTGGTTCCATCAGCGCCACCGGTAAATATTTGCTATGACATTAACGCCGGGTTACTGACTGCGTTCCTAGCCTCCCAGCAGCTCCGATGCTATTTCGTTTCTAAATGCCGATGGGTCTCTCCTCCTGTCCCTTCCACCTCCCGTCTCCCGCGTACGACTCCTGTGCTCTCTTCGGAAGCAACCCCCAAGAAAAAGACAGATATTCGCAGCGTCTCCGATCGCGTCTTCCTCGAACGCGCTTCCGAAAACACTCTCGAGATCTACCAGAAGGTCATGTGGAATGTCGAAGGCAGATATGGCCCGGTCATCGAACTCTTTGAAGTGGAAGGCACGAGTGAACGCCGCCTCGTCTTAGGCTACAAGATGGGCACAACCAGGCACATATTCAGGTGTGTGACTTTTTTTGGACGTATTTAGTCACAAAGTCATTGTGAGCCTTTTGCAAGTGCGTTGTCCGATCTGTACCACTTTTATGGGCTCTATTCCGCAAGGAAATATGTCGGTACGTCGATTTTTCTATTGACGTCGCCATCTGCCACTTATGGCGACCTTGCGCAGAGCAATTTAGCAACGGGATAACGATCATTTGTACGCATCCCTGCACATGTTGATTCGTTGAGACCATTCTCTTACCATGATATTACTTCGCAGCCTTGTACCTCAACCCTCTGCCAGGAAACCCCAAACCGATGCCGCCGATAGACCATTCCGTTGTTCAAATCATGAAAGAGGCTTCATTACTCTATTGTTTGCCAGACAATCCCTTCTTTGGAAGTATACGAAGTGCAGGAACTGGCCAGGCCGACTCTGCTGACGGGGCTAACGCTGGAGGACATGCCGTTCAGGAAGCCACTTATGCTTGTAAGCAGGAGAGGCCCTCTGAAATACCCCTACTTCTAAACATTTGCACATATAGATGCAGGTTGGCTCTTTTGCCAACATTTTTGTAATCGCTTAGGGCCATCTTATCTTGCATTGAAGGTACATCAACTTACTCACCATTCTCGAGGTCGTGGTCTGAATGCTGTGTCACAGAACATGCTCGACGAGTCGGACCCGGCACAAGCAGACGTGTTGAATGCCATCAAAATGCGTTTCCGCCAAGAAACTTTCACCAGAGAGAATATCCAAGAAGTGATCGTGGCCCACCCACAGATTGTATGTGTCTGTCATCTGGATAATATACGCTGACTAATCGGTCTCCAGATCCGGTGGCTGTACGTGCACTTTGCCGAAGTCCACTACCCTTCGGCGACAAACCAGGCTATTCAGTAAGTCAAGCCACTAGCCTGATGATCACACCCTCTTGATTAATCCGTCGTAATATTTTAGACCTAGCTTGAGCTACATCCGCCTCAAGACGGAGCCCCCACTTAGCGACGAGGAACTGTACGATCGCATTCGCAAAACTGTCAACAACAAGCACGAGCTTCAAGTGTTCGAGTCTTTCCTGGTATTCAATAAGTTGGTATCCCATGCACTTATGCACGCCCTCGCTAATACTAATACTAATACTAATCCTAATCTTCCGTTTTCATTGGTTTGTCCGTGTCCGTTGGCTAATTCAGGCATGTTCTACGTACAAACTTCTACACCCCGACGAAGGTCGCAGTATCATTCCGCCTCAATCCTAATTTCCTCCCCGAATCTGAGTATCCGAAGCGTCCTTTCGGAATGTTCTTTGTCATCGGTATGGCTTCGTTGTGCTCCTGTCTTCATGCAATCTAAGGTTTTTTTTATAGGTTCTGAATTCCGAGGCTTCCACATCCGTTTCAGGGACGTTGCCCGAGGAGGTATCCGCTTGGTCAATTCGCGAGGACGAGAGTAGGTTGCACTTTACTTCGGAAAAATTTGATTTATTGACTCGTCTTTTCGATAGAAACTACTCGATCAATCAGCGCTCTCTCTTTGACGAGAACTACGCCTTGGCGGCGACTCAAGTATGCGTCGCGTCATCATGTCCCTGATGGCGACATTGAATGATATTCTTTCAGGATCTCAAAAACAAAGATTTGGGCGAAGGAGGCAGCAAAGGTACGGATCTTGGTATGACGTGGGGTAGATTTGACCTAACTCTTCCGTAATCCTATAGGCACAATCGTTGAGTCTTGAAATTAATTGCTCTGACGTATTTCTAAAAGAGGCTCGCGATCTCCTGTAGCTTCCAAGCCTTGGCGCCAATCCCGTCCTCTGCTTCGAGAAATATATTGACGCTATGTTGGACCTATTGATCCCTGGAGAAACACCTGGAATCAAGACCGCTATAGTCGACCATTACGGACAGCCCGAGCTGCTGTTTTTCGGCCCGGATGGTAAGCTCTGACCCACTCACTGTGGATCCCCGATGACATTGCATTTTCTTTTATAGAGGGAACTGCCGATCTGATGGACTGGGCGGCTTGTGAGTAACATTCTGCCGATCTTGAGACTTCGCATTCATGGGTGATTGTCAAGTGCACGCACGAACGCGGGGTGCCCCGTGGTGGAAATCGTTAACAACGGGAAAGAACGCCCAGGTATGAATACACATTGCGTTTATGCCCCCTTACACTCAACTGGCTGCTTGCCTCATCAGTTCCTCGGTGGCATTCCTCACGACGCGTACGGAATGACTAGTCTCTCGGTCCGACAGTATATTATCGGAATTTACAGCAAGCTAGGATTGAAAGAGAAGGACATCACCAAAGTCCAGACCGGCGGCCCTGGTAAGTCGTGCATGTCTCTCCCTCGGCAACCTCTGATCCTTGACCGCCCTGCGAAAAGACGGAGATCTTGGCTCAAGTGGGTATAATTAGATGTCGTGGCCCTACATGCACTTCACTCACTCTTCCGATCTGTAGACGAAATATTACTAGGCTCTGAAAAGACCATCGCCGTGATCGATGGTTCTGGTGTATTGTATGACCCTGTCGGCATTGACCGTGTCGAGCTCGTTCGACTCGCTAAAGCGCGAATGATGATCTCAAAATTCGATCGTTCCCGCCTCAGCAAAGATGGTTATGTCGTGTTGATCGGTGAACAAGATGTCAAACTTCCTTGTGAGATCTCCATATTTTAGATGTATTGCACCTATCTCACCACAACGATTTCAGCCGGAGAGGTCGTAGCAGATGGCACAGACTTCCGTAATACTGCCCATATGAGGTTCAAAGCTGATATTTTTGTTCCATGCGGGGGGCGGTGAGTGGTACTTTCTCGCGTATCTCAATTTAAATGTTCATCGACGGTTAGACCGGAGGCCGTCAATATTTCCAATGTGGCGTCATTGGTCGATTCCGAAGGAAAGCCCCACTACAAGTTCATCGTCGAGGGCGCCAATCTATTTATTACCCAACAAGCTCGCTTATACTTGGAGAAACGAAAAGTTATCTTGTTCAAGGACAGCAGTGCCAACAAGGTATGACCTTCCCCTGTAGATCTATGCGTGGACGGACTAAACTCTTAAACACCCTCTAGGGAGGCGTTTTCTGCTCATCCCTCGACGTTCTTGTCGGGCTCTCATTGACTGATAAAGAACATACTAACTTGATGACATTCCCTGGCCAATCTCCTCCGGTCTTCTATCAGTCATATGTTAAAGATATTCAAGCCAAGATTCGCGATAATGCTTCCCTCGAGTTTTGCTGTATCTGGAAGGAGCACGCTAGACTTGGTGGCGCTAAGCCTCGCGCCCTCCTATCCGATGAACTCAGCACCAAAATAAACGACTTGCAGACCGAACTAGAGTCTTCTGACCTATTCGAAGATCTTCCTACTCGTCGGGCAGTTTTGAGCCACGCCATCCCCCAGGTTCGTACCTATTTCCTCTCGCCATTCATCTTGCGAAGTAATGTTGGCGGTTGCAGACCTTGCTGCACGAAATTGGCCTCGATGTTTTGATGAAGCGTTTGCCGGAACCTTATCAACGCGCTTTGGTAAGGCTTAATGCTTATAATAAGCAAGCCTGTCTCACCTGATCTTCCCCTTCCTCTAGTTCTCTGCCTACTTTGCCTCCCAATTCATCTACCGCTATGGCATTGATGCGACCGCAGTCAACTTCTTCCAGTTTTCCAAGAGCTTTGCTTCCCTCGGTGTCTGACCGCCAGCTGGGTCTTTACTTTCTGTTCTATACGTTCGCTTTGGCGTCTTTATATCCACGCCCCCAGTTACATGTATAGATTCCTGGGTTAATAATTGAAATTCCTGCGTTTCGCAGAAGACCATTATTCAAGAGCCGCAGCTATACAGTATATATCATGCCTTTTGTTCCTCTCTTCTGTCCGGGCGCATTCGTTCAAATATTTCGGCGTTGGGTGCCTCGTAGTCAAATTAGAGTAATCATTTCCTAAGAACATCATCAACTTCGCCAATATCCACATTTTCTATTTCATGCTACTTCGCTGCGCGGAGTTTGCGAATGGGACTTCGGGGAAGGGAAACGAACCCCCTCGATCATAAGCTTTTGCATACTCCAGAACCTGTCCTTGGAACATTCAACTTTAGGTCGATTCCCCATCCCTTCCCTTGCTCGAGGAAATCAATTGCCACCTTCTCCGACCTTCCCATGCCAGAAACATGGAAAATAATGGGACAACGGGCACATCCCACTGGAATCTCCGAGTATTATTTCACATCTGGGCAGAGGAACAACTCGACGCGAATCGCATTCTTCAAGCATGTTGTGTGTACACTAATTTCATACTATATATCGAGGCATCAGTACGCATATTTATTCCAGGGTATATATATATACTTGGTGTCCATGCGCACACAATGGCGACAGAGTATCATTTTCAGCTCCAATGCTACCTAGTTCCCTAAGCGATTGCCAGTGCTTCTCAGTTTTTCCCTTTGATGTAATTGGCCCGTTTCCCTCCGCGTACGTTTCAGGCATGCATGCGAAATTTAATCTGTAGGATGTACTATGATGCCAGATTCAATATCTATTGTTTCAAGGGACCTTGCGATGAGCGCCTAAAGGACAAAGTCAAGTGTTCATATCGACGTTGGATTCGCAGTTCGGGGTCAGATCCGTGACCTGTGACTGAAGACCATTTATCATGGAGTGTTCATCCCCTACTCTTACGTAAGTAAGAGAGGGTTTTAGAGGCCGTCCCAACGGCTTCAGAGTCGGGGATTACTCCTTGTCGCCGCTACCGATAAATTTATGAAGCCCATTCCAGCGAACGTCCATGGGCTGAGGGGGCGACGGCAAGCAAGCGAAGCAAGTGATTGGAAAGCGAGTGGATTATCTAAAATACATCTATTACATATATCCAGGCATCCTACTTATGGTTCTAGCATGAGGGTAGAGGTGAGAAGCAGGGTTCTGCCCAGTCCTGACGTACACGCCTGCCCTATCATATAACACTGTCCAATCAAAGTCCCTCGTCGTATAGATTCCTCGAAAGTGAAACATAGAAACGCTCTAAATCGAAACGCCGCGGAGGCGGAGCCTGACTGAGCTTGGGATCAGAAAGGGAAAATGCCGGCGGGAGCGATGCCTGAAGAGTAGACAAAGCGGAAACCGCAGTGCCGGGGACTTTATCCACGATCCATTCCATAGCAGAAGCCAGTTTAACTCGTTCCGCACTCCTTTCTATCTCAGCCTTGGTTTCGACCGATACGGTTGTCTGCGGTGCCAACGTGTTTGGTGCGGACGAACCACCCAAGTCCGTGGCCGTCACAGTCGTAGTATCGGGCACCCCGAGGCGATCCGAAGGCGAAGGAGGGGGGTCTTGGGTGTTTGGGCTGGTGCGTCGGCGATCACGGTCCCCCTTCCATCCCAAGAATTCTGACCAGCCACCTTTTCCGTTCTGGCCGGTGTTTTCCCACGCACTAGTGAAGGACGACGTCCCTCTCATGTCCCAGTGGTCACATTCTTCCAAGATACCAAGGAACCGACCCCATTTGGCGGACTCGATGGACACAAGCCCATCGTTACCCCAGCACCTTCCTTCTCCAGGAGAATCGGAAGAATGCGCACGTCGCTCTGCTTTTTCAGCTTCGTCAAGAATGAGCTTCGGTAGCCAGAGTGGGTGGAAAACACTCAGGCGTTCGGCGCGAGCAGCCACGCTGAAGTACTTGACACTGGGCAGATCGGGCGTTGAGGGATTGAACAGCTTCTTGCAGAAATGTGTGGTCAGGTTGGAGTATGCAGGAGAATCGAGCATGCTAAGAAGCAAGGTCGTGATGGAGGCAGGGAGGGTGGTCAGTATGCTAGGCTGCCGACTGTCGGTCGCAGTATTCCCTGGAGGCGGTGGACTTCCCGTATTCGATGACCGTGCCAGGAGTGGTGCTTTGAGTGTGTATGGCAGTGAAAAAGGCTCGTTTGAATCCATGGCCTCGCGAAGAGCGCCAATCCCAATGTTGGCCTGCAAAATGAATTGAATATAGGACTGAAGAAGTACTAAAAAATTCATGGAGCCTGGATTGACGAACCTTACACCAATCCATGAAGGGACTTCCTTGATGGGGCGTGCAGATGGTGGTCAAGGATACTGGTGTATAGCTGTCGGACTTGATTTGAGAGATAAGATGTCGGCAATCTAAGCCACCCTGGACGGAGAGCGGGGAATAGTGAAAAACTGGTGAGACATCGAGGAAGCACGCTTGAATTACCATTGAGTGGGCGATGAAATTCAGGTGTCTCCCGGCGCATTCTTCCCAAGAAAATCGTGCATCTTGATCGCGCGATATTCGACAGACCCTGTACTGCAGGGAAATTAGAATCAGGTTCACACGGCTCCACAGAGGGTGTTGATACCTTGGGACCCCAGTAACAATGACTCGGCACCGACTTTGTGCCTCAGTATATCGAGGACATTTGACCTGAACACCATTACTCAACGAGAGGGAGAAGAATTGGTAGTACTACACTTTACCAGTAGTGTAGCTGAAGTCTAGGGTACGCAGAAGGGCCCAATACGTCGAAGCCGTAGAGACCGTGGCTGGCCAAAATTGTCAAACAACCACAAGTAAGTGATCAAGTGAGACACTCACCATAATGACGATGGGATTGCGTGGTGCTCGAATGGGATCAAACAAAGCCGGATTAGACATGAGTTGCTCGATGTATGACTTGGCCTGCGATAGAGGCGTATTACTCGTCTCTCTTTTGGACGCATGTGAATCAACTTCCTGAGTTTCTCATCAACCACCGATGAGCGCGCGAGAAAACCTGGCCAGGGAAATGCAGGAAAGAATGGTATTGGTATGGAGAACATTGCCCATCCTCTCAATGCTCGCCATCGTGCCATTGCCCCTCGGACCACAGGCGTGACGGCCAGCTCAGGAAACATTGCCACTCCATCCGGATAGAATTCTCTCGGGTGAAAGCCAAAGCAGGTTGTAGGGCGAGCTACTGGACTCGTGTACCGTGCTAAATGCGGTAAAATGAAACGGGTGATGAAGTTAAGGCTCCTGAGGAGTTGGATGGACATGGATCCATAAGAAACAGTAGAACGGGGTATTCCGACAAAGTAATTAAAATATTAAACATCCATACATTAAAATCAAAAATCACGTATTTAAGATATTCAGGCAGCGGTGAAGCATAAATAATGATGGGGACCTTCTAGCCATGGAGAGGTATGGCTAGAGCTCCCGAATGAAATAAGCATATAGGGGCGTTATCAACTGTCTGGATTGGCCGAAGGATCAGGGCCAGGATAAGGGATTTGCCTCTATAAGAGGACGAAAACTCACTTCTCTCGCAAACGTGATGGAGTACGGGGTCATGGCAGAGTGAAGGCAGTCTTCGATAGTGGGGATGGAGGTCGTGTTCGTGGTGGTGGTGTCGGTGTGGATTTGGTATTCATGGTGTGCTGCAGAGCATTCGTTGGCAACCGGAAAAATCATGCGGTTAATGGACTCGAGACGTACCCTGTATAACATCAAGAGGGCAGCACGATGTGCGTGAGGCCGGGGGCCTGGAGGATACGCTAACAACTTCATTGCCTGAGGTCTAGGCTTGAAAGACATGCGGGTAGGGAGGACTGGAATGCTTGTTAGAAGCAAATAGGGTGACCTGGAGCGAAAACTGACTTTGACCAGCGTCGTAATTTGCGTGTTTTGAATCAGCCAGGACGACGTATATCGCCGCCAACACAAGGAGAATCAAGAAGGCCGCGTATGCGAGAGTGAGGTCCATCTCGCAGAGAGAGGCCTTGATGGCGTTGGCGAAGATCATCAGGTCGTTGGAAAAGAGGGAAGGGGAGGGGAAGGGGGGGAAGGAGAGTGGATTTCCAACGAGAATGATTGCTTCCGCGTCCCTCCCTGTCAGTCCGTCGGCACTTGCCTTTCTTATCGCCGGCCCAATTGCTGAATTTGCTATTTTCCCTGTGTTTTCCCAGGAACCATGGGGGGATTGCGTACGCCAGAGACATTCAAGCGTCTACTGCTAAAGATAGTCAGTCAGCCTGAGCAATTCACAGCAGACGATGTCAAGGAATCCATCGAGCATCTTGCTACTCCGGATGCCGTCTCTCCAGCTCAAATCGGCGCTTTTCTCACTGCTCTCAAACTTTCCGGCAGAGAACATTCTTACGAGACTGTCTGTGCTTCTGCACAGGTGATGATGGCTCACGCTGTTCCCGTCTCCGTCGAGTCTCCGGACGACTATTACGTCGACATCGTTGGGACGGGAGGCGATGGCCACAACACCTTTAACATCTCCACTGCTGCAGCTATCGTCGCGGCAGGAGCTGGAGCTAGAGTCATCAAAGTATGGAGTGTGTCTCTCGCATCCTGTCCAATCATCCTCATCAAAACCTATAGCATGGCAATAGTGCATCCACCTCTTCCTCGGGGTCCGCCGACATCCTTCGCAAGATGGGATGTGCGTTGCCTGAGCCGACCTCATCTCCCATTCCCGCAATACCGTTTACATTCCTGTTGGCTTCACACTATCATCCTGCAATGGCTCGGATAGGTCCTTCCCGCAGAACTTTGCCATTTCGCACGCTTTTTAATGTCCTCGGACCACTTATAAACCCTGCGAAACCAAAAGCCATGCTATTAGGCGTGGCAGACCCCAATCTTGGCCCTGTTTTCGCTCAATGCCTCCACACTCTCGGTGCTCACCGCGCTTTGGTAGTGTGTGGAATGGAGAAACTCGACGAAATCAGTATTGCGGGTCCGACATGGGTTTGGTCGTTGGATGCAGAGGGTCAAATCACACAATTCACCGTTGATCCTTCTGATTTTGGTGTTGCCTCGCATCCCATCGCTTCCGTGGTTGGGTCCACCCCTCAAGAAAATGCCGATGTCCTCACTTCGCTTCTCAATCCGAGCAAACCTTCCATCGTCCCATCGAATGGATCCTCTGTTGAGGCTATTCGCGACCATATTTTAATAAATGCTGCAGCCTTGCTCGTAGTTGCTGGGGTCGCTACCTCTTACACAGATGGGGTAGAAAGAGCTAGAAAAAGTCTTTCGGATGGCAGTGCATGGAAGGCCTTGGACATATTTCGATCGCAATAGACGGTTGTATTTTGGCTACATAGCAAGTATTCATCAGCTCTCTGCTTCACTGTCCGCGTACGCCTCTACATGATGACCAGGCAACATCAACATATATGTGGTGTGTGCACTATTGGGGAGTACTTTCACTCGGACTGCCGCGTGTTCCTGGTGTGTTTCGGATGATGGCATCGTATCGCTTCCTGGGAATTCTGGGATCGGGTTGACAGATACTGTTGGCAGAGCCAACAGGCCTTGTCTCAGTGCAATTAACGTGAGTTCTACTCGCAGAGTGACTCCATCCTGTGAAACCCACGGTTATCAGTGAATCGATACGCTGAAGATATCGGGTCCTTGCCTCAGCATCGTATTCATCTCGACTTCGTCCACTAATCAACCAAGAATTCATATCAGAACTTAGTACTTCATACTTCATGTGGCACTTAGGACGCTGATCGTCAGTTCCCCATCGAAATTGGAATGATGTCGACACAAGTAATGTGCATGGGACCGGTTGTCCAGCATAAATTGGGGTTTTGGGTCCAAGGACAAGCTTGACAGCATTGATGAGCTACAATAATGCATCAGTGAACAACAATAGCCTCCCACCAAGGACACATTACGTTGAGATAGGGGAGATCGAGGGGTAGGATCAGTTCCCTGGCTTCCAGTCCAGCCGTTGAAGGAGAAGGCGCCTCTCTTAGTATCTGTCGCAAAACGTTACTTGAGAAATTGCGATATGCATCCACCAAATCACACACATCGGCGATGTCCCTTATGGTCTGCGCAGGGAAGTCAGACTCAGAGTCGGACGATGCACGGTCAGCAGGATCATCCCCCTCATGCGACAAAGTTTCCTTCCAACTACGTTGGGCCAGAGAAACCAACGAATCACCCAGTACAATGCGATTTGTCTGGGCGTATACGCGGGTCCAATCCTGCTCGAGGTGCAAGGCTCGAAGGATGGTCCGTTTGATGCGGGACTTATAGGATCGTGCAATGAAGGACTTTAAAGGCAGGTGGCGAAGCGCTTCATCTAGCCGGAGTTCGGCCTCTGGAATTCGAGAATCGTGAATACAAAGGAGAAAAAACATATGATGCAGAGTACCTTCCATCAAAGTCGTGTAGGAAATGATGAATTGGAGAGTTTCAGGATCTAAAAAATGGGGTTGGAGATCAAAGAGATGATTCGTCAAATTGACCACTCACTCCGGAAATGAGGGATCTGGGATGGTTCGATTCGAAACAAAAAGTAGAGGGGCCGATGGGGCATTACCCACTGAAAACCGAGGTGGTTGGTGTGGGTGGGGTTCGCTTAGAGATCTAATAGGCATTCACCTCATTACAGACCATAGCACCCTGGGCTCTATGAATTGTGATGTTATTACTCTCAGAAACGAGCTTGGCTTCCAAAATCCGGATACATTGTCGCCCATCGGATGATACGGAGAAGCGAGAAAACAATCTGTTCGGATATCGTCAGTTATGGGATCTTTGAATAAGATATCGTTTTAACCTTTTATCTCGGTAAAAATCCTGCACATTCACGATCACTGGTAGTGCTCCAGACATCGAAAATTCTCTGTGGAATTCGCGGACAGTGCTCGGTTCTGTTGCTGTTTGATACCGGACTCGCATTACGACCTGTTATCGAGCAATGAGTCCACTGTTTAAGGTGGATCTATATTAACGTACAGGTGCTTCGGTGCCCTGAAGGTCGCCTTCGAAGGGAATTGACAGAGTAACACTGGATCCCCCTTTTAGGCACCTCACAAGTGACGGAATCTCCGCTAGGCTTTGTTTCGGTAACGTCTATTCGGGAAATAGGAAGGAATGTTAATGCGAGACTCTCATGAAATGAAAACAAAAAAAAGAACCTCCGTGGCATAACACAGCCTGCTCACACTGGAATGAAATGGCATTCGTAGGATTCTCCGGCTGAAGGATAATGGAATCAATGGTGTCGTGCCTTGATGTAATAGTAAAAATTAGTCGGGGAGGCAGTCCGATTTCGACTGAAGGACCGTACTTCTCAGTGATTATTGCACGACGTAGCCATAACTACTCACTGCTTCTCGGAAATTCAACAATGCCATCTAGATCATCGAGGAGAGAGGGGACTTGGACAGTAAGAGCGCGAGACGTTCTTGAAGTCAAGGTATTTCCCCGCAAAAACGAGTGGCGGTAAAAGGATTGGTCCATTCGTATCTCAAGACTCTCGAGGAGAAACAATCCCGGGACCAGGGGCTGGGTAATGCACACTGAGCACAAATCTCGCGCGCAGAAACACCGATCCTCACGCTACAAGATGCTCGAACCCGATTGTGTCCAGAAACCAAGGGCGTGGGACTTGCGGCATAGGTTACGCTCTCTGGTCGTTCTTTGTTGTAGAGCCGAAGAGACAGGGATTCAATGTTTATATTCTGCATCGGATTCAGCGTCGCGCGTGGCCCCGATATTTGCTGCTGTCCCACTTACACAGGATAACCGATTAACGATAGTTATGATTAAAGAAGAAGAATTTCCATCGGGCGTTTGTTTGCCCATGGGTTCGACCGAACGGATGAAGAATATTGGGTGTTCCCAGAGGCTGAGATCCTGAGAAAGAGACAGTGCAGACAAATCGGCGGAAACATCCTTGGAGCGATGTCTAGGGGTGCAACAAATCAAGGCTAAGCTCTGGATAGTTTCTTATTTGGGTATTGCCTACCGTTCTAATGCGGCCAGGGAGTGGTGTAGTTTGAGGGCGAATTTCTTTCGCTTGGCAGCGGTGTAACACTCGATGGAGCGGTTGGTGATCATGATGTATAGTTTATCAAATGTCTCTCTGTCGCCAATGGCGGCCAAGATATTCTTTTCACTGATCGCGGCAGGGTGTGAGGGTAGGGTGGCTCGACTGGTTGGCAACGGTGAGGATGTTGCCATCGAGAAAGGGAGAGAATCAGGGAGATGGCCCGACGCAATTCCGATCTTGTCTAGCTGAAAACGAAACGATAGAGTTTTTGGAACCGGGAGATGATAGGTCCCGGAGGGGATACCGCTCACCTGAGTTCGAGCAAGCTCAAGCAGCTCGCCCTTTATTCCGCTCAGAAGCGAGGGTGCAGCTTGTTCTGATCCTGCCAGTGACGCCCATTCTTCACACTGGTCTACGATGTTCAAGGCTGCTGAATAGGTCCAGGACTCGATATAATACAGACCGAAAAGATGCTTCAAAAACGTTTAGTGATTAACAGACATTTACAGACGATAGATACCTTCACTTACCCCATTGGTCTTCATTGACTGAGCAAATGCATAAACGAACCTGCTCGCCTTTCGCGCGGCAGCTAGAATATCCCCACGTCGGGCCAATAATGAGCACTGCCGTCCTAAGAGGTAGATTCGGAAGTCGAAGACAGTTATTGAGTTTGACATAATAAGATCTCGGTACGGTTTTTTGTTAAGGGATAATAAAGGCATGGAATCATCTTTAGGGAAATGACCACCAAAAACATGAAGTGGTGGTTGGTCCCGTTCTATCGTAGAAGAAGGAATCAATTAAGAGGAGTGATAGTTCGGGAGTGAGGCCACCTTTAACGACTTGGAAATACGAAGCTTCTAGCTCATCAAATTGGATTTGGGCGTCTTCCAATAAGTTCATTCCCTCGAAAGAGCTAGCTAAGGTCTCCTATCACATGCGTCGAGATACAGAATGAGAAAGCATCCTCATATTACAATCAAAGGAGATACCTTCGAGATACAGAACGTGCAAAAATTCCAGGTGGACGCTTGCCTTTGGTTCTCCAGCTTTCTGACCTCTTCTTCGCGAAGGAGAACCCGAGAGTCAAAACTAGACACAATACCTTCCTTCAATTTCGAAGTAAATTCAGCCCAAATTGGGGCCTCATTGACCCCAGGCGTCCAAACAAGCTGAACACATCTGACAAACGGCACTTGAGGATACAAGAGATCAGATAGATTGTATCCAGCGTGTCACACCTGTCATGTTTGTCGGAATTGAAGTCGGCTTTCATCTTATCCAACACACTTCCCTTGATATGAAAGAGCCTCTTTCCAGTCGCCTGGGTATCCGGCCGAATAACGAGGAGAAGAAGCCACTCTTGGTCTTTGCGTTGGGTAACTGAGCTATGCCATTCTTGAATCTGCCTTCGGACGAAATTCTTGTACGAGTCGATGTCCTAGAAACGATGGCGGAATATACGATCTGTATTAGATAGAAGTTGACTAAATACGGAGGTAGAGTGATGCTTGCGTCGCAGAGAGAAAAATAGATATTGAGTAGTGGTTGGTCCAAAAGAGGCGATGACATATGAGAAGAAGGTTCGGTCATGTCCAAAGCCACCAGGTCAACGTCAAGTTCTTGTATGGTTCTGACAGAAGGACGAGCTAATGACTTCCAGTGAAGATTGCGTAGCGGCATCTGGGCGCTGATAGACGTCCGCAAACCCTCCCACTGCTCAGCAAGGAGGGATGGTGAGCCAGCATATGTCACTTGTACGCGGGTCATTGTGGACGAAACTCGGCATCGTCCGATACATCGATTTCGCACAGCCCTCAACCATAAACTAGTTGCCACCTCTCTCACCTTTGATATCACTGGTTTCTTTGATTTCGTCTCACACCCCCATCTCCTTGCCACTCTCCGGGACAAAGGCATCCCCTCCCCCTTGTCAAGTGGATCTCTTCAATCTTGACCAACAGACGCACATCTCTGCTCCTGGACGGCCACTGTGACGAAATGCAAGCAACTAAGACAGGGATCCCACAGGGCAGCTGTGTCCGCCCATTCTAGCTGCATTCTTCTCCGCGCCCTTGATCGATTCTATCAACGCAGCTACCTTAGAGGAAAAGTTTCCCCAACGTCTTAGATGTAGGATCCTGTCTGACGCCCCCCGAAAGCCATCGACTGTACTCTATGTCGACGACGGAAACTTCCTCACCTTCTCCAAAACTGTTAAAACGAATAATCATATCTGCCGACTCGCTTACATAGCAGCAGACTGCTGGCTAGACGAACGCGGCCTCTCTAGACTTCGTCAAAACTGGTGTTACCCACTTCATGCGCGTACGTCAAGAACCCTGTGGCCTCATCATCCCAGCCTCGAACGATAGACCCCGAAGAGTGATCAAGCACTCCAAAGAGACCAAATGGCTGGGAATCATCTGGGATTCAAAACTAACGTTCACTCCCCACGTCCGCAAGGTCACAGACAAGGCACTGAGAGCCGTCAACGCCATGTCTATCCTTGGCAACTCTACTGGCGGAATGCACCACACCCAACGCCGCCTAATACACCTTGGGGGAATTGTTCCAATGATGACCTACGGAGTACCGACATGGTGGGACTACCGATCCACGCATACGAAACTACTCTCTAGCGTTCAGAATCGTGCCCTCCACAGCATATCGGGGGCGTTCAGAACGACCCAATTTATGCTCTTGAGATCGAATGCTCAATCCCCCAAGATGTGAGGTGTTCGGCCGCTTGGGCGAGGCCCTCCATCTCGGCATCGTATACGTCCACATGAGGTCCGGTGCCACCTTTGCCTTGGAACAAAACATTGCCGCGACGAAAGGCTGCATATCCGAATCCAGTTTTACGAGAGCCACGGTCGAACGAAAGTGATCCATCAGTGTACATTAAGAAACAAGACTCATCGTTGGAAAGTTTCTTAGCCTCTTTCTTGTGCTCCAGCGCCCACTCCTTCTTTTGTGATTTACCAGCTTCGTTTGTTGGGATAGTGAGTCTTAGGCGGTTGTCAAGATCGTCGAAGGTTCGTGCCCAGGGTGGCTCGCTCCAGAGTAGTGTAATTTCCGCATCACGGTTGAACGTACGGGCCATTTTCCATATCCTTGTACACTCCTTGTCCTTTTCAGTCGTTTTTCGGATACGGATGTTGGTTGATTTGAAGCGACGGCGGGCTGGATGCGGGATAGGGAAAGGGGGGGTGTTGGAATCTGTGGGGATGAGGTGGGATCGGTTGCGGGGGAGGCGGCTAATTACAGGGTTGTCGGCATCTAGTTTGGCAAAGCGATTAGCTGCACGTCGGATAATGAACTCTATTCTAAGGTCAACTGGGCTACACACACACCGTCCGACAACGCTCCCCCTGCACATCATCTTCTACTCAGATAACACCGCGGCCCTCCAGCGCATATTCGCCACCACCCCAGGCATCGCCCAAAATCAATCATCCCGTTTCAGAGGGTGCATCCTTAACCTCCTCAACGAACGCCCAGCGTGCAAAATCGAATCGAAATGGGTCCCGGGTCACCAATCGGCAACGAGAAAGCTGACACCCTAGCGAAAAGCGGATCACTCCTCCCCTCCATATACACATACTCAGCATCTAACGCGTATGTCGGCAACTTGAACAACTAATGCCTGCTCAAAGACTGGCAACTACGATGGGCGAACGATCCCTCACAAAACCGGCCCACAGAGTATTCTATGTGCAACGTCAACCCCCCACTTCTGCGTCTTAGCAAACCATTCAAATCACTCTCGCGAAAATCATTCAGCCGACTAGTCCAATGCAGTACGGGACACGCCTTCATAGGCCAATACTATAAACATTTTGTACCAGACGAAAACGAGACATGCTGCTGCGGGGAACGCCTCGAAACACGAACCCACATCCTCCTAGACTGCCCCCTGTACGACGACTGGAGACCCCTACTCCTGGACTCAGAAGGCGTAATTAAGGTCACTGCTCTCTTCGGAACCGACGCGGGATCTGAGCGCACTTCTAAGTTCATTGACCTCAGTGGAGCGTACGAGAAAAAGTCATCCGAATAACGATTCCCTACGATACAAGACAACCCGCCGACGAAGGCTGCTTCCAATCTTGGTTACGATCCCGTCGACGAAAGTGTGAAGTGGACACCATGTAAATGAGGACTCCGTTTGGTATTGGGTGTGTGGTATCTCAGGTCGAAGGGTCTGGAGGTCTGCGGTCATGGACGTCTTCTCTATTTTTATTTCCTCTTTAGTGTATGTACGATACCCCCTGGACCTTCGGTCCCCTGCCCTTGGCGCCCCTCGGGAGCAGCCGGTAGTTGCAGGCTAAATATAGAGATATTCATCATCATCATCACTTCGATTTCGCAATGGTGATTTTTTTCACTTCCACAGTGATTTCTCCACCTGTCTCCATTTATGTTGGGAGGGATAAAGAAGAGAGTAAGTTCTCATTGTTTTGGAGGAGATTATCCTGACGAATGGGGGAATTCAGACGAAGATTTGATCAAAGTCAACTTGTAGCTGCCCGTCCTTGCTGTTTCATCTGACATTTCCTTGTTATAGTACGGGTTTCCAGAGGACGTATGGTTTCATGTGGATAAGGTCAGGAACACACACTGTCAGGAAATGTATGAGCTTCAAAGATACTCTAGCTTTCTTCTGCTCATGTATACCTTCGCTTACCGTCGGACGTCACGTGGGACGCAATCCCTCAACCTCTCCTTGTCGATTGTGCACAACTAGTTAAGGTTCGTGAAGAGGCTGTGGCATAGTGCCAAACTGCTGAGTGAGATAGCAACCATTAGGCTAATTCCATCGAAGGCAAGCACATTGTCGTCTCAACTGAAGCTGGATGATCCGCTCTGGCTGAGAAATCGGAGTCTTTCAGGGAACAAAAAGAATAATGTCACGGTCATATATACGCCTTGGGCCAATCTGAGGAAGACCGGCGACATGGCCACGGGTCAGGTGTCTTTCCATAAGGATGACAAGGTGTGCGATCTATAATGTACTATCCTTTACTCAAATTGAAATCAAATATCATCAAGGTCAAGAAAAGTAATTCGCAATGCATGATGTTGTCGATTTCTTTTGAACTTGAAAACTTATTCCAGTTCACATCAGCGCACGCGATAATTCAATCATCAATCGCCTGAACAAGACCAAAGTGATACGCGAGGTTGATCATGAGGCTGTGCGCGCCGCGAGGATCAAGGATGAAGCAGCTGCCAGAAAAATGGCACTTGTAAAGAAGGTATATAGGTGTGCTTTCAACCTGTGTAATCTGTGCTAACATATGGTCAAGCGGGCGGAAGAGGCTGAGCTTGCGAAGGCCCGAGCTGCTGAGAAAGCGGAAAAGTCTTATGATAGTATTTTCACGGAGTTTGATCCAAAGCATCAGACGGTGCAAGAGATGGAGGATGATTTCATGTAGCTACCCTGGTAATTTGTCTCGATATGGTGAACAATAATCATGGCCTATTCCAAGAGGCTTTATCTCATGAAAGTAATGTCGAGATCAGGATTGCTCGTCAAAGCTATCCCCAGATCGACGGGGCATGATAGTATCGAACGGCATCAGGATAAGCCGGGAGCGCCTCTAGCACCTCTATAGATACTCCCCTATCGCCTGCGGGGAGAAAGGCATCAGGCCTACTATCACGGAAACCCCATAGAAATACTGCACCTGTTGCCAGCTGTTATACGTCTACCGAAAAAAGTCCTTGATGGAGGTCTGTTTTGGATCATGGGGTGACGACCCTATACCTCCTGGTTGACGGGTCTGAATTAAACATTAGCGCAAGCTCCGTCGCTACGGGGAAAATGGACACGACCACGTTGGCAAGATGCGACAGTTCGTTGACATGCGTTATGCGAACCATCAAGTGTGGACGCTTTGCTTCCTCAGAGGAGAGATTGGGGCTATGTTCTTTCATTTTGGGTAGTGGGTCTGCTGATTGTGCGCCGGCGGCAACGAGGGCCTCCGGGTCTATTCGAGGATCGGCGGTTGTCGGAGTCACCGATGAGCCAGACACCGCGCTTCTCTCGTTCTGGGATTGCATCGGACCCCAAATTGAGGTGAGCGCGAATAATTATTCCACAACGTCGAGAACAGCAATCACCTCTAACCCGATTTCCAGGCGCGTCCACCCGGTGTTATGGAGACCACGCCAGGTTTTGCTCCGCGGAGCCCCCTCGCTAGTATCATGCCTGATGATGGCGTCGATCATTTCGGATATCATAATGCCGTGGGCAACAATGAAGACCATGACCTCTCTTGCTGACTTTCCCGCTGAGGAAAGCACAAGTGGGGCGATGTATTCGTCGATAAACTGGCCAGCACGTATTTCCACGTCTTCCAAAGACTCCCCTTCATGGAATCGGGACGATCGACCGATCAAAGGCTTGTAGTGTGGGCCTTCCTTCACCATGTTCGAGGGAAAGATGAAAGGATGCCCTTCGGCCACACCCCAATACTGCTCGCGCAAAAGGGGAGACAGGGTTATAACAGGCTTAGGATCTGGTTGGCAGTCGTAGATTTGCATTGCCGTGATCTTGGCCCGCTGAAGTGGGGATGCGAAAATGTTATCTATCTTTGCGCTTGCGGAAAAGAATTCCCCAACTGCCTTTGCTTGCTGAGGATAAAATCACTTCACTATCACAGACCGCGAACGATTCCAAGAGGGACACACGTTGAAGCCATGCACACTGAGCTCGCTGTCCTTCCAGCCGGCCCAGATATTTCTCTACCGTACCGAATAGACATTAGCACAGGCCTCGATTAGATCCTATGTCTTTCGCACCACGTTGTCAACGCTCTCTCCATGGCGCACAAATGTTAAGGTCAGCATCGGAATAACCCCTGAGGCTGCTTAGCTAATGTGACCTGTGGCTATCCTGATAGCTTACGCACTTGCTGCTTTACTCTCGTCCGCTTGCGTGTGTGGTTCTCGAGGCTTCTCTGGCATTGGATATATAATCCTCGTACTCCGGCAACACAACCATATTCTTTCGTCAATGGAGTCACCGTCCAATACTGTTCTCCTCTCCGCTGGGACAAAATGCGCCGCTGCCCAGTGCGGATTACACGATTACCTTCCCTTCAAGGTCAGTATGATTCGCTGTACTCACCCTCTCGCTCTGACGTCCGCTTGTACGATGCAGTGTCAGTTTTGCAAGGAGAGTTTCTGCTCATCCCACTTCCGCCCAGCAACCCACCACTGCGAGAAAGAAGTGAATCAGGATCGCGTTGCACCCCCGTGTCCTCTATGCTCCACACCTGTGACCATACCTATTGGGGAGGACCCCAATATCGCCATGGAACGACACTTTGACAATGCCTGCGAAGTCATGGGACGTAAAAGGAATGCTGCCCCACGATGTGCCCGGCACAAGTGCAAGAACGTTTTAATTACTCCTATACGCTGCGAGGTGAGTTCTCCCTTGCTTCCCTGCCCTGAAATCATTTAGTGAAGGTCACGCAGTCATGCAAAGAGCTTTTCTGCCCAACGCATCGACACCCCAGCACGCACCGATGTACACCTACTATCTCCCCCGGGAAGTCAGACACGAGGGACAATTCTAAAGTAGAGCCCCAGACTTCTCGTTCGCGTTCCAATGCCGGCGCGTCATCCTCGACTTCCAAGTTCTCAGGAGCATCGTTATTGGGGCGACAAGCTCCTAGACCAGCAACGACTGCCCAGCAGACGCCGAAAGGCCCTTCCAAACCTGCTTTTACAACACCCGCGGCGGGTGTGAGCGGGGGCACACCGTCTTCCACCATACACAATCCATTTTCAAAAGTCGACCGGTGGGTGGAGTCTTCGTCTCGTCCTCCATCATCTCCTTCGTCTTCTCCCTCTTTATCCCCAACTTCCTCGCTTATCCATCCCCCCTCCTCCTCCCTCGTACGCTCTCACGTATCGATGCAAACCATGCAGTCAGATATCGAGTCCAAACCCAAACCTCACCTTGCATCCTCCTTCATCCCACGTCCCTTATTTGGGCACGCTTAGTTTCCTAAATCATCCTTTTTTCTTCTTGGCGCGTGTATTATTACGTTCGTTTGTGCACCTCATAATCATCTAATTAATTCTGGTGTCTTCCTTATGTGCCGACGCACCCCTCCTTGCCTGCACCCTTCGCCGGTCCCAACTGTGATCATTCTCACGCTGATGCCTTACCTTTGTTCTCAAATCGGCTTCTTTCCTTTGACGACCCGGTGTATTTCCTTCGTCAAGACGCGCCAAGGCTGAAATGGAAAGCAAACGAAAGGCTATGACGGAGCGTGCCCGCAAGGGGGTACGTAAACTATTCTGTAACGTCTATATCAAACACCTACAAGCCACTCATCTCATCTTTGCTTTCTCCTCCCCTCTACTTCACAAACCACAACTGGTATCAATGTTCATCGCCCCTAATTCATCGCGTCCCTCTGCTGCGCTCGCTTCCAATTATTCTCCCGATTATTTAGTTATTAAGCGAGAAGGAGAAGGAAATATTCGCACGGGAGGAAGCGCTCCTCGCCCAAGCGCAAGGTCAGAACAGCAAGGACTGTGTGGTTATGTAGCGTGGAGTAGGAGGGAAGGGTGTGGACTGGACTGGCACGGGGTGGTGCATCCACGATAACTAAGTATGACAGGATAATGACGATTATTACGCCTATCTCCTTCTGGCTGAACCTCTTTTCAGACTGTACTCCCATACATACCAAGAATACGCCCTCATACCCTCTGAATCGTGTTTCTTAGTCTTTTGAGGTCGGTTAATGGAACAAATCCGAACAAAATAATACGATTTTACGAGACAATTCCTCCCTCAAGGCTTTAAACTATAAAGCATAGCCCATGAAATTAGGTTCCAACTTGCGCGAAGAATTCCCCAGAATCACACCTCAACAAAATAACGGTGCGTGGTATTAAAAGTTAAAGTAGGCACTGGCGTCGCCGCGTTCTCGTCACTGGCAAAGCCTGATCAAACTACGCAGAGAGTCAGCCGACCCAAGAGGGACGTACCCATGAGTACACATACATGGATACATACGGAGCGACACCGTACCCCTCATCTTCCCGCGCGCATTTGCCCCCCAGAGAAGCCAGGAACGATCGCCCACAAACAATGGTCATCGCTACAAACAGTAGGGCGAGTCTAATGGATAAGATACATTCAGAACCAATAGTGTATATCCACCTTTTGCCCTGGGCAAAGTAGAAGCGAACAAATTACGTGCCGTATCGACCCTGAGACCTCGACGTGGAGTCAGCATCCACCGAGTGGCGATCGAAGAGCGTTTGGACAAACATGGAACATGCGTGAAGGGCGAGGGGAGCTTTGACAGTCTGAATCGTGTTCCCGGCCGTGTACTAAAATTGTGAAAAGGTAGTGATGCCACGGAACAGAACATACATGCCGAGTGTAGCTATAGCTGGCAACTGAAGGGATACGGTCGGGGTGTGTATGCCTTGTCGCGTATTCCAACGTCGCGTAAGCTAATAGGGAGGTTGGCATTTTGTGCGATTCCGAGGGGGTTGTTCGAGGCAGAGACAAGTTCTACTTCAGGGCATTTGATTGCCTGGCCTTTGCGATTTCCCCAGCGTCACCACCTGTGTGGCCAACGACTGAGTCTCTCGAAGGGTAGAGAGTACAGGAAACCAGGTTGAGATCTGTTGACATTGAATTGTCAAGCATCGGCGGGTGCATTACATACCCGTCGGTGGCTCCAAACACTTCGAACACTTCGATTTGGACTTGACGCGACTTCAAGCCCTAGCTCCAGCCACACAGACACCATGTATATGTCCCGCATTCTCCGATCTGCAGAGTCCGCATTGAAATCGGGGGTTACACGCGCGCCGAAAGCCTGGAAATCGGGGAGTGAATGGGAACAGGAGGACCTAGAAAAATACAGTATCACCATCCAACGCCAGTCGCCACGACAATTTTTCGGCTTCATTCCCACCGAATTGCCTCAGGTCGGCCAGGCATTTCTCACCAGTACGCTCGCCACCAAGGAATTATCATATTCCTGTTTCCAACTACACCAATACTTGGAGTTAGCATCAGAACCCGAAGTCCGAGAAACTGCAATCGACGATTTTGCTCGCGAGATATTGCGTGCCGTTGAGTTCGAAGAACGAGGGGTCGTGTTGCGCGCGCGCCATGTCATTCCCCTGTCTATGAGTGGCGAGGGCACGACGTCGGCGCGAACAAATATTTGCCTGTTTCACGGGAATATGGAGATGGTTCTTCTGCTTCAACAGAATAAGACCGATGCCAGTTCCCGCGATCCCGAGCCGCAACTCATCGCTGAAGCGATCGCCGCGTTCCAAGCCAACAATCTTGCTCGGACGAAAGCGCATTTGAGCGAACTCGATCGCATGACAATTCCGTGTCTTACCATGGTCGGCACACGCCCTACGTTCTACAAGATCCCGATCACGAAAGCACTGAGCGATGCCGTCACCGATGACACGTCTCCGCAGAAAACTACACGAGTCACCAAGTGCTTGGTTACAACCTCTTGCCGGTCAGAGGGGGGGATGGAAGTGCCCAATGTCCGAAGAGTCAGTTTAATGTATTATCACGCATTCAAGGGGGTGGCAAAGGAGTTGTGGCAGCAGTACTTATTGTGAATCGGCCGATAGTGTAAACTTTTTGCAATAACAGTGACCGTGCCAGGTATTTTCATATTGTGATTATTATTATTATTACTATATACATGAAGCTTGGGCGTGTGGAGGGGTTCATGACGGCGCCGGTGCGCGAGTCCCGGCAGGTGTCCGTATAGGCGTTCGCGCAAGTTTATCGTTCGGGTGGTACATGACCTAGAATAACAAATTGAATGTTAGTAAAAGAATGAAAAGTCGCGCAAAAGAGCAGCCAAAGCTGCTCTTTTGCGTGACAGTATATCTCAGATCCTTTTATATACCCACCTCGATGACCACACCCGCTACGGTGGGTGTGGTAGTTGTTCACCCCTGTACCGTCGTCGTCGTGACGGGTCCAGACGGGAACCGGAAGGGGTGTTCTGACGGGTGTCCATATACGCGTTCGCGCAGGTTTTTCGTTCGAGTAATGGGGTGATCTAGAATAACAAATAAAATGTTAATGAGGAATTACAAGTCATGCAGAAAGTGCTGCGTTGGCTGCTCTTTCTGCACGACAGGATGGATTGAAATTTAAAAAAAAAACTCACCTTGATCACCGCACACCCGCCGCAGCGGGTGCGGTGCCTCCTTTTCCGCCACCGTCATCGTCGCGTGCCAGGGTTCTGGTGACGGATCGCGCGGGGCTCGGGTGAGATTCCATCACCTAGAATACAGAGAAATGTGCTAGTAAAGATGTAGCGCAAAAGAGCAGCTGGAGCTGCTCTTTTGCGCTACGGTATGGAGAGAATTGAAAAAAAAAAAAAACACAGAGACCCCGAACATCACACACCCGCTGCAGCGGGGATGGTACACGGTATTCCTTTGTCGGCTCGCTGATTCGTTACCGGGTCACAGATCGCCGTTGGGGATCATCGTTTGGGTTGTGGTTCGCGGTTTCGCCGGTTCGCTGATTCGACGGTTGGTGGTGTCATCGTTTGGGTTGCGGTCCGCGGTTCGTGGTTTCACCGGTTGGGCTACTCGTCATGGTACAAATAGTTAGTACATCATTGATCACTCGGAGTGATGCAAAAAGAGCAGCCTTCGCTGCTCTTTTTGCGCCACTTCAGGTCTAGAAATTTTTAAAAAAACTTACCTTATGGTACCACACCTGCCGCAGCGGGTGTGGTACTCACTTTCTTTCACACTGTCTTGTGTGGGGGTTTGTACAAGTTTTCACCCTCGCATGTTGGGGTGGGAGTACAGTAGACTCAGAATAAAAAGAACCACATTACTGTCTTGGCGACATCACGTGACATTACGTAATTTCGGTCACACCCCGGATCTACCACCTCAAGACTGTGATGCCCCCGGGGTAGACCACTGATGGAGGTGTCAGCCCAAGAACTATCACCCCAGCCAGAATGTGGTGCTAGGAATTTGATCTGCGGGAAACTACTGTACATGGTGGAATCACCAAGGGGATGAGGATGCCGAAGAAATAATTTTGTGACGTGACAGTCATCTGAGTTAACCCAGCAATGGGTGGCCTGAGGACGTGTGACACTAGCAACGGAAGGGACCCCGGCGAGCTCAAGGGCCCCTCGGATCCAAAAAAAAAGTACTTTTTGCCCCTTTTCCCATCTTGAACGTCCCATTCTTGGAAAATTTTGAGCATCGAGTGTCTACAAGAAGCTCGCGGAAATAGCCGGTTGTTCTCAGTGGTCCAATTTTTCTGAGTGTGACACAATCTAGCGTAGCAATGCCCCCCCAGGAACAGATTGTTAGACTCTACGTGTGTACAGTAACCTCAGAACCTCATTCAGTGTCCAATTTTTCTGAGGGTGACACCCGATCTAGATAGCAATGCCCCCCTGGGGCATGTGACACTCGATCGAGATAGCAACGCCCCCATGGCAATGTGACTGGATTGTTATCTGCGGAAGCAACTTTTTCTATTTTGTGACGTGACAGATTGTTAGACTTTGCGTGCGTACAGTACTGTACATGGTGGAATCACCAAGGGGATGAGGATGCCGAAGAAATAATTCCCGATGACGGCCTCTATGTGCCCAGGAACTCGCGTGCAGGGCAAGAGAAGCACTAGGCACAGGTCTAGCCTCATTTCCGACAGTTTCCAGCTCCCCCCCCTCCCCCAACCCGTGACACCTAATGATATGGGCTCCTGTGACGTGTGATACAGAAGTACGACACGGCCAGTGTGACGTGTGACATATCGCTAAGATCGTAACACTACAGTTTGTGTTCTCTCACTTTACATGTATATGAAATATATAATACCGAGTCTTGGCTTGAGCCGACTTCAAGCCCGAGCCAAGTCGCTTGAAGGTTTGGTTCAAAACAGATTTGGCTCGGATTCGAGCCGGCGAGTCTTTGGCAACACCATCCCAAGGTTGTAACTTGACTCGGCAGTTCTCAAACACCGAAATCCGCCCACAAAATGACCCACATTTTCAGATCTGCAAAGTCGGGGATCAACTGGGCATCGCAGGAGCTCGAAGCTTATAATATCACTGTCCAGCACCAGGCGGCACAGAAATTCTTTGGTTCTGAACCCACCCAGTTGCCACAGATTGACCCAAAATTTGTCACTGGTACTGTTGACTCCAAGAGGTTGTCGGACACCTCATTTCGACTCCTTCTGTACTTGTCTTTGGCTTCCTGCGCCAACACTGGCCAAAAATCTGCCCTGCATGATTTTTCCTGCGAGATCTTACGTTTAGTTGGTTTTGAGGAGAGAGGAACCTTGTTGCGCTCGCACTACGGTATTCCCCTCGTTATCGGTGGCGAGACACGATTGGCCCGAACAAATATCTGCCTTATTCACCCAATCATTCCTATTCTTCTTGTCCTTCAAGAAGACACATTTAGATTTGGCTCCCGAGATCCGGAAGCACAAGTGATTGCAGGAGCAATTGCTGCTTTCCAGTTCAACAACCGCGCTCATCTACATCCTCGTCTCAATGATTTTGATTCCATGACCATTCCTTGCATCACCATGCGTGGCACACACCCTGTATTCTATAAAGTTCCCGTCACAAAAGCCTTGAGCAGTGCTGTCATGCATGCTGCATATCCGCACAAAACCACAATTGTCACAAAGTGCAGGGTTCCACCACTTTCTGAGTGGTCATGTGAGGGAATGGAAGTTCCTGCTTTCCGAAGAGTCGCCTTGCAGTATTATCAGGCATTTAAAGGGATGGTAAAGGGATTATGGCAACAGTATTTGGTGTGAAGGGTATGAAATGCATTTCCTCCTTTTTGTTTCCTGGATTTTGGCTGAGGCAGCCCTCACTACCAAGACCCACCTTCAAAGGACAGGGCAGACTGTACCACTCTAACATTGTAGATATCCCAGCTCCCGGTAACCCTGTTTCATAGGCATTTTATTATGACAGGAACAGCACTGAAGAAACAAAGGCTCAAGGAGACGTCCCCGGCACCTCCAGCAGCAGCCATGCAAGGGGGGGTTCAGCATTCAGCCCAATTTTAAAAATCTTCTCTGAGGATGGATCAGAATTAAGAATTATCTAGGGCCGTACCTCAACAAAGTAATGGTGCATGCTATTCAGTAGTTAAAGTAGCCTCGCCAGTCCCAATGTCCGAGTCAAAATACTCACCAGAGAGTCAGCCGACCCAAGAGCGATATAACCATGATACATACATACATATATAAAAACATACATCAGAGCGACTTGTCGTACACACGCCTGCCCACAGCAAGCCGGGACCGACATTGCTCGCAAAGAATGGTCACCGCTACAAATAATAGGACGAGTCTAACCGATCAGATATTCATTCAGAACCAATAGTGTATACCCACCTTTCGTTTCTTTTTGGACGTGGTTGCGGCTGCAGGCTTAGAAGCTTTGCCCGATGTCCCGCTACCTTTCTTCGTACCCCCTGCCTTGGAAATGAGACTATCAGATGTCTGTTCGCGTTTGCGCCGCGCCCCTAGACAGCCCAACCTGCTTCAGTGAAAAACAAGGTCTGTATGAAACAGGAACGCGCACCCGGAACGGGTCCAGCAAGAATATTGAGTTCATCGTCGTCGTCGTCATCCTTGTTCGTCATCACACTCCTCCGTGCACTGTACGTGCTCTCCTCGTCATCGTCAGGTTGCGTCAACTCGGAACTATCGCTGTCTCCTCCTCCAAATAGTCCCTCCATCTGCGTCTTCTTCGCCTTCGCGGGTGCAGCAGAAGATGAAGGTCCCGCCACATTACTGTGACTCTGACTTCGACGAGGCGCCGCGGTGGCCAAAGGCTTCTCCTCTTCGCTCTCGTCCGGCAGCTCTGATCCACCATGGGTAGATGCCTCCTCTATGGTACGCGACAGACGACGGGCGGCAATCAGAGCATAGAAGTCAGCGTACGGGAGTTCAAATTCAGTACGAAAGTGAGGGTGTGAATTCAAGTTCAAGCTCGTATATTGAGTCGAAGGAGGGACCGTCCCATAATTCAATGGCGTGGGGACATCGTCCTCTAGGATTGAGGGAAGCGGGGGAGAGGACACGTCCGGATCATTGATGTCACCCTCCAGTAATTCCTGAAGTTCGGGGACCCGCAAAGCACGCGTCAAGCCAAAAATTCACCACGAGAAGATACAATAGACACACATTGCTCTCTACGGCATCCAGGTGCCAATAGGACCCAATTTTCTTCCAAAGATCTTCTATTGATACCTCGGAGCCCGCGGTCTCCTTTATTCTCTGGCGGATGGAAATAATGTGAAAATAGCGATGCGCTCCAGCTGGGCGCGCATGGGCAACAGCCTTGAACAACGCAAGCTCCCCAAGAGTCGCATCGAGAAAGGAATTGCCACCATCCATTTCATCTTCAACCTTCATCGCCCTGGCATTCACGCTGCACAAGAAACAGGGAGAAACAAGACTCCGGGAGCAACCGGCCCGGATGCAAATATCGTCCCTATTTAGATTTATGTCTCTTGGGACTCCTTCCACCCTCCCCTGAATCCATCTTGGCCTTTTGTCCCAACTTCCGCATATGCTCCTTCTTTTCCGCGCTCTTCTTCTCGCCCTTGAGCTCCTCAATCTTAGCGACCTTCTTCAAATGAACAGCCTTACGCTCTGCCTGCTTGTCCTTCCGTCGAAGAACCTGATCCTTTCGCAACGCACGAATTTGCTGCATCATTGTGATGGCTCGTTTCTCTTCAGGCTCAAGGATAACAGCGCGCTTTTGCATGTATGTCTGCTTAGACTGCGGCTTCATGACCTTAGGTTTCGACGCGAAGGGCAGTGCGGATTGTAACTTGCGAGGCACTTTGAGGGGATTGAACCTTCGCGATGGACGATCGATCGGCTGTAGCAGACAATACATTGAGACTTGGAAATAAGAAATTGGGGGAAAATAGCATACCCTGTAAGCGGAATTGATATTCAACGGCGTTTTCACGCCCTGCTCTCGTCGAACTTGGCCAGTGAGACGCATGCCCGTCCACTCTCCTTTCTCCGAAAGTAAGGACGTCACAGGGTTGTAGTACTTTCGAGGCTGAATAGAATACCATCCACGAAGGAAAATTATGTCTGCAAAGAGTCCGTAAGCCGCGAAGACATCGAAAGATCTGGGAGGATTATCCTACCGCTCATCAAAACTTTGTCTTCAAACGTAGCTCGGAAGGCCCCTTCAGGCTTTCCCAGCGCCTTTTTGATCTGCCCTCGAATCCCAGAAACTGTTCGAATGTTCGCACCCTCGAACTTGGCAACTTCCAAGGCAGAATTAAACATGTCGCGCACGAACGCCGTATTCTTGTATATCTTATAGGGAAGACCCGTCAGTTTGAGTTTCTTCACTATTTTGGAAGTTCGATCGATGTCGAGGACAACGCCGGTCGCCGAGACTCGGAACGCAGCCGTCTTCGCGTCTAGTGAATTGAAGGCACAGAAACTAGTGTTGGGGAGGGACACGGGCCCGTAGAATGTTGCATAGCAATGCATGTGCTCTGGAGTATACTTGAGCATACGCATTCGAATGCTGTGGTCGTCCAAGGAGTATATGGGAATGGATTGGAAACGGCGCCAGCCTAGTGAGAAGATCAACGGATCGTTGGTTTTGAGTGTTCGATGGAACCATCGATGCCGCTTTATCCGGACTTGTACGAATCCGAAGCGCTCCTCCGCGGGAAGAAGACCACCAACGATGATCGGGAGGCCTGGATTAAAGTTCTGGATGAGCTCGCAGGGAACGTCCGCTAGTTCGATGCGGAGATAAGACCCCGGTCGATGGCCCTCCACAAGTGCCCGAGTGTCTGGATCCAAATCCTCGAATTCTTGACGGTTGAGCTTGAGTTGACGGGCAATTTCTGCCTTTTTCTCCTCGTAGAAGCCCATCTCCACGTCGCCCTCCTCAGGATCGTCGTATTGCTCGTCGAATTTACGCTTCAAATCCGCCTTCTTGGCAGCAAGTGCAGATTCCCTATCGTCTTCCCGGGTCGCCGAGGCACTATTTATCACCGGTGGGCCTTGTACGGTCTCGAGATCTCGGAACTCCTCTCCATCCCCTTCAACGCCAGCCTCTGCATCCAGATCGTTTACGGGCCGCGTAGAATCACCAGTAATGAATAGAGGCCGGATAGAATCCAGCATGACCTCATCATTCCATTCATCGAGCGAAGCAGTAGGCTCTTTTGTCCGGTCGGAAATGGTGACCACCTGGGTATCGGCAGAGGACTTGATCTTGAAAAAATCGTCGTCATCGTCGGCGTCATCCTTATCCTTGTTCGGCGCCGCTTCACCATGGGCGATCTGCTGTGGCGTCAGATCGCTGTTGTAGATTAATCGCACTAAATCCCGTCGTTGTCTGGCGTGTTGCCGATAATCTGACAGGGCACGAGCAGCGAGATCACCTTTCCAACGCGGTGCATCATCCCCGCTCGTGCCATCCTCGTCTTCCTGGTCTTCGTCGTCGTTAAGGTTTGCCCATTCGGAATCGTTATCCTGGACCCATCCGTTCTCGGGATCGGAATCATCACCCCCCATATCTGAATCGCTGTCTGCGTAGGGAATATCTTCACTAGGCCCTCCCCAGCTTGTGATGGCATGAAACGTGTCGTTCTCGGCGGTCGACGTAGGGATGTTCGCCCACGATCACGGGGAGCAGCGGCATCCTCGTCCTCGTCCAATTGCGCAGCGGTGTCATCGTCGGCCTCCTGTTCGTCACTATCGGACGCAACGTCCGAATGTTCGCCTTCCTCATCAGCGTCGGTGTCGACATTCAGAGACTCGGCCGGAATAGTGAGCGGATTGGCCGAAGAATCCAACAAACGAAGATTACTTCGCGATATGTTGTCTGCGAGGGTATTCTTGACGTCTTGAAGATCCAAAACCATTTGTTCGCCCTCTCCACGCATTACTTTTGGAAAGAAGGATCAACAGATCGCATTTAGCTGTACGTTTCAAGCTCTACGCGAGATGTTCTAAGCTACATACTTTGTTCGTCGTCTCCATCCGGACGCGTGAAATTACCTGGGACATTGATGTACACGGCATCCTTGTCGTACATCACTCCACCGACATCGCTCATAGGCGCGTGTATCAGTTTTTGTTTGTCGCTCAGCTTGCGCCTCTTCTCGCTCTCCACGGTTGGTAATGGACAAGGATCGCCCAAGCGAGTAATACTTTTGATGGATAAGTCACCGGCCCCTGGGACATGAATGCGTGTAGTAGCTTTCAAATTCGTGCCGCGCAAGTATCCGTACAAGGTAATGGTGCGGTTACAGTTTGGGTCTGCACGCACCGTTTCGCGAGGCGTTAGATCTTCTATTCGGTCGGCGAGGACGTATGGATGTGAATTACGAAAGATGAGAGGTCGGAATTTCATCACTGATATGAAGCGAGAGAGATTCATGATCTCTTGATCGGGATAGCGACCATTTAGAATCCCGGAGAGATAGAAGAGTTTGGCGCCTTGATAGATTTCGGTCCAGAACCGCTTTTTTAAGCGCTTCTTGGTGTCGCGCTGGACGCTAACCTTTTTTATTAGGTCCAGATGTGTCAAGATTCCGATCACTTTCGGGAAGCCATGAGCTTGGAGCACGTTGAGAAATTCGAAGGTTTCCTAAAATGTATTACAGTCAGCAAAAGGTCTCAGGCATAATTATGTCGAGCTAGTACCATCTCGAATCCTATACTGGCATCAATCATAAGGAGGACAAGGTCCGCCACCTTCCCGATATCAATCATAGAATTTATATCATTGTTACACTCGATGAACGTCAATCTTCGTTTCTTTCCTACAACGCAAGTGGGGATTTTCAGAATGAGGCGTAGATCCTCGTAAATATATATATATACCTGTGACTACAGTAATCGGTCCTTTGACTTCGGTGAGGACATTCTTTGTGTAACGTTTCACCAGACTCTTGACCACGGTGGTTTTCCCGACCTCAAGGGATTGTGAGATGGAGTTTAGCCAATGTTTTAATTGATTTCCCGCTTACTCCTGGAGGACCAACTATAGCAACAATGACGGGCGGAGGCTCTTCATCTGGTGTACGATCCACCAGAGGGACATGCAGACGTGCTTGGTCTTGTTCTGCCTTTCGTCTGCCCTGCCTCTCTGCATTTCGACCGGATTTTGGAGCAAACGCCTGAAAGATAAATTCAGAGAGAGAAGACCTAACAATTTCATCACATAACAAACCTTTTCGTTATATCCTTTATCATGCTTCTTGCGCTGGTCTTTCTTCTCAGCTTTCAACCCAGCGCGCGGTGCTCTGTGGGCTTTTGCTGGAGTCTCCATTTAAGGTATATAGTTGGAAAGTCCCGATCGCTTTCCAATTCACCCTAAGCTTTTAGGCCTTCCAATAGCGAGAAAGCGTTGGACCGTGCAAGGGATAGAGAATGACCATGAATGGGTCGGGGTCGTTTTCTAACTCAACGCCGGGCGTGGCCGGGAAACACTCCCAAGGCTCTGCAACCCTTCAAACACAATATGAACATGCACATAAATTTAAAATGACAGCATGTACTCAGATCATTGATTATTATTCCCTCCAGGCAGCCCTTCATCCAACTCTTCCGGAATCTCCTTTTTTGGAAATTTTAATATTACCTTGGGCTGAACGTATGCAAGATATTTGGATTTGAAATCGTGAACGAACCTTAGAGACCTATTTCGAGTCGCCAGCTGGGTGTTTATTGTATAGTATGTCATGCGCCGAAAGGATTCTAAAGTCGAAAGTGGTCAATGGATTTATAGTTTCTCGTCACACGTACCAGCGAAGTAGCTAATGGAATTAGAGCATATGTCTACTTGTTCAGAATGCTGTTGGGAGCACAATTATTTTATTCACTCCTGAGCTTGCGTTATGGCTCCGAAGGTTCGAGTTTTGCAACAATGAGGACGAAAGAGATATTCTGCCACTGGATTTCTGGAGATCTCATGGGCTATGTAGTACTGGAATGAAAGAAATGTAGTGTTTCGTGAACTAGCAATTCGAGATGCTGAGCCGAAGCCCTTCGCGTCCAGTGGCGGCGCCTACAGGCTACCGCAAAAGGAAAAACATCGAAAGAACACGTTTAACATTGCCCAAAAATCGGTTCATAAAGCCATATCTCAGGAGATATAACCCTTGTTGTCCTCTTTCAAATATAAGTTCAGTGACAAGTCATGAAGGACGCCGAAACTTGAGGCCCCCAAGTGGATTGCCACATGTCACAAGCTGCTCTGAGCTACGGAAGAGGGATTACATGAGTTTGAAGCTGCTGCAAACCTCGAATCCATTTCAGTGCGGAGTGCACGTAAGCCAGCTCATTTGGGCGGGTCTCTGCAGGTGAGGGGGTCACGTGCCGTCGCCGCCATCTCGCTGTTTGGCGAACAATATTCCACAACATAAAGGATACTATGCCGCCGGGGTTGCCAATGATTTCCCGTATACTTATCTGGACTTTCGCCTTCTCGGCAGTACTTTCCTGTTATTTGGATTCGCCTATGGGAAGATTTACGCAGAATCTGGGGTTGAATGCGCCCTGTCTGCGCTACGCCAAGAGCCTTTGATTCTCATTCGAGCCTCCTCATGAGAGTAAAGGGTAAAGCCTGGAGCTACAGTGACAGGCTGATCTTCTCAAGCTCACACCTACCCTGTTTGATCTACATATATCCAATGAAGTGGACTCATGCGCAGCTATAGACCGACTCGGAAAAGAAGTATTCAGTTCCCACAGGCCAAGCAGCACAGAACGCCCTTTCGGAACTAGAACTTATCATAGCTATTTGGGATCCGTGCTGCTTGGCGAAGGACTACTCCTTTGCGGACTTTATTCCAATCATGCATATCACACAGAACCATGAAGAGTAGGTGCCTATATTTCGGGCTCCGACGATGATCACATATCTGGATATTCATGGATCGATGGTCTTGGAAAGCCTCAACTCTCCCGACCTCATCGACCGCATCGCGCATTACAACACATCACGGCATTTGCATGTTCGAAAGCACAGTACAATCGCCGCTCATAAGTGATTTACCTAGGCATTCTACTAGCCTATGTCTTCAGGCCGCTATCCGTCGATCGTTCCGTCCCTTTCCATGTTGCAATCGGTAAAATTAGCCCGCTCGACGCGATACAGTAATGGGCGTTTGATTGCTTTTCGCCGCATTCAGCTAGGCCGATGGTCGAATAAGGCAAAGGTACAGTAGGTACGGCCGCCCTGGACATCTAATGCACGGATAAGGCACTCATCCATCTGAAATGACGGGCAACCACTCGCACGGTGACCATCCCCAACGCAACTTACAATTAGGCACAGTAGTTCTCTTCATCTCCATGATCCATCCTTACATTGAAGATACGTACATATATATATATATTTATCACAAAATAATTCACGCGAGCGTACCAAGGGAAGGAAGCCGATGGAAGAATAAATTCCAGCTAGGCCTAGCCATCCATTCAACATGCCAACATAAGCCCCGGAAGAGAATAGCAACATAGAGGGAGGGGGGTAAGGGTTGAATCGCGGCCAAAAATAAGAGGGGTGACGGGGGCGAATACGTACGATCCACGGGAACCCTGTTACCGGGTGCGCAGCTGCCAAGAAAGGATTCAGAAAAAAAGAGGGTGGTTAACTGGAAAAAGAACGATAGGGGTGAGGCATGCCCAAAAACACAGGGAAAAAAAGAATATTGAACGATTGTGGATCTCTCCATCTACACTGTTAGAAGAACGAATGATCATGATGGTGTTGTGGCGGAGGAGGGTCGGAAGGCAGTGCTAAGTGCTGCGAAAAAAAAAAACAACTTCAGAAGCTAGGATTTTCCCAAACTAGGAAAGGGAGGTTATATGTAGGGGAGTCCGTGGCATAGCATGTCGCTCGAGGCAAGGAAGATGAGGAAGTGGTTTACTGCTATAGGGTGGCATGGAGGATGGGGATGTGCGAGGTCGGACGTCCAGAGGAGGAGGCTGCGAAACCGCACGATCAAGTGATAGTGACGCACATTGAAACACAATGGAGATGCGAACAAGGGAGTTTCGAAGAAGCAGCGACACACAAGAAGACAAAAGGGGGAGGGCGAAGAATAGATGTAAGGATATGAAGGTGGGTTCGATAGAGATATGCGAGAGTGGTTCATGGGGCCTGTCGAGGGAGAGCGGGAAGGAGGGATATAGAGATATAAGGAGGAAGCGCTCAAAACCCAATAAAGAAAAGGTGAAAGCGAGTATACGCATTAAAAACTTCCTATCAAAGACCATCCCCTGAACTGCTGCCATGAACTCTGACATCTCTTGCTGAGCTTACGCTCAGAATATCCCTACCTTCCTCAGCTAGTTCTCTACTAATCAATTCCTCCTTGTCTTCCCGTATGTCTGGACCCCCTTCCATTGACCGCCCTGCGAAATCGGGTTTCCGTAAGGCTTGTCTAAAGGCATCCGCCACAATTGCAGCATCCGCGCCGCTGAAAGGACCTGCGTCACTCCCGGACAAAACTGATGCCCCATCCGTACCGGGATGACGGATCGACGAATCATGATGAATCCCCGACCCTGCAGGTCCACTCGAGAGGGCCTGGGCCAACAAAGCCGCCTCGGGAGCCCCATGGGGTGACGATGGCTCGGCCATCATGGGGGAGGCAGAGCCCATCGAGTCAGGACGTGGTGCTCGCCGTGCGTTGCGCACTTTACGTATAAACAGATATGCACCGATGAGCAACCCAGCGACAGCAAAGAAGCCAAAAACTGCAAGTAAGGAGATAGCCCAATGTGGGAAATCGTTGGTGGAAGCGCCGCCTGAGAGTGACGAGGTCGTGGCACTTTGAGTACTAGCAGTGGACGAGGTCGATATCACAGAAGTGACAGATAATAAAGACCTTGCTGATACTACTGACACGGAGGACACGGAGGCCAACGAATGGCTGACAAGAGAATTGGTTGCTGCGACAGAGGATACAGAAATGTCCGAGAGAACTGACACTGATGATGTTTGAGCTTGAAGAATGGAATGAGGTAGGGTAGTCTCTGAAAGCGAGGAAGCAATGAAGTCAAGGCCGAGCGATGGAGGGCACGGTCTGATGATTGGACTCACGGATTGCGGTGAAGACCGGCTCGCTCGTTTCGCCGTTATGAACCGTCGCAGTAGAAGGGATAATAACGAAGTAGAAACTGAAAGTTTGATTACGACCCGGTTGGATACTTGGACCGTCGGTCCCCCAAAACGTGTCGTTGACGCGGACCTGGATGGAGCCGCGGGTCTTGTTCTCGACCCATTGTCCAATTTGATTGCCCGAATCGGCACTGAATAGATATATGCCCACATCATTGACTTGATTAAACAGAGGGTTGCGGGTGCTCCCTGAAAAGAAACGGCTCAGAAGGGGAATGAGGAAAAGCCATGTTGCTGGAGACTTGCATTGGAAGGTAATCCACTGGTCTTGAAGGAATACCTCGTCGGCAGTTGGCTCGCACGAAAGTTGGCTGTTGCTGATATCTGAGCAGGCGGCTACACGTACGTAAAAGAAGATCAGGACTTTGGGGGCGAGGAACGGGGCACTGAAAGAGAGTGCCCTTACGCCACTGGCGAGCCATTAGAGCCCATCGTTCTTCGTTTTGCCATCGTTTCCCGTGCACACGAAGACGCCGAAGGAGAGAGCCTTCCTTGTCTGTATTTAATAAATCGCGTGGGATACGGTCCAAGTACTGCTCTTGAAGGGGCTGATAAGGTCTAACGGCAGGTGGAGGTGGTGTAGGTTGGGGGAGAGGTGTGTACTGAGGATGCGGTGCTTGTGGAGGAACGGATACGGAGGAAGAGGATGCGGAGGCCCAAGTTGATGTGCGCTGAGGAAGAATCATGTAGTTATCGGAAGAGTCGAGCCCGCTTTTTCGCCTTGAGGCCGGATCGTTGTCGGGCATAGAGAGGGAGCCGTAGGGCCCTAGGACAACGATTCGTCTTTTTGAACGTGAGGGTAAGTTCCCCGCGAGGATCTGTGGTTCAGGTCACGGACCAGAATAAGGAGGCTGGCGAGTAAGGACAGTCGGTGCTCTGTCGGCGACAGAAATGGGCTCTCGACAGCGTTGGGCACAACAGACTGAGAGGTGGGAGGAGTTATTAGGAGATTGGCAAGCGGCAAGTTGAGTTGGTCTTTTCGCTCCCGGATGCACCCATCAAAAGCTCCAGATATAATTCACTTGATTACTCTTCCGCTACCACGACCGCCACCGCGCCCCTCACTCTCACGCGCAAAGAACAAACGGGGGGGTAATTCTGATTATAACGAGCTACTAGTACAAGGACACACAAGTGCAAGTGAAGGGGACAGTAACCGTAACCAGGGCATTTATGCAGGTCTATTCGCGGGCCGATTGGAACGAACATATGCCGCCGCCTCGCCTCGTTCAAAGCTAATGCAAGTCAGAACCAGACACTACAGCTGCATAGGTCGCACGACTCACCCTGTTTTTGTGCCCTTGATGTGCATGTCAGGCTCCCCCAACGCAAACGGATTGATATCCTGTAGCTCGAGATTCGCCAGCGAATGATTGACGAATCGGTGTGTGCTCTCGTCACTGCGTACGGCGTATATGACATCCAACAATCTACCGGTATTATGATTGAGTGCGACCTATTACCCGAGCTACTGGTACTGGAAAAAAGACCCACTTTGCGTTGGCTGGCAGTCTCCAGTAGTCGATTGCGATTCCAGGTGCTGGATGGTCCTGCCAAGCCGGGAGATGACCCGCACGAAGGGCTTCGATTAGACGTGTACTGAATAATCGCGCTGTCAGGCCAAATAATGTAAAGGTAATAAAATCACTTACTAGGTGACTACCGCTTCTTCCTCTAAGCAGGCCACAAATCTGTGCGCAGCCTTCGGACTGTGCAACGTGGAGTCTCAGCAATTGTGTTATCAGAACCACTGTCTGGTCTTACTTGAACAGGTATGCAAGGAAGAACGTATTGTAGAATACTCTGTTTCATTATAATACGTTAGCGCGAATTGTGGTCAGAAAAAGCATTCGAAAACATACCCCTGGGCTCCTAGAATCATCGTCCGAAACATAATTCCGGGCTGCTTCAAAGTCATGAATGTCATCAGGTGCATTCGTTCGTTTTCGGCCTCTGTATAAAACATTTGTTCTGGTCAAGAGAATTCGTGCCACTGAACAAATGGAAGCAAACCCTGGAGCAAAGTGTGTATCCATCCTGCATCCCGCTGCATAAGACGAAGACTACGGAGGTGGCGGGCAGTGGCTGCCACCATTCCTGGGACACCTGCAATGGACTCCAGGAAAAGGATGCGCTATAAAGGTATCTTCATGAAGCAAAGTGCGTACGTCTAAACGAAAACCAAGAACACTCACTGATAGCCATTGCGCCTCGGTCATGATATATCCACCTTTCGTGAGTTCCTCGAAGGTCATATTTGACCCCTTTGGAATTTCCTTGTGTTTATACCCAGACACGAGATCAAAGCCCCATCTTGATGCCATCAGTTGTTTGCAGAAGTTGAAGGAGCACAAGGCGCATAATCACCTGAGGATCTTGGAAAATGTGGAGGCGGCCTTATCAGACATTGTTACAGGAGGTCGTGTGAGGACCTGAATTCATCGAATGAATTCGAATTAAGATATAAGTCAAGGCTAGAGATACTCAGGATGATACGTACTTTGACGGCTTGGTTCTCCTCAACAGTATATACAGGGTGGAAAAGGACCCAGTCTCCGGTCGTGTGAGGATTTTGGTCATGACTTGGATGGGGATGCGGAGGTCCTAGCGATGTCAGTTGTAGGGAAAATTCCAAGTAAATCCAGGAAAATGTTTGCCTTTGAAGTGAGATGCTTCGGTTGGTGGATTTAGTTTTTCAATTTGAGGACTGGCGGTGAGGGGTGGAGCAGTTAGGGTTGCAGGTCGTGAGGTAGCTATGGCCAGCCCGCGTCTAGCAAGGACAGAGGAAATAAGAGGTCGGGTGTGCATGCGTAGCATTGTCTCTTTCTTAGCGGTGCGAGAGCAAGAGCGCCCCCAAATAAATTTATACTTTATACCCGCACCGCACAGCAATATGTCATACTTCGGGTGAGTGCGGAATAGGTCCGAAGCCCAACCCGATGACCTCCGAGCAGTCTCGCCAAAAAAAAACAAAGAAAACAATTGCAACCCCCAAAGACTCCAACATCAGGCGCATCGAGTCGCTCGAGAGTGGTGTCATGTCCGTGTCGATCCAGTCTCGAGGACTCGAAGGACCCTGTTTCCCGTTCGGTGGTGACCCGTCTGGATGAAGGTACGGCTCCTATAGTGTCTGTGGAATCTCCAGCGGGATTGCAGCTTAGCACAATGAGGCCGAGATATGGCTCGCTCGCGGTCCACTCGCAAGCTCGCTCACGTAATCCGAGAAATTCCCGACCGGCCCGACCCCAGGGGATTGCCGCGCGAGTCTCCGGTCCTCTACTATGGAAGCGTTGTTCTTCAATGTCGGTAATGTGACGAATATCAGGCGGGAGTGTGGCCTGACCGTATGTCACTATAGGCGGATGCTGGTTTCCTCGAGGGTGTTGTACGAGGCTACAAGGCTGGGCTCTTAAACCAAGGCAACTATAACAACTTGACCCAATGCGAGACGCTTGAAGGTGGCTATTCAAGCGCGTTTTGTTACATCATGATTTCTCAAGTCAACCTGAACAGATTTCCGTATGCAACTCTCTGCAACCGAATATGGAAACTTTCTTGCCAACGAACCGTTGCCCATATCCACCACCACCATTTCCGAACGGGCCACTCGACTTCTCGTCGATCAATTCAATTATCTGCGGAACAATGCCGTAGCTCCTCTCGATAAATTCCTCGAGTACATGACGTGGGTAGTTCTTCACGACGAACGCGACCTCTCCTAAATGCGCTGACCACGGATCAGATACGCGTACATGATCGACAATGTTATCCTCATCATTACCGGGACTTTACACGAGCGAGATACTCACGAGCTCTTAGAAAGATGCCATCCCCTTGGTGTTTTCGAAACTCTACCTGCCTTATGTGTTGCTACCAACGTCGAGGAATTATACCACAGTGTGCTTGTCGAGACCCCTCTAGGTAACGTACATGTCTCCATCTCACACTTCCTTTGTGTATTCTGATCGTCTTTCTTTCTAGCCCCTTATTTCCGCGATGCGTTATCTGCGGCCGACCTCGATGACCTCCATATCGAGATCATCCGCAATACCTTATACAAGGCATACCTAGAAGATTTCAGCTCGTTCTGCGCATCCCTCGGTAGCCCAACCTCCGAAGTAATGGACCTCATTCTCTCATTCGAAGCTGATAGGCGCACAATCAACATCACGCTCAACTCATTCGGCACCGAACTCTCCAAGGACCAACGCGCCCGATTGTATCCCACCATTGGGAGATTGTTTCCTGCGGGAAATAATGTATTGGCGAAAGCTGACGATCTCGAAACTGTCCGCCAGGTATGCGAGGGTATACCTGAATATCGGAACTTTTTCGAAGTTTCGCGTGGCCATGCGGCTGGCGTTAATGGTGGGGGGGACTTTGATGATGATGATGATGACCCGGAATCAGCAGTAGCTGCAGCCCTCGAGAAACGATTCTTTGAGACCGAGGTCCACTACAACAAACTCGCTTTCCTTCAACAGTTCAACTATGGCGTATTCTTCTCATATGTCAAGCTCAAGGAGCAAGAGATCAGGAGTCTGACATGGATCGCAGAGTGTCTGGCACAACAGAGACGAGAGCGGATAAATGAATTTGTATCTCTCTGGTAGTCTTTCTTGTGCTTCTTGATGATGTCGTGGCGAAAAGACGGGTTGTTTTCTTTACCTGGTCTCTCTTCCTTGTGTGGGTTCTATCTTCAGGGCAGCGGCTTCTGGAGGATATTCGAATCCATGGACATGGGTCCACTCCCGAGAAATATCCCGGTTGAGCGCTTATTCTAAACGAAATGCGAGAGCGTGGTGCCCGGATCGGATCATACCATTCACGTGCCCCCACCCCCCTGCAGAATTCGCTGGATTTGGCCTGAGATTTTCCCTAGCAAGTTAGGAGAAGAGTCTTCATGCCCGCCTACTGTACTAGCGGAGGTGCTTCCACTGAAGACGTGGCTGGTCGGCCTTGATTAATCTGGGGGTCAATTCAAGAATCGTCAAGTACCACCAATTTTCTCTGACACGCCACGACCTCATAAAAGAACTCGTTTATCAATGCAGTGATGGTACTGTGGATTGTGGTTTGGGTGGCAGTGTACTATTTTTTTGTGTTTGCATCCGCCAAGCCCTGAGGTCTCTGAGATGTCATTTTTCGCGTCTCTGGGAGTTCTAAGACCTCTCCTGGCGCGTAGAGTGCCTACGCCGCTCTCTTCATCCATCCCATCGTGGTCACATTTATTTCATTCCACTCCATCTTCTTTCGCAACACTCAATCAAGTTATGAAGGGTGCACGGAAGAAGTTCGCGAAACGAAGTAAATCCCCAGCGCTCGAGAGCTGCCACCAACGCAAGGGGGTCACTCTTGCAGTCATGACTATGAAACCCAAAAAGCCCAACTCTGCTCAGCGTAAAGTCGCGCGTATCAAGCTCACGACCGGGAAGAACGTACTGGCATACATTCCGGGTGAAGGGCATAATCTACAGGAGCATAGTGTGGTGTTAGTCCGTGGCGGCAGAACACAGGATCTCCCCGGTGTGCGGTGTGTTTAATTTTCCATTTCCTCCCCAAATGTTTTGCCTAAGATGCTTGTGGATCCGTGGCAGATACAAAGTCATTCGAGGAGCCTTGGATCTTGGTGGGGTGGCTGGCCGGAGTAACGCTCGCAGCAAGTACGGCAGTGAGTCATTTCATCTCCTCAGGCTTGTACGCAGTCAGGTCAAACTTCAATGTCTGCTCCATAGCCAAAAAGCCAAAGGCGGCGTGAATAAATATGTACAGTACATGTAAAAATATAATGGACAAGGACTTGTTGGGATAATGTCATGTGTATGATGGTTAGGGTCCGCTAATGAGGTATGATGTTACCGTAAGAATCCTGTCGATGCGTACCGACAGAATCATCCGCCACTCCGAAATCGCTCGTCTCTGTCTGCCGTCGCTCGGACCACTCGTTCGATTTCAGCGTTTAGTGCCCAACACCATGCGTCTCGCTCTAGTTTGCTCCGGGCTTTGAAGATGAGAAGCTGGTGCTTCGAATTTAATGGGGGGACCGTTGTGTTTGCTGCTTTTGGTTTGAAGGGCTTCTCATCGTCTGCACCCGATTTATCCCATCCTAGCGGGTGCGAATGATACCTTATAGATGCTAACTTAGCGCCAATGATGACAACCTGATGCAAGGCGAGGGATTATCCCACCTTAGCACGAAAGTAGTGTCGAGATCGGGATCGTTTGTCTCCAGACCGTCCTTGTATCGGCGGGCAACGGTAGTATCAAACAGGAATGGCAGATCCGAAGCCGCAAGTAACCCCGAATAGACGTACGAATCAATCAAGCTGACAGTTCTTGCATGGTGGTGATGGCCCGCTTTGGACGAAGATGCATGAAAAAGAACAATGTGGCCAGGAATGAGGACCATGCACATGTGTCTGCCGAGTTACACTGAGCATACTGCCATAACAACAATAACCATGTAGAGGACTCACTGAAAGTGTTTGCGCGGTCCGTACTTGGCATACAGGAGGCCGGTTTTGACAACCGAGCCGCAGACATCCAGAACACACCATGTCCAGAAGGAACTGAGGAGGTGGGCCGCCCCTTGAGGGTCTGGTAGAGCCGATGGAACGTGATGCCCCTGAGAGCGAGATACGTTCGCGCGTGGCACCTCAAAGCGGGGTTTCCCAGCGCTAAGGTGAACAAGATCCGTTTCAACCCGGGCATCGACACGATGCCGGCGGCTCCAGAAGCGAACCAGGGCCCGCAGACGCCCTATCCATTCCAACGCTATATTTAAGGATCAGTTGGATCACAACGATCAAGAAGAAAGATCTTATGTACCGTTGGACGTCTTATGCGCCTTAAGGAATGGATAGTATTTAGTGAGGCAGACAATACATTTGAAATTATGCACCTCAAATCTTATAAATGCTCCTGATCGCATCACCAGTTCAAACGATCGCCCCAGCTTTCGACTCACCCCGTCCGTAGAGTGGGCAAGAAACGTCTCCCCTCCAGGGTCGTTCTCATAAGATATATTTAAGAGGTCGTTGTCATCAGAAAGTTGCGGGTTTTCAGCAGTTTCTCCTTCTGTTAGGGTATGGTGTGATTGAGGAGCGAGGGTTTCGGAGGCACGGCGGACCAGGGAGATATCACGAATGTCCACATATCCCGTAGCATGAAGGATTTGTTCCGCACCCCGACTAATTTCTCTTTCCCGGGTGAGGATAGGGGCTTTTCCGCCGGCCTGGTTGGCGAAATCATGGGGCGGCTGAGGAATAAGCGGGGGGAAAGCGTGAGCAGGCGACATGGTGAAAAGGTTTCCATTGTGGCTGGCAACATAAACATTACTCCTAGTTAGTGTGGCAGGTTTTATTCGATACAGATAACCTTCAATCGAGGGTGGCTCCACCAGCTCGGTACCATCGGCGAAATGCGCCTTTGTTGATGAATGGGAGGCAACACGCAATTCGAGTTGCACGGGGACGTTGCTCTGGATCCAAGGGTGGTGAGATGCAGGTAAGTAGAATAGTGCTAGGTACACACTTGTTTAAAGGCGAGACCAAATAGTGTAGACCAGTCGCGAGGGGCCCCATTAACGTCACCATCGAGCCATACCCAGTCCAGTTGCATTTGGCGACGCCATGCTAGACCTAGCGAGGTTCCATGTTCCATTTCCGTGGCCATCAGCGATGCGTATTGTGGGAGCGAAGATAATGCGTTGCGACAGATATTCACAATATACTGTCGGCTCAAAGTCTTGTAACCCTCTGGACGACCTAACACGTCATTCTGGGGAATATCTAAAGTGATTCGTGTACCCAATGTTGGGACTTGAACGTCGAGCGTTGTTGGGATCTCTCCACCCAACTCACGCCTAATGTCGATCCGAGGATCATGATCAGCGATCCCTCACCCTGCGTATATCACACTTGCCACAGCAGCCATATCCAGTCCACACCTCTAGAACGAGCCTTACACTGTGGATAGGGTGCAACGCGGCAGTGAGACCAAGACCTGAGCCAGAATGCAATCATACGAGCCTTAAAGACAAATACGTCGGTCCCACTGAATGTCCGGCGAAATGGAGATATAGAAGGATCACTAATCGAGGTCGGGTTACACGTGAGACAAAAACTCATATCAGACTGTGAATACAACGAAAGCCGAGTGGTTGAAGAAATCAAAGAAATTGTGTAAGAAGGATGATTCCTTTGTGAGGACTGCGGAATCATCATTTAATGACACAAAGGTCAATGTATGCCATTAGACGCAACGCACATGATTTTCATGGAGGTTGATATCTTTTCCATTCCAAAGTACGAGAAATTCTCTCCATTTTTTTCCGGCCAGATGAGGGTGGTGGCGCGCCTCATCCTCGTCAAATGGTATTGGTAAATTTCCTGACGGACTGTGAGAGAGTTTTACCAGCATGCGATCTGCGATGGGATCATATAAGTACATGCCATGAGAAGAAACGCGAACGTGCCTCGCATAACCGGCCAAGAAGGGGGCCGTGCGTTCCGGCCCATTACACCCGTATTCATTTGCCGAGACTCGCCATGGTCATGCTGAGAAGAGAGGGCTGTAATCGGAGGGATAGGAGACGGGGACACGCCTTGTTCTGCCCCACGGCATTGGTCACCGCCGTGAGTGACAAAACCGACCGTGCGTGCTTTAAGATGGGTATTAGGAGACACGGCCCGACGAAAGGTAGAGTGAGGCGTGGTTGTTTTTGACCGATGTCCCAAAGCTGTACTTTCTCCAGCAATTGTCTGAGAACCGCCTGGTAAATACTGTTTCTGATGGGGAATCAACGACAAGTCAGATCGAGTGGGCTGGCTCTCAACGTCACTGCTCCTTCCATTTGATTCAGATTGGGGGCTCCGGGGCTGGGTATGAGGTGTCGTGTGAGTATCAGAGTGTACAGATGTATGACAGGACGATGCGGGGTCTCCAGAGTCCAGCAAAGGAGATATATCAGGCACAGTGGCGGACTCAAGCTGGATTGATGGCTCCTGAGGGGGAGAACTCCTGGACAAAGTTCTGCCGCCTTCATTAATGAGAATGTCCGTGCCAAGGAGATCTTTGCCAACTTCGAAGGAATCGCCAATCCATTTTGTACGGAAATTGTGTTTCTTTCTTAGGGCGAGAGTGAACCATGGGTTTGTCTTGAGCTTTCGCACAAGAGCATGGCGTGCGTCAACATTCGCATTGCTCTCCGAAACAAAACGTTGGAGAATGTGCCATATACGCTCCTCTGATAGATCATCTAGTTCTGCGTCTATGTCGTCATCCTGGGGACTTTCTCTTGCCGAAGCGCGAAAAACACGACGTGACCTTCGCAATTGTGGACTGGCAATTGAGACAGGGAGCGGGCCAATGAAGTAGCGTTTTACGGGAAGATGGTCAGAGGAGGCAGTCTCAGCGGATGGTCCTGGAAGCACAGAAAGTGGGGCTGGTGTTTCTGGATCGATAGCTGTTATCCCTTGGCTGTTCACCTTCGCCATGACGCGAGGGGCCAAATTACGGCGATTTCCATAGTTGATTCGGCAGTTGCCTCTCAATCGAGTGCTTGCCGCTGTACGAGCGTCGCGTATGGTGCGCGATCAAGAGCAGGACATACAAGCAAATGTGGACGCCGTGGTTTCTGAAGCGGATACGGTCCTTTCACCAGGTTCACTTCTCAGTGTGTCAGGTACATGGAGAGTCAGTAGGCGCCTGTTCACGAGCTCACCACTCCTGTCGGACAGACGAACTTGTGGTCCAAATATTATGCTACCTTCGCGACCCAAAAGATTGTTCAGCGCTGTCGGTGACATGTCGCCGTCTGTATAATATCTCCAAGGATCCCTGGACCCGTTCCACGTATTTTATTCGTTATGGAAAGGTGCGATGCTATCCACCCGCCACCCTACAAATCGTAACAGACTCATTTGGTGGCAGATCCGATCATTGAATTTTGCTATTGAAAGAGGGAGGCTTCTTGATCCCAGGGCACTGGACGTAAGGCCTTTCCCTTACCACTTCTGGGACCCCGTAGATCTCAATCCTGGAGGCTTTAGATCATGCTCTCCAGTGGAGCACACATGAGCCGCTACTTATTGCAGTGTGTGATAGGGCACTTTACCCGAGGTGCACCCATCAAATGGATTCGAAGCAACTGGAGTCGGTCGTTATCGTATTCCACATTCTCCCGCTTTGTTACAATCGGCGCCGAGAAATATGGCGATCAGGTCGATGTGACGAAAGGGAGCGACGATGCATCTGTCATCGAAGCCTTTATATCAAGGAAGAAGCGGGCGAGTGTTAAGGATGAAGCGCATTGTCTCTGGGAAGCAAGAGAATGGATCAAGATTCAAGAGATTTTCGAGAAATATGGTTTCATTCCCTTTGATGACAGAGTAAGCAAGGAATGTTTCCGTTGCACCTAATCTGTAGAGGATTTACGATGCCGAATAGGATCCCGCAATGTCTAAACTCCCGGTTTGGATAAGCACTGAGCCTCGTATTCTTCCCCTTGCTCGTCGCAATGGGTTTTGTATCGATCCGTCCTACAGGGACTCAATATTTCGCAAGCTTTTCGAGTGTACTTTGGACAACTTTGGCAATCCGATTAATAACTCGGCCGACATTGTCCAAAATGTCAAGGAACTCAGTCGTATCGACCCTGACATGTTCTTGAGCAGGACTGTTGGGGCCGAGATCTGCATGGATTGTATAAATCATCCAACGGCTTATGATGCGCTGAAGACGCTTGATCGATTTGGTGTACTTCGGTTTGACTTGGGGTGAGCTGGACATCTGCTACTGCCTTTCCAGCTTCTGACTAGTGTGGTTTGATCTCATAGGACTTTAGTGGGAGATATCCTTCGGGTAAGTACTCTCAAATTTTGAAAATCTGCGACTAGTTGCTGACACCGTCCTCGACTATGGATCCAGCTATATCGCAAAGCTCATGTTCTTACCAAGCCTGGGATCACCACTCTGATTCACGCACTTTACAAAGATTTCCCGTCACCCAGGGATGATATCATTCGATCCGTTATGATCCTATCCATTTTCACTCAGCACAAGGTCGTCACCGCTTTTGATTCTCGAATACCGTTTAGTTACTCGCATTCGGAGAAGAAGCAAATTAGCGAAGCGAGAACGAAATTGTGCAAGAGGATCACGACACAGCTCACAACGTTTGGCCTCTTCCCGCTGACCAAATTGGATATCATGCTCGCTTTGGAAAGCCCCATCACGTTGTCTGAAGCTCCGATATTCAAATACGCTCAACGAAATCAGAAGAAGCTCGGGTTGACGGAGGATGACATGCGCGCGATCGCCGAGAGTGTGGTCCTGACTTCTCTCACGTGTAGCCACAAGGTATACAGTCATTGGGATTGGTTGGATTGATTAGGGGTCTGGATTGAGCATTGTTTATTTGTGATCATCTAGGGAAAGGTCGTTAGGGAACTGTTCAAGTTTTACCCTGACATGCAGGGCGCAGTCCGCTCTTCGATCGCCAAGTACAGCCTTGATCTTGAAGACCTGGCTGATCTCGATGCTGATAGCGGTCTCCGACAACTGGCACCTCTCAACCGGATCCCAAGTCTTTCTTCATCTGGAATTCTATATGAGTCTGTAACGGGAGAACCAGAACTGGTGGGTATCGCCGTTCAATGCACATCACTTCTCATATTCGTGTGCAAGGCGATGTTGACATTCACAAACGGTGATGATAGGGGTCCATCAGTACGCGTACTCTTTCCGCCGCGATTATCCAAGATCAAGCCGGCGTCCGCGGATCTCGTGCTCGTTTTTGGCTCGAACTAGGAGCCTATCATGTAACGCGAGGTGGGCCACCAGGGTATACATCGATAAGGTCAAATTCCTCAAACATTCGTCCCTTTCTTGACAGACACCGTGTCAGTTGGAGAATGGGTGTTGAGTACCTTTGGGGCTCGGAGCCGAGAAGCTGCTATATTCTTGACCCATGCCATGATCAATGGGAACGATTTGGTACATTATGCATCATGCCTTGAATCGCCCTGAGGATGAACTAACGGAATCATCCTATTGTCAACAAGGAATATCACAACTCCATAAAGACGCACGGGGTGCCAGTGACCCTGAAGCATTTCAAGATCCGGCTTAAGATGGGTTTAGAAATGAGACCTTCGGCATGGGAAGCCATCCGATCACAACCGTTCTATGGGACGGAAGATGATTATATCCTTCAAGAGTGCCGTTTCCGTTGCGATACCAGTATACCCCCTAAAACCAGGACTCTCAGGACCAAACATCGCCCCGCTAATCATGCTCCAATAGACACGAGCACAGCAGCCGGCACATCAGCCAGAATGAACTTCACTAATAACATTGCCAGTCGCAAGAGGCCACGGCGGTTGGCAGCCGCAGCAGTTAAATCATACGCAGTAGAGGCTACCTCATCGGATGAAGAAGAAGAGGAAGCGGAATCCGAATTCGACTCGTCACCGTTCCCAGCATCAGCCAAGAAAAGGAAGTTTAGGGATCAGACGACGCGTGCCGTCAAGAAGGAGGGTCTGACTCTGGAAGAGAGGAACGAAGCGGAACGCGAGGTCAAAGAACTTTCCTTATGGATCGAACATCTGTCGCAATTACTCGCTGAGGAAAACCACAAGGTGCTCATGTCCAGATGTCATTTTTGGCGATGCCCCATTTTATGATTACGGGAATGCTGAGACAGCTCGTTTTACATGCAGTTCAAAGAACGCAAACAAGGTGTCGAGCGTGACCAGAACGGACGGTTGAAGAGCCGAACGTGGAAGGTGAGGTGCATTCATCTGGCGGATGGACTCAAGTTCATCGCCTCCAGCTCACTGTTCACGCATTTCCATACGTCTAGACTTCGGGACATGTCGATCTTGTAAAACGGCTGGCAGAATTGCGCGGATATGAGCAATTACGCCGTCTGCGAGCGGTTTCGTTCGGGGTCGTCGACGGGGATTTGTATGATATGGGAGGTGGTTCTGATAGCGACGATGATGAGGACTATTATTATCATGGTGATGGTAGGAGGCGGGGAGACCAGAGAAGGAAGCGCAGGAGGACAGTCACCGTCATTCCTGCCGCTAGTGAAGACGTCCCTACGACCACACACGCCGTCCACCACGGGTATCCGACTGATAGCGGTGTTTCTGACGATGGGAATGATAGTGGCATCAGTGGCGGTGACGACGATCATGGTGGTGGGACCGGTTCAGGTAATAGCAGTGACGAATTCTCGGATGGATAAGAAGACCTTTGACTCTCGTTTTGGAAACGTGAGCCACACGGTTCTTTCTGCCTCGGACCTTTTAGTTCACTAGAATAGGTCGTGCCCCCTCCCCGCGGCCCGCTCCTGATAATTTCTCCTCTTGCATGCACCAGTCACTGCATTACGCATTACCGTTTAAAGGTGTTGAATATTGATGAGGCGAGAAATCACTATAGCTAGTGCATCCACATCTGAATCTCTAACTCATTTTCACATGCGTCCCATGACGCCCTTGTGCCCTCGAATCTTCAAATATAGGGTAATGGGGAGCTCCATCATTTCCCCCCCTGCAGAGCGCGAGTTTTAGGCCCTAGGCAGGGGCGGAGAGGGGGAGATGATCGAGTTGGACAATTTGACCAAAAAAAAAAAAACAGATTCTTTGATGCTTGATCGGCGATCACGCCCTTGCCCATCGATAATGAACAGCGTGATTGCGATAAACACGGATAGATTGCGATGCTGCGACCCGAAAGGCCTCCACCCCCGTCCTCCCCCAGAATAGGAGGGAGTCACAGAGAGAGAGAGAGAGAGCTATGCAGGGGGTGATGTGGTGCGTCGATCATCATCTCTCTTGATGCCCGTATACCGCCCCATCCCTTACCCGTCCAGCCAGCTGCCCCCATCAGTTAGGCAAGGTTGGAAATGAAGAAAAAAAAAAAACGATACGAAAAAGAAAATGTGGCCTCGGGGAGCAAACTTGAAGGAAAAAATGGGATCAGCCACTCAAAAATTGTTTTTTTTTTTTTGTTGATAAACGTCCAGACCCACAGGTCAATAGACACATGCATGCAAACCCAGGGATGGGAATGTCATGCCCAGCAGCCCAAACGTACGGCCACGCCACAGGCAAAAAACGCCAACGCCACGTCTCCGCGGAATGAACATGACTTACTCACCACGCCCGCTCGAGCGAGAGAGAATGTCCGGCACCAGCGGGAAGAAGATGTGACACTATAGCTATAGTCAGTTGGTTAGTAACAATCACACACATACATACATACATACACACACACACACACAATGCAAATGCACCTCAGCTCCTTGGGCGTAGTAAGGGGATACCGGCACAACGATGACGCGAAAAGGAAAAAGCAGCAGAAGCAACACATTTCTCAAGAACGAGTGAGAAAAAAAAAATAGTGAAGTAGAGCGGTGCCTCTCTCTTTCTTCGCACCCTTACGTTTACGCGGTGATGTGACAAAGAGATCGGGCCATCAGCAGCGCCCCCCGCCCCCAACTTGAATGGAGAAGAAATGAGATGAGAAATGAAAGGAACAGAATATTATCCTTTCCGGGCCCCACACTACTGTTATGAAGCAATGAAAAGAATCTTTCGGTCGGATCGCGATGGGGGGTGACTACTACTTACCACAGTATGCGTTCTCCAGTTTGAACTGCCTCGGGATTCACAGATATTCTTCACACGCCGCACGCTGCATCGTAGGCGGAGGACGGGGGGGGGAATTGTTGCACGATAGCGCATCTCGGACATAGTGATAGGGGGGATGAGAGAGCAGAACACCAGCGCCGAGAAGTCGCATAATTCGGGGATGATATGATGATTGGTGCAACGAGGAGAATGCACTTTTTTTTTACGGCTCTGTAATCGCGATAGATTAATAAGAATACACACACAAATGGAAGTGGACATTATGAAGAAGGCAGCGGAGTGGGAACAAAGAGAAGTAGTTGTTATGCAAAGAGTAGTCGCAGTCGCTGGTTTTAAGCTTCTGGTTCTTGATTTCAATTGTGATCGCGATCAAAGCCGCACCAATAATATAATGCTCCCCCGCGTGCGCGGGAGAAGACAGGAAATGGATACCTGCGAGTAGACCCAGATATTAAGTTTGAGAGAGAAAAATACTCGTCCAAACGCCCAGTATAGCAAGGTGCTTATCGAAACGACACGGTGCTTTGGGTCTCCAGGAACGCCGATTCATAATAATCCCGTTGTGAGGAGGGGAAACCACCTGTATATGTAGCTGTACTTACCTGCTTAATGCCGTGGACATGGAAGGAAAAAAATAAATTTGCCGGAATTATATGAAGAGGGAGGCGCGGGTCCCTGGGTATGGTCGTGAGAGCGCGCTTAAACGAAGAGCGCGGGAGAGCGCGGGAGAGTGCGGGAGAGTACGGAATGAAGCCGGCACATACTCGGGAGAGAGCCGCGGCGGCGTGTCCTCGGGCGGCGGTGGTGCATATCCGGAACGGAAGGCTTAGGGCGAGGCTATGCAGGGACCTCTTTGTGGTGGGAGAGAGAGAGAGAGAGAGAGAGAGATCATCGTCGTTTGCCCTCCATTTTTTTTTACGCAAAAGGCTGCCCCCATTCACCAAACCACCGCTCATCATGAGCACACCCTCCCATGAAGACATCGGGACAGCGGAACACGGGTGGGAGGTGGGCGGAACATCCGATACGCACGAGTAACTACCGACATTATGCCATGCTTCGCGAGAAAAATCCCTTGTGACAATGACATCTCAAAAAAAAAAAAACACCGGCTAGGGTTCGCGGGAGAGAGGGGGCCAGGCCACAGCGCAAAAAGAGAACGGTCAAATTTCAGTTCATAATTGAATGGATCGGAGCTTGGAGCCTGGACTCCCCAACATGCCTTTTTCGTACTCTACTACGCTCTAGAGCAGCCCTGTGGCCCGCACCATGGGACGAGCCAGTCCCACCCCTGCACTGCCTGTAGCCGAACCACCAATCGATGCAGTTAAGCGATATGAGGGATGTGAGGGATGTGAGTATGAGGAGAGAGTGGGCTAGAAATTCCATAGGAAAACGCTGCACAAAAAGGGCGCTTCTTATCGCGGAAAAATCCCAGGCCGTGCGGGGTAATTTCCTTGGCACGCTCCTCCGATATTTCGCCCAGTAAACCTCCGGAATTACTTGCCCACCCAATGCCCATTACGCTCATCATTTGCCCCCATGACGCGACACGATAGGGAATGTGAAGATAATAACACTAGGTGGAGGATAGAAAAAATTGAAACAAAGATCCGATGCGACGGAGATATGGCAAGGAACCCCCCCCCTGCTTGCTTGCTTGGGCATGGGAAATTTTAGAAATTAAAGAATTAAAGGGGGGACGGAGACCAAGATGGATCGGAGAAGCCTGAAAAAGGCGCACACCAGCGGGAGGACCTGTATTTTAATTTTGCGGCACGTTTTCCATCTCCGACGTCGAGATTAGTTTGATTCATACTATTATCTATGAAGCTATGAAGCTAAAGGGAGTACTGGAGATCCGAAAACCAGCTCCTTTACCATGAGATCGGGTACATATGCATCTAGGAAATGAATTCGAATAAGTGCATTGGGAAAGTAGAGGGTGAACCTGAGCGTTCAAATACTAATCCGTACGATAGAGCAGTGCGAAAGGGGAGAGGGGGGGGGAGCAGCAATGAGAGCCGTAAAACTTCACGACCAGAAGCGCACATCAATGACTAAACAAACAAGCAAAGCAGTGGAGTGGTCACAGATTAAGAAACGGGGAATGAGGACATAGGAAGACATAGATGGATGAAAGATGATATGAGCATGCATGTTGGTATTACGAAATGTGTTCTTCGAACTTGCAAACGCAGGTGAAGTGCTTAGGCCAGAGGGGTAATATGCGTGGAAGCACAGGCATGTATGATGTGCGGAAACCACGAGGTAGTCCAAAGAGACCACAACCATGATCATTGATCATGTTGGGAAATGAAAAACAACACCAAATGAAAAGAGAAAAATCATGAGGGAAGAACGAAATGCGATATGAATTCATCGCAAAGATTGCGCGAACAAGGCGAAACACTACGGGTAGAAGACCCAGCGTTCGAACCCAACTCACCAAAAAAGAGGATAATGTAATTAACTCGCGCACGCACGAGGTAATGCAGAAAACAGTAAGGGTGATGCCACAGGGGAGTATTCCCCAACCCAGCCACACTGAAGGGGATAAACGACCGAAGCAGAGAAAGCCATCGATCGTCCTAGTTCAGTCCATAATGAACCCTGAGGCCTCGTACACGAGATGATATACCCGCGAGTGGAAGGCCACAAGTTTCGCTATCCGCTCGCCGAGATGCTGGATCTCAGGCATCAAGGGTTCTAGGCCGTTTCCAGGGGGAAGACGCGGCATCGTTGCCCGTGCCCGTTGCGTCTGAGATTGGGACTGATTTTGCGGTGGAAATGGCACATCCGCTAGGGGTGTATACAGCGTCATCCGAACGACGTCCAACAACGCCCTACGCAACTTGGTCTTCATCAATTGGTGCAAACCCGATCCGTTCTGCAGATGCGTATGCATCCATCCTTCCACAAGTTGCAACATGGAGGCATCCGGTGGGTTTGCTGCGTTCCGTCCACGGCTTCGTTTTGGTCCTTCGTCCTCGTCACTGCTGCTATTACAAGGCTCCGTAGCCACACTTGAATTGACCCCCGAAGCCGTCTCTTGAGCACGCACGGCGAGCTGAAGTGTGATATCGCGGACACCACGTTCCCACGCAGCGTGCTGCTCTTCCTCATCACCAACACTAACAGCACCTATCCCGCCTTTGAAAAAGTGCCATCCCAGTCTGTCAGGACCCAACTCCCAAATTTCCCGTTTCACACGCTCCAACTCCCACTCCTGGATACGAGGATAAGTGGATGAGAGATGGGCGACCTGACGATAGAGAAGAAGCATCATATAGAGTGCAGTCAGGTCTGCAGCGTCAGTACTTAAGATGCTGAGACGTGTCTGATCAAGCCAGAGTGTTTCTGGATATCCTGGAGCAGAAGTCTTGGGTGCTTGTTGGGGTTGTTGGTGGTGATGGTGTAGATGGGTTGGGGAAGGTTGGGATGTTGGCGAGGGAGGAGGAAGGAAGAGTTGCTCAGCAAAAGTAGCCGCGACAACCGAAGAGCACGGAGGGGGGTCGAATACCAGGTCGATGATGCCCTCACAGATAGCGCGATCGAGAGATAATGTCTTTGAAGCCCGCAGTTGCCACTCATCCTGGCCGATGGCAGACGAAGCAGACGTCACATTTTTGTAGTGTTTTGATATCCACCGTCTGGTCCCATCGAGTGTGATCAGTTTAACGGACAGTCGCTCATGTAACGCATCAAGTTCGCAATTCACAGCGGTACGATTGAGGTATGGTCGTAAATTTTGCAGCTGATGATTGGCAATGTCCTAGAGGCGGTATGAGCAATCAAGATCACTTCGCACGAACAAATACTGGACAAACAAGTTTCATAAGTTCAAGGAGATCAAAACACCGACGAAAGGCCTGAACGACCCTGTGTAGGTCGGGCCGTGCCGGATCGGAGCCCGGGAGCGAACTCTGCGCAAGTTCGACCATTTCGCTTACTAGGATGTCTCGCATAGGTGCACAATGGAACTTGATAATATGACCGATGTATCGGATTAAACCCACAGGGTCGAAGACACCATGAACGATCTGTTGGACAATGAGCTCAACATCGAGGACCGCGCGAAGTTGAGTGTGCTGATGGAGAGTCTGTGAGGAAAGCTCAGGATAGATGACAGGGAAGCGCTTGGCCTGGGGAGGTAACGGCGTATCGAATGCGAACGGATCTGGGACGGCGGGAGCTGGGGGGGAAGGGGAGTCTGGAGCATCGGTTGCTGTAGGAGATAAAGGAGTCGAGGGGGATGACTGTCCTTTGGATGCAATAGCGCGACTGGTTTTCATGGCCTTGGTGACGAACGCATCGGATGGAGACTCAGGAAGGGTGGGAGAATTAGAATAATGGACGGGTGGCGGAATGGGACTAGGAGACATTACGGAAAGCATAACTTCCCGAAGCTCGGTGATGAGAGCAGGAATCCTTGAAGGAAGTAGATTGTTTGTAAGGGAAGAACCTTTTGAGTGGTCGGCTGTGGGCCACCTTGTACGCACGCTGTGCCCTCGTTGCGGGTGTTGTGGAGTGTGGCAGACGCATTCCAGCACGCGATCGTCCATGTCGAAGGTAGTGCAGGTGCAGCCCGACTCGAGCTCGCGTCGGATGGCCAGCCAGTAGCGATCGGCGGCCTGACGTTTCCTGCGACAGGTGGTCGGCCGAAATTGCAAACCCGAATCGAACAAGAGATCATGGCCTAGATGAGGGCAAGTTTGAAAAAAAGAATTTTGGAGGGTGTGTAGGTGTGGGAAAGGGAAAGGGAAAACGTACGCAGTTGGACATTCCCCAGGATAGCCTCAAGATCGAGTTCCCTGAGAGTTTCGCGGCGGATGGGTGGGACAGCCGCAGGGAAGAAGGTCGATTTAGCAGGCAGTTGGACTCTAGGTGGTGCGGTGGAGGGGAGTGAGGGTGATGGCGAGGGGAGGGTGGGAAAGGTGGTGGGGATGGGGGTGAGCATGGGTCGTGGACAAGGAGGAAGAGGAGAGGAAGTGGGAGGAGTGTGGTAAGGAGGAACGTGGATGACACGGTGGTTAGGATAGCTAGAACGCGATCGGACCGCAGAAGCGTCGAGCTTATGGGGTCTAGGAGATCGCCGTCGGCCGCTACTGACAGATGAGTGCGATGGGTTGGAGGGGCTCGCCTGGGATAAGCCAGCTGACGCCGAGGTGAGCGGGCTCATCCCGGTCATCCCGGTAATCGATTTCCTGGCGGTGGGCGACGCCAGCGACGTGCTCAATCGTCTCCGCGAGGCTGAGAAGGGCGGAGGGGAGGGGAGAAGCGTGAGCATGGGCGCGACAAGGAAGCACGCTAAGACCTACATTGGCTGTCAACGAGGCCGTTGCCGAAGTCGTTGCTGCTCCCACCGTCGCAGGCGTCACTATTGTCATCGCTACAGATGTCGCCGCCGCTAGTGTTGTCAGCGGCGTTGTCGGTGCCCCGAGGTCGCTTTCTGTTGGTTGGGAGCATTTGTGGAGAGGCGAGTGAAAGAAGTGGAATTGTTTAAGAGCGCCATGCCCAAAACCACGGAACGCAGGAATGAATTGAGCTTTCATCTGGGAATAAAAATTTTACATTAAAATCAAAAAACCCACAGATTGAGCGGGTTTCTCCGGAACCAACGGTCAATTGATTCCGCGATATGAACGCATCTCACGTGATGCAATTTACCCCACTTGTATGGCATCAGCCTCCACTACTCAATGTACATTCATATTTAAATGGTCCCACGGTTATTCTCCCAACCCTGAATCACGTGCCGTAACGACCAACCGTTTCGGCAAGCGCCAGGCAGCTCGTCAGTCCTGGGCTTTCAATTCCTGGCGCTTAGACGTTAGCGCCTCAGTGTTGCGTGTTCCGGAGTTTGCCGCTCACCTAGGAGACTCACCATCCGACCCGCACCCTCCCGATCTACCCGGATGACAAAATCCTGGAAACCCCCCTTCGGCCCAACCAGCTTGGGTCGGATGCCAACATAATCAGGCCGTAACCTTGCCTTCTCCACCCCAGCCAAATACGTCGTGATGCTTTCGTACATCGCGTCAAGTCGTTCTTCGGTCATTCTAGGCTCCACCCATCGTTCCCACCTCCCCTCCTCCCCCGCCTCCGCAGGAAGCCAATCTAAATCGGGCCCAAACCGGATTTGATTGCCCAAATCCATCGTCAGATGCGTTCCAAGGGACGGAAATCCATGTTTTCCTTCATCCGGAACTGGATAGATCAATCGTCTCACGCGAGACACGCCCGCCTTCCCGCTATATCCCACGTACATCCCCCGAGCAAAATACATTCCTACCCGCCTTTCCGGGAAGATGCTGTTGAGGATCAGGTTCGCTGACAACCCCGAAGAATTGATTAGGGTGCGAACATGAACGGCGTCAGTCGTCGTCGCCGTCGTCGGGCCCCCGTCGGTGCCCGAGGTGACGAATTGGACGACCCAGCCGTCCTTACCGCGGTCTACACGCACGACTCGCGTGTTCAAGGCTATATCGGCACCCTCGCTCTCCCCGATTTCCTTTTCCAACGACTGCATTAGGGCATGGGAATCGATAATCCCTGTAGAAGAACTCAAGACCGCTCCGGCAATTGATGGTGACAGATCGGGCTCCAAGTGCCGTGCTTCTTCCCCGCTTAACAGACGCGTGGGCGGGGCCATCGTTAATGGATAATCCACCTCATGCCCACCAGAACTTGTGGTCACGTCAGAGGCCGCGGCTCCAGCCTCTGCGCCTAAGCTCTGCGTGTGAGCGTAAAGGGCCGCCAATTTATCCAATTGGTGTTGCTGCGCGACGACAAGTTTTCCGATGCGTCGGTGAGGAACACCATGCCTGCCGCAGTATTCGTACAATAGCTCCCGTCCTTTGATACATAAACGTGTTTTCAGCGAGTTCCGAGGGAAATAGAGTCCTAGAGAGAAGAGAAGTCAAAGTTGCCACCCTTGAACTATGATGACGATAGAAAAGCGGGGCGAAAGCCAACCTGCGTGGATCACCTCAGAGTTGCGCGAACTGCCACCATTCACCTCGTCAGTCTCTACAAAGAAGATAAGGTGAGAAAAGAACCCTGACCTTGTCTCCTGTCCTACCGAGCCGTGTCGCTCAACGAGAATCGTAGACGCCTTGGGATACAACCTGGCGAGCTGCCGAGTAATGGCCAACCCGACCACACCTCCACTAGGGGTCGTCTGCTTTAGGCTCTTTACCAAAAGCGTGTAAATCCTGATATCACACACCCAACGACTAGATGGTCTAAGGATATCGACGGTGCCCTGAACGAATACTGACCGCTGGCATTGAGAGCCGCGACTGCAGGCCTAAGCATCGCCATTACTCTCCCGTGGGAGTCCTAGAGCTGACATTTGGATCCGGGATTACTGTCAATGGAGTCGCTTTGCCCAATGTGACCAAAGCTGTACGAAGCACGTGTGTTCAGTGACGCTCCAGACGAGCTGCTTGTTTTCCTTTGTTTACGAAGAGAAAACAATGCAACGATCACCCCGTAAAATTTAGTCAAACACAGGTACGTGAGGGACCCCCACAAGCGGTCAAACGGGTCTTGTTTCTTCCCTTTACGTATATACGGCCTCCCCACCCCAGCACTTGAGCTTTCCCACAGTACTGCGCGTACAAAACTAGAACCAGGAATCGATCATGAATGCACACGACCGGGTCCGGTTAGTGGTCATTTAATTTCGACACCTATTTTGGATCCGGTATCCTTTGGACCTATTTTTGCCTTTGCAGAGTTACCACATATGATGCCAACAATACATCGGTGGTACCTTTGTTTTATATTCGGAGGCCTGAATCCGATTTGTTGTTGTTTGTTCGTGACCTTCACCGGGGCATACCCACCAATGACAATATTCCAGGCTAGTGAGGCGTCAACATCATCATTTTCAGCTAATTTTTGGTGCCAGGGCTGCTCAACCCTGGTGAGAGAAAATTTTTGAATGTTAGCTCTCCAACTTTTGCTATCAACAAGAGTGAGTGGTGTTTCTAATGCTTTTAATTCCATACTAGAACCCAAAGAACCTTTCAACCGCATTTGATCTTGGTGAGGGCCTAAAATTCGATCAAAAAGAGGGCTTTGCTCGTTGGTAAGTAGAAGTGAGCAGCCCGACTACCCAGGACAACAGTGTGAAAAAGATGCATGTGAAATTTTCACGATATCATGCCAAAAGGGACCCTTACGATGGATTTCAAGAGCGAGACGTAACTGGAAATCAAGTACTTTGAATAGCCATAGGAGTGCGAGTCTAGGTGTGAATAGACCAGTGTCTGGTGAACCGAACAAGAATGACATTTTGATCAGGAATTGATATGGTGCAGATCATCCACGAGACATCATCCACTCCGGCAGCCGAGTCTCGGTAGAAGAATACAGATAAGACCACGAGATGCTCCGGAGCGAGGGTGGCTTGGACAAATTGGGTTAGGCCTGAGAAAACCAACATAAAAATAAGGTGGAAGGCATGAATTAAGCCATCCACCTATATCTAACCCTCTCATTCTTGGCGAGATTTATCATATTCACCCCGCAAAATTCTCACCGCCCCATCTTCATCACAAACAAAGGGATGGCAATTGCTATATTTTGCTTTCCAATATTTCGGTCATGGCAATCCATTTGCGAAGAGTCAAAGAAGTAGGGCCCGTTTAGCGAGCGAGCCGCTTTCTTGGAAATGGGCTCACGGCATAGGATAACGTACTAGAAACCTTTTGGTAGCCTTCAATATTTTGGAACACCATCCTATAAAGCAATCACTGATTATGGATCGGGCTCGACTAGGTACTCGATTGACACTAGATAGGTCACGTTGGAAAATAATAATAATCTCATGGGAGAATATACCAAGTCCAAGACATTATTATCATTGCGTTAATGAGCGCCGTAGCGAGAAGGGACCGAGTTTTGCCGCTTTCTTCGCACGCTGCAGGTACCACAAGACCAGACCGCGACGCTTTTGGAGGGGAATTGGTCAAGTCTCCCATTAATGACATTTGGAATCATATATGCCAGAGACCTCCCCATTTAGCAGTTTCACACGCGCTGTCAACTCTCGGTTGAAGGAGGGCATTATGCTCCGTTAATATCTGAGCAGTCAGCCCGCATTTAGAAAAGGGACAGTTCAGCAAAGTTGTACGATCCCACCTCTCAATGACGCATAGAGAGGCGGGGAGATACAGTAGAGAGTTCTTTTATTTCTACATCGCCAGAATTTGTGTGGCGTGTCCCAAAACCTCCTGACAGCTTTTTAATCTCGTAGTTCAAATCCAGGACAGCCTCACTGTGCTCCCCATATCCAGTAGCAATCGCATTCATCGCGGGCTGATTCATAATGATGTCTGCGATTCTGATGGGGGTCGTTCGATCCTTCATAACCGATTGCAATTATCTGCTTCAAGTGGGCTCCGACAGACAGGCACCCCCTCTACCGAGGCCCTTTCGGCCTTTTCCCAACCAAGATCCTGTGCTCGGCCTCTTTTCATCCCAGCTCAGCTCCACAATTGGAATTTTCCATAAATTGTTCATACGTTATAACGCTGACGACCAGCTTCCCCCAATGGACAGTGCCAGCCCAGTTCGTAATGTGTCCAGCCATGAACTCTCTAGAATCTTTCGCAAAACCCACTGGGCATCAGGCCAATGATGTCCTGGTAATGACGGTCCGGAAACGGCCCGGGCTGCTCCCACACTTGGTTCCTAGGTTGCTGACATAATGGCATTAGTGTGGGATCTCAAGGTCCGGTAGAAACCGAAGCCGTGGGAAGTCCAACTCCATTTCCACCGCACCAGTTGTGGAGTGGAGTGGTTGCCTGGAATCCAACGTCTCAGGGTGAAGATCCCAGGTCTGATCGGGGGGGAAGGTCGCAATTGGACCCGGTCTGACCCAAGATCCAATTGCCTGGATGAACATCATGGACAGATCGTTGCACGCATACAATGTCCCGGGTTCAGTGCTAGTTGCTCATGACTCTAGGCCTGACATGACGAAATATGCTTGCTCTGCTTGGATCTGCGCTTCTACTATCTGCCTGGAAACTTTTTACTTTCGGGACCCCGTCCGTCGGCACATCTCTTCGCCCTTTGGCCGCGTAAACGGCCGGCGGTCCCTTCGTGCGTCAAGGCGGGGGGCATCCTCGCGGTCCTACTAGTGAGTGGATGTGCACGGGATCATTGTATCCACTCATAATATTAAAGCCTTCATGGAAACTGCGGTAACACTGAGTTCCTGTGATCTGCGAACAATTTACGTGGCTCTGGAGGATCCCCGGTACGGTGGATCCCCCCCCAGCCTCTTTGGATAATCAAGTTGCAGCCACGTTCTCAGGTATAATCATCGGGGCGACTTTGCTTGACGACTGATCGGTGTGGGCCCGCGAAAAGGTATCGTATCGACGTTACGACTGTAAATGATTCTTCTATATATCCATCCCCTCTTTTTTTAATTTATACTTCATTATAGTGTATTTTCACGGACCAGGAAATTCGGAAAGCAACCTTAATCTGCCGGAATTCGCCCAGAACTATAGTTTGTGCGTTTCTGTGACGTGCGGGACCATGAAAGCAATAAAATTTACTTGTCGCCTCTCGGATTTCCTCGAAATATCCGTTTTCGGGCCGGCGAAGGACCTCAAGGCCTTTGCAACAAGTCAAGTCAGCGGAGCGCCGGCACATCATGCGTCGACGATCGGGCCAAGTATGTTTGCAATTTTATCTGCTGGGTAATCTTTCTCCTTGTTCATTTACTGCATAGGAAGTCTCCCCCCTACAATTTTGCAGTACAAAGTGAGGGCTTTATGGGGATGCAGCAAAAGTCACTATCCGCTAGCGCGCTAATTAACATATTAATATCCTCCTTCGCTGCCTTGCACATATCAAAGACAGGAATGGGGGGTATTATTCCAGTACATATGCTTGTGTACAACCACAAGTCTGGATTTACTAGTACAAATACGCACTGAGAACGGAGAAAGTACAGTACAGCGCTCTGCACAATGGATAGGCATAGGGAGGCACCGAGAATTCACAAGGCAAATGTAACGTGAGGGAGACGTGAGGACATGTACACATGAACGGCAAAAATAGATATGCGTTCGAAGGAATCTTCACAGATCCTCGACATAACGTCCGAAAGCGACCATCAGACTACCACCTGAGTGTCCTGTGGATCCAAGGTCGTCTGCTGGATTCAAGATCGGTGCAAGGGGATCAAAAACAACTGGATCGTCTCGAAGGATTGGGGCGCCCACTTCCCCGCCGTCTAATGCATTTCGAGGACCGTGATCGAATTTGTATGGAGCCCTTCCGCGGCTACGAGACCTAGTTTCTTCCACCACACCAACTTGTCGAGATGATGACAGGGATCGTACCCACACATCACGCTCGGCATCACCACTTCCGCCACTGACACTCCGACGTCTTCCCCGACTTCCAAATAGCAGTAAATCATCTCCATCAGGAGGGGTGTGAATCGCATCCTCAGAGCCGCCTCGAGATACGGATGACAAAGCTCGAAGCGACCGTCGCGGAAGATGAGCAACCTTCGCCAACTCCGCAAGGAATGGTGAATTATTGAAGGGGATGGCTCCCCGGGTCGAAGGATGCGCAACAGCGCTTGATCTCGTTCGGGATTTAGATCTTGACCAGCCGTGGCTACTACGAGAAGTCATATCTGAATCGTCGAATTCTGCGGAATGGACGGCGTGCTGCAAACGAGATCGTGACCAAGAAGAGGATGAAGCGCGCTCAACAAGGTGATCGTGGGGAGGTTGCTGACATTCAGTCGTGCCGACTTGATGAGCGTTTTCAATCACTTCAGAGATTGACCATCTCTCATCCGCGGACGTGTTGAGGCACCCGCGCAAAAAGGCTTTATCCTCGGATGATGCAGTACTGTCCTGTTCCCAGGCGCCCTTCATGATTTTCATCTGGAGCCGAGGCTCAAATGAGTCATTGAAGGGCAGCAGTCCAGTGAGAAGCGCATGCAAGATGCATCCGAGAGCCCAAATGTCTTGAGCAGGTCGAATCTCACGTCTTGTAAAGGATCGGCGCAGGATTTCTGGAGATGCATAAGGAAGAGACCCGCACATGTGCGAATCGTCTTCAACGTCGGGCGAGGATGGTTGCGGTTGCGGTTGGGCAAAACTGGCCTGACGAACGCGAGGGGGAGGGTGGGGGCGGCGGAGAGAAAGATGTAAAGTCGAGGGGTGTGTGGAGGGCGCTTCATTGTTAGCCTCGCTTTCCCCCGGGTTGGGGGATGCATGCATTTGGTGAGCGAAGCCGAAATCAGCTATTCTCGCCTCGCCACTATCATCAATGAGGATGTTCTCGAGTTTTAGATCACGATGTACGATTTTCATCGTATCGTGCAAATACGCCACTCCTCGGGCAATCTGGAGGAAGAGGGCCCTAACCACATCGGGCTCAAGACCTCTTCGACCTCTGGCACGCTCCTTAGACAATATCTCCAGCAAATCTCCTTCTGGGCAATACAACATGAAGAAGAGCGTGGTATCCTCCAAATGTCGACAGGAAAACAGCGGTAAAATGTGCTCATGGTTAAGCGATCCCCAAATTGCTTCCTCATTTTCGAGGCAACGGAGTGCAGAGCTGGAGATCTGTGCCATCTTGGATCGATTTATGATCTTCACAGCAACGGTGGCTGAGGTCGCGACCGAGGTCGCCAAGTAGACGTGACCGAAAGTACCGCTCGCGACGAAGGTGCCGAGTCGATAGCCAGCCGATTCCACCAACTCTGCAGGGGTAGGGGGAGCAAGCGGGACATAGGATGACAGGAACTGAGCGGCGGGGGACATGGATAATTCGGGGGGATTGGCATCAGTTAGAGGGTATATAGGCGACATTGCATTCGCATGAGGTGGAGAGAATGAGGCAAGGAATAACGCAGCGGGGGATAGTGGGTCTGTCTCCATTTCGCTAAAGACGTCGTTGGAGTGGACGGGTGGAGATGCAGATGGGTATGGTGAATCTCGCGAGACGGACAAGGAGAGGGGAGAGGAGCATTCAGCGCGGGGCCTTGACAAGTCAGATCCAGGAAATGGGGAGCTGCGCATGCAAGAAATATTCAGGTAATGACGAAAAGACAGAGGTCTAGATGGGAATGAAAGATATAGGTTCTGGGTGAGTGAAAGGAGGGGTTCAGACCAGAATTCCAGGTGAGAAGTGAATCAAGAATGAACCAGAACGACAGGGCGTAGCTAACCGGCAAATTCCGGTCTCTATTAGCCACGCGTGACCACTGGAACGTCAAGCCACCAATACTAGGTAACAATTAGGCGCTGTCCACGCCGTCAGGACCGATGATATGCAAGCCAGAATCATCGCCACATGCCAATTCTTTTTTGTGATCATCTCCTTTCTCGCATCGTTTCGATTACTTCATCTCTCTCCATAGCGGTGAATAGAGCGATAGATTCCTTTTCAGGACGACTCTCTGGTTTCCGCCGGAAGTTGCATATCCATCGTAGCCTAGAGTGTCCGCGCTGAAAAGAGAACTCCAAGGCACGCCAGTGAATAACAATGGTCGGGGACTGCCGGACTTGATTCCGCCTTCCTGCTGATGGATTTGAATATTGCAGAGATCCACGCTCATCTGGAACGCGAAGCTCAAGTCAGAGAGGTGTGTATTCCCTCCGCGAGAAGCAATATGTTTTTGTTTAATCCCTTAGACAGAAAATAAAGGATGAAGTGCTTGAACTGGAAAAAAAAATCCGAAGTATGACAGGGACACTGAACAAGATACACTCAACACTTCCTAAAGATGGTAGAGGGCGCTCTATTTCATTGATGCAGTTCTATTCTTATTATTTCTATGGTCACAGTGCCTGCCTTGCTCAGTACGGTGAGGCCAACCCTCCTGATGTGTCGATCTCATTCAGCGCGATTAGCTGAATTAGTTCCTCCGAATCAATTCTGGCGGTCTGTGTCCCTTCACCACCTTCAGTTGGCATGCCTTCATACTTTATCACTTTGCATCTAGCTGGAAAGAACTCTGGTCCAAGCATCTGCAATCCGCAGTGTTTGTGGCTACTCTGATCCAATTCCTCGAATCCGGAACTCTTCTGTCCTTGCCCGATATAAATCAGACTCTCGGAAGTCAGTGTGCATGAAAGAGCTCCCATCCATTCACAACTCATTTGGACACAGTTCAGGCGGGGTGGGCCGATCGATTTTACATTCAAATCGAAGATTACCTTCATGGATGCAGGTACTTTACCCTTATTTCTTCTCCATATACTGATTACACCTGTGTTGCAGTGATATCTTTGATCAATGAACTGGTGGAAACCCTCAGGCTTGAGCGTTGTTAGCGAAAGCTCACCATCGGATTCCCTAGTCTCGTCTGGCTGTCAACATGGTAACTCTCGGAAGCTATGATGCTCCGTTCCGAATTAGTGCATTCACCAAGGATCTTGCCGCTGGATTCTCGTTGGTACGTTGCGTAGTTTGGTGTCTTTGATGTTCAAGTCTTTCAAGGTGTGCTGTCATCTAGCTCAATCTAAAAAATGACCTCCTCCGGCGCCGGTTTGACTCGTAGGCCGGAGTGCTCGCATCAGCTTGTGTACGCCGCTCACATTCTTAGATAGGATCAAATACGACCTCAAAAAGATCGAAGAGGTCGTGTACGATGTGTCGCTTCGAAATCTGAACGCCCCAATCCAGGCACCGGCTTTGGCTACCTCTCCTACTCAACCGCCAACTTGCTACGGAACATCCTCTAGCCGAACTGCACAATCACTAGCTGCTACTACGGAGGCCGCAGACTCTCGCCCCCCGTTGGAAGCGCCCGAACTCCTGGGAGCCGCCGAGCAGTCGGGGGAGCCACAACAGGCGGCACCTTCTGCCTAGTTGGGAACGTGACCTCCGGTTCTACCCACCGGATTCCTTTGTATTGTCAAACACCTCTATTTTTATGGCTGTATCGCATTACACCGCCTCCCGAGGAGACTGGCTCGTTCTCGGTTGTATTCCAATTCTGTCCTCGTCACCGCCGGTGTATGCTGGTGTAATTGTATATTCACATTGGTATCCGGCCTTTTCAAAACCAAGGCAATGAAAGAAAAGACTGGAACCCGGATTCCAAGATATTATTTTATAATCCCCTGCTAGCTCAGGTACTGAAGAAGAAGCCATGAGTTTGGGGCTAATTTATGCATTAAATTCGGTCCTACGCTCTTGCCCAGCCACGGGCTGTGTCTGTGGCCTTCGACTTTCTTCGTCAGGTATAAATATATCGCGAGTCGCCAAGTCGAGTGAAGTCACGCCGTGCCACCATAGCTTTAATCAGAGGGTCGGAGAGAACCGGCAAGTAGGTGACAACCCAAACACCTGGAGCATGGTGCATTTTTACAAGTGGAAATCGATATTAGGGTCTTTCGCGGCAAAAATGATGCAAAAGTGGTTTCTGAGTAGTTTCCCCGGACCAGCAATAAACATGTAAGATGGCAGGGTCGAACACGGCTTCAATCTGTGAAGCTGTGGACTGCCAAAAAGGTGTATCCCCACCTGACCCCATACAGCATCTACATTGAGAAACAGGGATGACTGGGGGTTGCCGAGACGGTTCTCGCCAAGCTTTCGACACAGTATGGAAGGGTTGGACTCACAATAGATGCTCAGGGATTTTAATAATAAATAATTCATCGTGATGACATGAGGCATCATTTTTATGAGCCACCATTTTTGGTAGGACGGGTTTCGCCGGTTGTCTCGCAGCAACGTTCAACCTCGTCTTCATTCGTTGCTATCACTGTTTCTACGGGGCTTTATATTTCATGGTATTACTTAACGGAGCACATGTTCTTGCGTATCCACTTCTCTTAATCCTGTGCGCTCAATGGTCATTTGCTCGACGTCACTCCTCAAAGCGGGCCTTGATCCCCCCCGCGGGCTACATTAATCCCGCAGCAGGCGGGGGCCAAATGCTCACAGTCAGCCCATTGACCTATGCGTCGCTACTGTATTGAGCTAATCTTTCCCTGCTCAGTCAATCCCGGTCACTTACCCAGCGGGCCTTGGCGAGCCAATAAACGCCATTATCTCTGCGAAGTCTGACCCTGCGGTGCTGGTCAATCAAGAAATCAGCGGCGGCTTGCTGAATTATTTCTTGTTCGTGTTTATTTTCCTTCCCAAAAGACCAGCGATACCACTGAATCCCATACCTAGATCATTCAACTTCAGCATCGAATGCTTAGGTAAGTTTGCTACTTGCTCACCTGCTCCACCTCTCAGTTGGTATCCCCCAGGGCAACACTTGGGCGGTGATCAGTCTGCAAACCTTGGCGACGGTAATGGCTTTCAGAACGAAACAGCGGTGATAAGGTACAATTATGGCAACCCCCACACTGGTAAGCATCCTTAATTATATTTTGCACCTGCTGATTCCTTCTCTCAGGATCATGCACCGAAACTATCCAGGGAGGCAATCACTTTCGTTATTGGATACAGAATGGGACGGCCGCCAATACGTTCGTGCCCCCCTTTTCCTTCATAGTCTAGTACACTTACTCATATCATTGCCTGAACCTCTTTTCGCAGTGGAGCTATATTTTTGGCGTGCGTGTGTTTCTCCGTTATACAATGCGGCGCACCCTGATCGGACATCTAGTGTTTCATACGAGCAATCAATGACTGGTATGATGGTGTTTGATCGACCCTTGCCGTTTCTCTCGCTCAACCCGGCCTTCTCCAGCGGGCCATGACATTGTTCCTAATGGGCAAGCCATTGAACTCTTATGAAAAAATATCACTAACCAATGTTGAATTCTGTTTAGGTACGATTTCGGCCGGCAAGTCACTCAGACTCTTAGTTCCAGGATTGCGTCTAACATTTGACATGCAGAGACTGGCTAATTGGAAATGCCACCAGTCAAACTAGTTTAATACCAACGCTGGATCTCTCCTCACCAACGCCAGCGTTGACGAATTCTACGACAAACGTGACAACACCAGGCTCTCCCGGATTTCTTCCCCAATATACAGGGTCTACCTCATATGGAAATTATACATATCAAACAACGACTACGTACATCCAGAACCTCTTACAAAATTCCAGTACGGGGATAAATCATTACATTACCGTCGAAATGGTAAACCAATCGTGCGTCTGTCTTTGACGTCCCGCTGATATTGTTTTCCAGGATGGGCGACCTGCGATCGATGGCTTAGTGGCTCTTCTGGAAGTCCAAATTACCTCCCGTCCCAATACCTCTAGTCCCAATACCACCCGTCCCCAGAAGGCCAGGTCCGTTGCAGTCCCCGACTTCATGTGCTTCTTCCCACTCATCCATTCTTCGCAGCAACGGACGTAAAAATATCCAACTAATGTACCCTCTCTTTTTATTACCTCTCCTTCCGGCCCTAATAATTTAAATGTCATGAGTATAGCGACCACGAGTCCCCCTTACCTTCATTTTGTATGATTCCCATAGACATTACTTTCTCCGATGACATTCATTAAAACCGGCAGTACTCTGTGTCCGATTGATTATCCTGGAAGATTCATAATAACAATAATAACGTATAATAATAATGCCAAGACATTGAAAACGCTTAGAGGGCATCGAGGATCCTAGCCTGTCGGACCTCGAGCCATCCTGTTGCTCCGGTCGCTACCAGGCTCCCGAGAGGATCCACATAGTCTTCCCGTAGTTCCCAAAGGACGGTATCCGGCTCCTCTGCTCCTCTCAGGAGTATCTGGGGAAGGAAGTATCGTCCATGTGGGACAATCAATACCTGTAGATCCGAGGACCTACTTGGAAAGGTCAAGACGGCAGGAAACGGCGGCCGAAAACGCAAAATGAACCGGCAGTCAAACAGGACTTCCGTTCCGCGCGCCTCTGCAAATACATGTGTGATGTCTACAACAATGGAAAGAGAGAGGGATCCCAAGGAAGGCGTCGCAGAAGGGGCGCGCTTTCTTGTTGGAGGCTGGCGGGTTGCAATCCAGGCCAATTTGCCATGTGGAAGAATCGGGTGATCTCGGTGATGGATCGTACGGTCCGGAAGTAGGACGACAGAGGTCCAGAGAACCTGAGAGCCCGCTGTGAAGCTATGCGGAGCTGGGGACGTTGCTAAGGACAAAGAATTTTTGGCTGCCCATAGATACGATGCGATGCGAGCTAGACTTTGACGTCGTCTTCCGCCTTCTGCACTAGGCGAACCCCACGGGTTCGGAGAAACGAAACGAAGTATCCGGAGAACCACCGCTGTTTGAATGTCCTCTGGAGGCACGTTTGATACCCAAAGGAGAATTGTCGACGGTGGGGCTGGGCGAATGTTGTCCTGGAGAAAAGCGGTAACTAAATTGAAAGGACAATAGATACATTAGCAATAATAAAATAGGCTGTCCTTTGGGGCCTTCCAGACCTCGTGCATCCATCTCCTCCACGAGGCATCGGTTGCTTTGAACCCATCGGCGGAGAAGGTCTCTATCTGACGAAGAAGACTCTGGCAAAGCAATTTTGGCCAGTCGAACGGCGTTTAGGACCATGGCTGGAACTGGGTTTCCACGGGATTCATCCTGTACGGTATTGTTAGGTCAAGCATTCGGCAGGCGTAAATAACAACGATAACGTGCCGATGTGAGAGATGATGACTTTGACAATACATGGCGTATGGCATTCCTGATGGTCAGAGCAGGCTGGAAGTTCGTGACATCGTCCACATAATTGAGTCCGTGCTCTTCACAGGTGGCTAGAATGCGACTCTGATGAAAAGGCGATGAGGGTCCAGAGAGCGTGAAATCAGCCTAGAGGGAGAGGGACCTTGGGGATATCGAGAAGTGGCCGGGCGATCCATTTTCCCATCCCTGTAGCCCCCGCCCAGCCTAATTCTGGAGCAGGGGAATCGCGATCTCCCATTCCCCACCGTCGCAGTTTCCTCATGCCTGCTAGACCGAGAAAACCGCTCCCGCGACTTAGTCGCATAACGGCCGTCTCCACCTGATCGTCGGCATGATGCCCAAACATTATTACATTTGCACCTTCCGCCACCATAGCGGAAAGTAAAAGCCGATTACGAGCCTTTCTGGCGAGCTCTTCGAAAGCCTCGCCAGGAACGGGCCGTGGGGGGAAAAAACTCACCCCCCATGGAATAGACAGAAGACGATGCGGCACGCCCTGTGACACTGCGTGTTCTCGAGTTTTGGCAGCGGTGGCAGCAGAAGCGGCTTGCAAACCGTGGTCTACAGTCAGTGCGAGACACTCGGGCACGGAATTAGGTGCGAATATTTCCTTGGCTTGTGCAGACTCAAGCATCCGGCCCAACAGGAAGAGTAAGCAAATAGAATCGGAGCCCCCAGACAGCGCAACGGCTGGTCAAAGTATCATTTCAGGGCTGACGCCACATTGGCGAATTTGGAGCGCTTCGTACCTATTCTTTGGCCCCATCCCCCTCGAGGATTTATGCTGCGTATTACTTGGGCAAACTCGAGGTTTGTGATGGGCCCCGTCGCAATTCTCATTGGAATTCGGTTGGAATTCTCACGGTCCAGAGGTGAAAATCCGCATCCGATTGTGCGCACCTTTTACGCGCGCGTCAGCAGTCCGTCAAAATTCTCATCGACTTTGTGCATAAGCATTGACACCAGCAGCCGACCAACCCGGGATACCTCTCAACAAGGCTTGCAGTGCGCCATGATTGCAATATGTCCCAGGCTGTGGGCCAGAATCGCAACATGTATTACAACAGATTTTTCTTCTAATTGATGATTGTCTATTCTAATGCCAACGCCACCCCACAATACGGTCACTACTTACTGAAATCGAAAATCCGAAATGTAAGGCAACCCACGCCCCGCATGTTTGATGCGATCCACATCTCACTCAGCTGACCTTGTCCTGCATGACCTAATCATATGCAAGACTTAGTTCGTTTTAACTTTGAAGATGCGCATTGACCAAGTTCGGATTACCCCTCATTCTGGAGAGGTGCACTATGGGGGCCAGCTGGGCTCGCATAAACGGACGCGCCAAAGAATTTTAGCCCGCCATGAGTTCAACGGCGGAGACAATTCCTACCCCATGGAGGGCAGACAGCAGAAACTGGTGGAAAATGTATTTGATGCTTGCGATGAAGATAAAAGTACATGGACGGGAATCCGGAAATCTAGCATCCAAAGTGAACGCAGGGCCGGAAAATGCATGTCTGAGAACGTGGCGACCCGAACGAGTCCATGTCGCTGGGATGATGCGGAGCATCCTAGAGCCTTCTACAGTTCAGTCTTTTGATGGTTGCCTCCTCGAGCCTACGAATTTGTCGAACCAGCCGAGTACTTCCAGGTGCCATTTTAGGCTGACGAAGAGTAGAATCATGAGACATAATGACACCACAAGGAATAGTCGTGTTTATGTACCTGTTTCCAGGGGCGAGAACCCAATGATTTTCGCCCTCAAACAATACGAATCTGCTTCGGACGTTCCGCCTGACCAATCGGCTCCGTCAGTCAAAAATCACGAAGTCTGCATAGTGACCACGAACAGCTGAAGGGCCGTGAAGGCAGCTAGACCATCAGTTTCCGGAAGGCGATAGTCTTTTGAACCATGGATAATGAGATGTGGGGTGTGCCATTTGTTAACGAAGTTGGCGGGATTGAATTTCTCCGCTGTCTTTATCGTTTCTGGATCCATCGGTGAGCCTCCGAAATCATGCATGAACTATGACAAGGAATGAAAGCTATTGAAATGATCTCGTTGCCCAACGACTTACGAAGAAGAGCTCTTCAGTCACAAAGCCCCCGAAGCGAGTATCAAATATCTGATCCCAGTATTAGGCGGACATGAGAATCTAGGGCAACTTGGGACTCACTCCGTCATGTGTCACAAGGGCTTTGAAATCGAAGCCATACTCTTCCTGATGCCCCGCGATCCAACTGTAAAGCGAAAAAGTGGTGGGAGAATCAGCCGTGACTGTCGAAACTCTATAATGGCCTTCATACTTGACCGCATATCCTCCCCAGCTGGCTCCAGCCGCGACGGCTCGATCTGCATCGATCTTGCAGATGTGAAATTACGATGAACTACCCACATGATTTCGGACTATTCATACTCGTACCTCTGGGTACTGTTCGAGTGCATACGCCCAGCCTTTTTGAAGGTCGATAAAAGGACGTCCGCCCCAATCACTAGCAATAGCATCAGTGAATGCTTGGCCGAAAGTCGTAGACCCCGTGGGATTGATGGCAATGACAAAGTAACCCTGTTGAGCAAAAACTGACCAGGGTTTAGATTACCAAGGTTGTAAGTGGTGTAATATCAATGGCCTACCTTGCGGATTCCATCTGAAGCCGCGGAACGTTCAGGGAACGTCAAGATACATATGAAATGTCTATCATTCTTACCTAGTGTTCCACTGATCTTCCCATGCACCTGATAATTACTGTAAGCACGTACGCCTGGAAAGCGACGCATAAAGCCTTACCCTGCGGTCCTAGAGATAATGCCACCTTCAACAAACCAGTGTTAAATGGGAAACGCAATGGCCAACTCGCCTCCATGTATCAGTAGAACGACTGGCCAGGTGGCTTTCTTGTCGTCCTGTGTCCATCCGCCAGGCTTGACCACCCACCCGTGGACTTTAATTTGGTCCGCGCCATCAAACCAGAAGTCCTCGTAAGGTGCTAGATTCTTTTCTTTCAGAAGATCTTCTCCGAAATTCGTGACTTGGGTCACTTTGAGGGCCTCGTTTCGATGGGATAGTCCGGACAACACGAAAAGGTTGTTGGGACCGTTAAGTGATGACTTGGTAAACAGAAGGCGGTCAGGAGAAAGAGGCTGGAGACCGCTGGCAGAATGTTCATAAGTCAATGCAACGGGGAACGGTGCAATAAGGAGTGGTTGAATGCTTGAGCTGTTCGCTGTTGGGGTTGGTGTCGAAGGCAGAGAGGTGACGAACACCTTAATCCGTGCTTGATCTCCCGCAGTGAGGAAAAGGCTTTCCCCATCTGGGGAGAACTAGGATAGGCGCATGAGCGGAAGGGTGGCGACGGTATCAACAATGGGACTCACAATAATGCTGCTAGGACTCCGATCCCATCTGGTGGTGTGAAGAGAACCACGCGTCGACTCCCTGAAGTCGAGAGAGTACCTAACATCCGTACGTAGGTCGTAAACAGTAATCAGGGCTTCATCAGATTCGTATCCATCAGTCGCGAGCTCGAGCCATGCGACTTTGGTACCATCAGGGGAAAACACAGGATTGCGGGTTGCACCCTGCTGTCCGGATGTTAAGGGTCTCGGGCGCTTCCTTTCTTCAATGGAAGAAGGTAAATCTAAATAAAATAAAATAAACAGATCAGTCTATAGTTTACAGGACTATAGGCAAGCACCTAGACAAACATTCTGACGCGTGTGTGTAGCCTCGCTGACAGAGGGATCCTTGACCGTATAAACAATGCCTCTATCTGAGATATCGAAGTCGTCCGCTCCTCCGAATGGTTCTACGGGAACTGACTATGATTCACGATTTGAATGTGCACCCTCTTTCTTAGAGGAATTGATAGCATACGTGCTCGGTCCCTTTGAGGGGGGCGAAGTATTGGGAGCCTAGAAGCCATCCATCTTCATTCTTCCCAAGCTCCACAGTGAAGAGGCTGGAATGCTTAGGGCCAACATATTTGTCCCAGTGGCGGACATAAAGCTTGTCAAATGTGCGGGCGGTGGTGGTGCGTTTTTCCCACTCCTCATCCTGTTGCTTTATGGTCGTCAGGTCCTCATCGTCGTAGACATACGATGAGAACACCAAAGTACGAGAGGTGATCAGATACTTGAAATTGCTATTGCAGAGAGTTCTGATCAACGTCATGGGCTTTTTACCAATGGCAGCAACGGTAGGTACCTTGCAGCAGCGTTGGATGGCAATGCGCCTATGAGAACCGGGGGACGTGAAGTAAGAGATCGAGTGGGTGCAGGGGTATACTTGAGGGATATGGCGCGTATTTCTTGCTTCCCAGAGTCGGTGGGGGTATGAACGTGGCCTAACGTCTCAGAGTCCAACCAGAAGGCATCCCCACCATCGGGGACGAGGGGCAAGAACGCAGGTTCCGTACTGTTCAGGACCACAATGTAGATTTTCTTCACGCTTCTAAGGTGCACGCGTAAGTGATGAGCATCCCACCACATTTAATGATCGATGACTTCTCACTTGTTGTCCGTGAAAGAGTATTGACTGACTTGGACGAATGCGAGATCGCCAGTAGGATTAGCAACGCCGGATCCAGGACGAGGGAGCTGGATGAGATCGCTGGGAGAAAACACGTTGGCGCCACTCTTAGGCTCGAATTCATCGGAGGACATGGTTTTAACTCTTTCTCGCACGAGAGGAGATTGAGCGGTTGATCCAAGATAACACAGAACAGATGGGAATGCCCCAAGGGATATCAAGCTGCGAAAGGGAATGGAACTCTGTGAGATGAAATGCACGTTTACTGTAATTCATCAGAGTGCCCCACAATAGTCTTTTGCTCAACATCTGAGAAATTGTCCACTTGGAGCCCCGCAACTGTCGCGGCAACTGCCTGCGATGTAAACACAATTTTGTACTAAAAGAACACCCCAAGCTTCCCAGGCCCTTCACGCTCGATCTATTTATATTTTTCTCCGCTTATGCACGACTTTTCTCAACCCATCCCATATGGATGGCTTACGTACACGGGATCCCGAAGTCGTCGCTACAACATTCTTACTTAATCCAACACGACTGGTGCGGGATTCACCGAAGGCAATTTGGCACGTGAGAACCCGGCACCCGGCCCGAGTCGAAGAAGTCGCGGGACTCACGATCTAGCGCCAGTGGAGACCATTATTGGCAAGCTGGGTGGAGGGAAAAAGAAGAAATGGAAGTGTCTCCCCCACCAGGCCGCAAGAGCAGAGACGAGAGTCGAGGAAGTGGCGGAAGCAAGCTTCGGCTCCTTCTAGTCGGCGTTTTGCGGCACTCGTGCCCCGTACCGCACCGCTGTACCCGTAAACCGAGGCTTGAACACCAAGTAACCATTGGGAACATGGCTGCATGTCTACGCTTCTCCAAACGTGTATGATGCATCCACTGGTATCAGGGTGCCCGACGCTGACTCTTTCCCTAGGTATGGATGTCTTTCGCTGACAATGGTGGTGTGTTGGATCTCTACGTTGTAGTCCAGCCATTTGACACACTGTCACTATGCAACAGGCCATGATGCCCGATGCATCCCCAATCTCCAAATCCACCGCGCCGTTCCCGGGATAATAGAGTGTTCTCTACAGATTAAAGATTATAATTGTCAGTCTCTCCCGATTCCTCTGGGGTTGCATACTAAATGTTTGCATGACAAGTCAGTAAACCGTAACAAGGTATGGTAATGATCCCAGGTCAAGCGGCGCCATTCAGTATCTTTTGCTTGGAGACCGTCCATGGCGGTCTCTTACTCTCCTTGGTGGACACCGTAGGCTCCTTGGCAGTCGCTACGCGAGGCCTCTTCATGACTGGTGTATCCACGGGTATGAAAATATGCATTACCGAAGCTAACAATGTTCTCGTACCTCATTCATTCGACCTTGTCGCTAGACATCTCGGGGACATTTCTCAGGCCTGCTGGGTCGGTTGGTCAACTCCTCTTTGCGAAAGGGAGCGTTGTAGGTCTAGGTGCGACACATTATAACGTTCGCTCCCCGCCGGACTAATGGGAGCTTCTTGAGGGCAGGGAAAACCCTGGCTTACACTCGGATTGAATTTACTGATGAGGCAGGAAAGCTGGTTGCCTTTGGGAGTACGTTGGGATCAAGGGTCATCTCTGAATTCCCCGTGAGCGTATCCTGAAACCAATCGTATTCCCTTTGATCTAGGTCACACTAAATTCATCGCTTCTACGCTGAACCATGAGGTATGACCGTCATTCATTTCATGGCAACACCATTCTCTCACAATTATGACAGAAAAACCTCACGTTTTCTGCAGACGGGGAGACTGTCGTTGGTGGGAAAGAAGAATAGACACGAATGCTTGTTTATGTACCCAAACAAATACAGTACAGCGGTCCCGCCGGATGCAGACAGATAAACGTTCTCATGATTCTGGGCAAATGCAATGCTAGTCCTCACAATTCTCGCTCTTCAGCTGGCGGTTGCGTTCGCTGCAGGGGAGAACGATTCTGAGCAATTTTCTGAGAATCTGCGATTGCGACCTCTTCAGGATGGACGTCTTTCTTCTACCTTCGAGTTCGTGACCATCCTGCGCACTCGCACTACGGTTGAATCCGAATCAGCATTTCATGAACAGGGTGAGCTAACATTTTGAGTGAAATATTTGTCTCCCTGATTCATAGGCCTGGTAGCCCAGCATTATACGCTGTTTCCCCTCGCTTTGGGCCAACTTCTGCGTCGATACGCTGTGTCAGAGCTACACCTCACACTCAATTCTGGCAAATGGAATTATGAATCATGGGGGGACCCCGACTACCCTTCAGTAGCGAGTGGGGCGGAGATGTGGGCTTGGATTGCGGCAGGTGGAGGAGAAAGGTATGTGTCCAACCTTGAATATTTACCTAGAACTGCACTCAACTGCTCCAGTGTGGACCAACGATGGAAAGGCCTCACCAACGGCCTTTCAGGACTCTTATGCGCTTCCATGGGCTCTCTGGATAAGAAGCGTACGACATCGCCCAGCATTGCATTCAGACCTGAAGGTGATCTCCCGTCAGGTGACTAAATCTCTTCAATTCCCTGTGCTCTCCCCACCTGAACGGGGCTCAATAGGCAAATCACACCAGCTTCTTTATGCCACATTACCTTCGGAAAATGTATGCACCGAAAATCTAACACCTTTCATCAAGATGCTGCCATGCAAAGCAAAATCCGGCATCGCGATGCTCCTCAATCCCCATCGTCTTTTCGACGCCGACTGGCATGGAATGGGCGTCCACGTACGATGGCTCGCACAGGAAGGCATCGAGTTGCGATTGACGTTCGGCGCGGTGCTTAACCCAGTCAGGTTGTCTCTAAATGCAATGAGCCGAGGTAGATGATATCCTCAACTCTACCGCCTTACGTCACTCATTATAGATCTTAGATTGGTCTTTTCGATCCGTCTTTGATAGGACCATATCTCGACCATGTCCCATCGCCACTTCAAGCTCGATTTATGTCAAACTCCCATACGCAGATCCATATTCATTGACGCCGGATATTTCACGCACGGCGCCCGAAGGAGTGGCAATATATGACCTTCGTGACCGTGTGTCCACTACTGCTTCCTCTTGTGGGTGTGAACTTAGCCGGTATGATGCAGGTCTAGAAGAGTTAGATGTTAAAATGCGTTGGCGTGACCCTGTTTTCCATTTTCGTCAGTTGGTCGATACGAGAGCGTTCAATCACCATTGTTATCCTCATAACGCCATTCGCAGGTCCCATTGAAAACAAACAGCCCCTCAGTGTTCGCCGCCTACTTCTGGGGGGTCAGACCAGGGCAGACCTTTCAATCCAGCTGATGAACAAGGAAAACGTCACTCGGCAAGTCCTGTGGCTGGAGACGATGCCTTGGTTTATCTATTTTTATTTGCACACGCTAACCGCTACAATTGATGGCAATCGCATGGGTAAGGCCCCGCCTCGTCTGTCATTATTCGCGCAACTTATACACCTGCACCCGCGTATGAAGATAGCCTTACCCGAATTGCCTCATATGCTCCCCCGACGGATCACAAACCCACGCTTCTCGAATGTATCGTAACGATCCCTCCGCTATCAACGGTACAGCTTACGGTAGCTGTTGAAAAAGCGTCGATCGCATATACTGAACATCCACCAGACGCGAGTCGTGGTTGGGATTTGCCGCCTGCCGTGATCCAGCCGCTCGATCATCATGGGCCACGGAGAATTTATACCTCAACCTTACTTGGAGATCTTCCCACTCCCGACTTCAGCATGCCATATAACGTGATTATTATGACCTGCACATTGGTGGCATTGTTCTTTGGCAGCATATTCAACATTCTCACTCGGTCCTTCATTTGGGTCGAGGTAGAAGGGGACGACGATGCTCAAGATTTAGTTAAACAAAAAACCGAATAGTTTTAGTGCGATGACCAAGTGCCATCTAAGTAATCACGACCGGCAGGTTAGACCACAGGGACTCCACTAGAATCTCTCCATTTCTCAAATTTAGATATCATTGTCCGCGTGATCTGGCGGCGAATGTTCTTGGCAGCGTATACGAAATCATCTTGAGAAACCTACGCTGGGAGTAAGTATTTTTCATTGCGGGAACTGACATCAAATGCGCACGAAGGAAGATTCTATGTCTTGCTTCATGGTTCGAAGCGCGGCTTCCTGACACATAGCTGCGATTTCAGCCCCAGAACAGCCCTCGGTCTAGTAAGAGACTCTAGAGGGTAAAGATCATTCTAGCGATAGCTTAAGGCAAAACTACCTCACCATCCAGGCTAGGTCCTCAATACTCAAATCTGGGTCGACGGCCATTTTGGAAGTGCGAATACGTAGAATTTCGCGACGAGACTCGAGGTCTGGAGGCCCAACGTATAGTATTCGATCGAGTCGACCTGGTCGCATCATGGCAGGATCCTATTTCCGAAACAAAGCACATCTTTACAAGCCAGCCAAAAAGACATCACAAAACTTACAAGCACATCTGGGCGATTGGTCGCTGCAACCACAATCACCCCCACCAAGTCTTGGATACCATCCATCTCAGTAAGGAGAGTGGTCAAGACGCCTTGATGGGAACTCGTTTCTCCATCTGATCGGGACGTTGCCAGAGCGTCGATCTCATCCTATTTACGAATCAAGGTTTATTTCCTGTAGCAAGGCCTGGCACAGTCCTACTCACGAAGAAAATAATTGATGGAGCCGCCCCCCTTGCTTTGCGGAAGATATCACGCACAGCACGTTCTGATTCACCCACATACTTGTTCAGAAGCTAAATCATCGCACATATAAGAGCCATCATACACAAAAACGCTCGAACTGCATACCTCTGGTCCTTTAACAGAAATAAAGTTGATGCCACTCTCGGTTGCAAGGGCCTTTGCGGTAAGAGTCTTGCTGCAGCCCGGAGGGCCATAAAGCAGGACGCCTTTTGGAGGCGTCACCCCGAGCCTTGCGAAGCTTTGCCAATGTAATAGTGGCCATTCTACGGATTCCTTCAACTTCTGCTTGACCAGGGTTTGACCTCCGATATCACTCCACCGAACGGATGGAGATTCCACGAAGAGCTCTCGCAGCGCTGATGGCCGTATACTCGATATAGAATCAAGCAGGTCCACGTATGTCAAGCAGGGCGCAGAATTGGATTGGTCGCCTTGTAATGTCCACCGTTTAATGGCGCGCGATCCGGCCTCACGGACCACGGCAGCGAGATCCGCTCCCACATGCCCATGTGAACGCATGGCAACATTCTGCAATTCGTCCGGCAGTATTGAATGGGGTATCTTCGTTAAGAGTACATTGAGAATGGACAGCCGCGCGCGCACGTCAGGAACGCCTAACCGAAGCTCAGTAGAGAAACACAATATGACTTGCAATTGAACTGGACTCTACCTATCTCAATTTCGCGATCAAACCGACCAGGTCTTCGGAGTGCAGGATCTATCGCATTTGGCCTGTTGGTAGTCGCAACGACAACAACCCGGAGCAGGCTCGAAGTTTCTCCAGTTAATTCCCTGGCCAAGTCCATCCCGTCCATAAGGGTTAAGAGCGTTGTGACGACCCGGGCTTCCACTCCTGCACCAGAGTCCTCCCGTTTGGGACATATCGCGTCAACTTCGTCAAGCACGACAATAGAAGGACTGAGAGCTCTGGCTTCTTCGAAAACGGCTCGCAGCTTCGATTCAGTTTCGCCGTGGAGTGCAGAAGAGAGCTCGGGACCTGATACTGTGATCAAAGACGCCCCGGAAGCATCTGCAATAACGCGTGCGAGATGAGTCTTGCCGGTGCCCGGTGGGCCATGAAGCAGAATGCCCCGGGGAGGTTTAAGCCCTATGAAAGGAGTGAGGGAGGGCAGGGCGAAACAAAGCAAAGTCCTCACCAAACTGGTGGTATAGGTCAGGCCTGGACAAAGGGAGTTCGATAAGGTCCCTGATTTCCTGAATTTGCTTGTCTAGACCTCCAACGAGTGTGTAGGGTGAAATTTTCTGAACAGGCTTAATCTAGATTCATTTTTGATTGAGTTGTCGAGCCGTAGGTGCAGCTATGATGAATACCTTCGGGGGGGACGGAGGGGGAGATTCCAAGATCACTTTAGTGTCCCATCCAACGTTCCATGCGGTAGCCCTTGCATTCACGGGAGTCACAGATGATACAGAAAACGTCCTCATCTTGCCCTGGAATTTTACCTGAAATATTTGATGCCGAGTTATGAACTGTATATCGACTATATGTTTATAAGTAATAGTGCATACCAGTCACAAGAATCGGCTTTCCTACCCAGTTTTTCTTTGAGAAGCAGCGGGAGCCATTGTGGAAAAGGCGGATCTTGTGTCGTATTGAGGTTCTCGGTCAAGGATAGCCCTTTCAAGCTGATACTGTGTCCCAAAGGTTCGTCGACCTCGCGAATAGTCACCGTATTAGCCTCTTGTATGTCCGTAAGACCGAACACGGCCGCTCCATTGGAACCGGAGAGAGGGACTGGAGAGATATAAAGGACATCCCCGGGTTCGGCTCGGACGGTCAATAGTGTGGTTGAAGCAACAGAAATAGCTGTGAAGAGGTCAGGAGAGCGTTAAGAGTTGGCTGGGAATAATCACACCATTGGAATCGAGTTCAAGAGAGGGCCAAGCTATCCCGAAGGCAAATGACTAGTCAAATTGAGGTTTGGGCGCTCTTGAAGTATGCAAGTGCGAGGTTCATACCTGATCTAAGGTACGATATTTGCTTAGCACAAGAAGATCGCCTGCAGACAGCTTAGCGATCTTCATGATGGCATGATTCAACGTTATGCGTCGACATGCCCTTGCGTTACTGGCAGAAAGGTGGTCGAGTTGGGCCACAAACTCATTTGGTAGAAATTGTTGAGGCATGAAAGCGGAATCAAACGCGACGCGACGATCATCAATACAGCGTGTTGGCCATTACAACCAATGTTGATCAGCTATAGATACAGCGGGATGCTAGGGGGACAAGGACAACAGTAACGATAAATGCGGTGGTAATGAAGAGCGATGGAAACGGGGGGGGAGAGAATAATGGAGGAAGGGGGGATCAACCTTCATGCCCATCGGTTTTCCAGGGAATCTCACTCAATTTATTCCTTACCACTGGTTTAAGTCGTCGCCCTGTCTGCGTGGGAACAGATTTATCCAGTGGGGGTGATATCATGTGTGCGGAGGTTTCGGAGGCTGTCCGCCTCGATGTGCGTTTTCGAGGAGCGATCCCTCCGTTCCCTGACGGAACGAGAGAGGTGCTTTCTTTATTCGCATTGTTAGGAGATCCAGCTAAGAGGACGGGAATGATATCTCTGGCCAGCTCCCGCACCAAAACCGCGCCGTCTTTTTGACTCAAACGGGTGACGATATCGTAGAAGCCATATCGCTCTACAAGTGCCGCACGGTCAGGGGTGACATCGCACACCGCGCGCAAAATTCGGAGCAAATTAAGCCGGACTACGGCTTTGCTGTGAGAAAGTCGATCGACGAGCTTGCGGAAAAATGGGGAAGATTTGGCGATCGCCATTACGACGGAGGAACTCATTCGACAGATTTTTAGGAAGGGATCCAGCAGGTTTTCGAATGAATTGGCTTTGGCGTTGACGAAACAGCTTATCAGCTTCTCGAGTGCATGCTTTTGAGCGACAACATCTTCCACACGTGCCGTCTCGTCTTGCAGCCTTAGTCACGATAATGAGTCGTGCAGTTCCCTTGCATAAAATTGGCCGCGAAACGTACCAGAAGAGGATAGCTTCTAATGCGCTGACCTGGAAGTATGGGTCCGCTAAGAGTTCTAGGTAAAGATGCAACCCATCATGTTGCCACAGCAAAGTGCGACAGCTTTTTCCAGCACTGGCCAAATCGCACAAGATCGGAAGAGCGAACTGTTTGAGGGGGGAATTGGTATCGATAACTCGCTTCAAACATGGTATAATTCCTGCTTGGGCTGCTTCCTCTTGTCGAGATTTGTTCAGTCGGCATAGATTGAAACACGTCTGGAAAATATGATTCGAGGATTCCTAACGTTGACATGGAGATAAGACCAAAAATCGCGATATTCAGAGTGTAACGATCACTCACCGCGCTATGGGGACCAGAGCCTTGGGCCTCCAATATCCGTATCAAAATCTCGATAGCATTGGCATTCTGCAGCACATCAAGAAGAGGGGGGTTCATCGACAAATGTTTAACGGCCTTGAGCATAATTACGAGGTGTTCGGGCTCCAGAACTTCGCATGCTCGAAGAAGTCCTGGTTTGGAATGGAATCTTGAGCTTCAAGGGCAGGATAAAAATAACACCACCTACGCCGAACAATTTTCCGTGTGCCAAGTGCTAGCCGTACGTGGTTATCCGATTGCGATACTTGGCAGAAAACAAGAAGAATTTGGAGAATCTTGAATTTCATTTCTGCCGAGGCGTCCGCCTTGCCATTCATTACACTTAAGAGTGCAGAGGTGAGAGGGTCTAATAACCCCTCTCGAATGAACATGCGACAAAAGTCATTCTTTGGGGTGGGGCTCTGGTCGAAGCACGTTGTGACAAGTCAATGATGCCCCTCTCGCACACGAGGGACGTACGCACTTGAAGCTCGAAAACACTGCCCACTCCATTCAAAGCATGTGCGACCAAGTCTGCCTGCTCCGAATAATCTTCATCCAAGAGTTCCACCAAAACTTTTAACCCTCGACAACTATGAAACTGACGAAATTAGTGGTGCAAGCCAGTGGAAGTGGCCAGTTACAAACGAACGAGATGAACATCTGAAGCGTTAGGATTGACGAATGGCACAGCAATCGAACAAAGTTAGAGGCCTCGAATCGACACTCTGAGGAATACTTCTTGCTTGTGAATGCTGACGGGGATATGTTTTAACGTAGTTCGTGGGATATCATCGGATATGCACTGACTCATCACAACGGGTATGCCACTGGGGTGGATGTCTTAAGCAAGATCATCTGTGAACTATGGGAGCTATTTCTTACCCAATAAGACAGAAACTTTCTAAAACGCCGAGGTCCGCGGTTACGAGCTACGCGGGCACAAACTCAGTCAAGTAGCTGGAGTAGACAATGTCTTCAAATGCTCGAACCAAATTAGTGAGTTTCAGCAAGTTCATCACAACGTCTCGAGATGGTTTCGACTCCAGGACTTCGAGGATGGCCAGTAATCCATGAGACGAGACAAGTTGAAATTGCATTTCCGGGGTATCTGTCATAATCACTAGCTGGAGTCCTTGAAATTGGCACCGGTTCCCTTTCTTGTAGAATTGAACGCACCAACTGGTTGCAGACATCACGCAAAGTATAGTCGGGAGCAGTTGGGAGTAGCTGGTCGACAAGTTGGTTGACGAGAGTACAAAGTCGGGCATATTTGTCGCGAATAAGGTTAGCCTCTAGGTCGTTCTCAACAAAACCTTCATCAATCTGTGGAATACTTAAGTAAATAAAGTCTATGCTAAATGACAATAGACTTGCCTCGGCGAAAGGATCATCTTCATCAGAATCTTCGTCCCCGAGCTGAATAAAGTACGGTGAGGAGTTGTCTAAGACCAAACGAGAAGATCCGTACCCAGGATTTGCTTGATAGCCGTGTGTTCAGCTGTAATGTTTGTCCAGCGGAACTCGTTACTACGGGGTGGCCATGGACCTTGAGATGAATGTCCACGATGGCGAAACATAAGCACTCGCCTGGATCACTTGGTTGAGCAAACACATCTTCGTAGTCCTCGTCCTCGTCTTCAATGTATCTCCCGAGTTCGCTCTGTGCATGCAGTCGTTGAGCTTCCGATCTGCCAAGAGACCCGCTACCCAAAGACAGGGAACGTGAATGCGCGCCCGTTGGCGGCGTAATCGGAGGTATGGTAGGCCGGGCTGAATGACTCCTTGAAGCGAGGGAGCCGGAAGGTGTCACCGTTGGTGAGATTGTAAAACTGGTGGAGGTAGATGGGGAAGGTCCTGAACGTGATCGTGGGGTGGGTTGGGCCAGTCCAACAGTTTTGATGTCGTCGGGATGATACAAACTTTTTCGCACGGAATTCTTCATCTACAGATGAAGTTGAAGTTGTCGAGGGACGAAATTATTCGTGAGTCTGACTAGCTAGCTCACTTTGAAGTCCGCAACCTTGGCTTGCAAATGAAAGTCTTCATCTTCTCCAGCGAGATCAGAATAATCTTCCACGATGGGGGCCATGCTTGTTGATTGTCGTGACAAGCTTCCATGTGCGCTTGGACTACGGCTGGGCCGAATCGTTCGGGCATTGTCGTCGGCATCCGGACGCTCCTCTTCGATCGAAGACTTGTCAAGGGCTGGTGAAGACGGAATCAGGCTGATTGCAGCGAATGTTGATATTCAAGAACCAACATTGCAGCTTCGTAATTGGGATTCCCCCTTCAAAGTCATCGTCCCAATTATCGGTCACTTCTTCAGGTTGTTGGAGGGCTACAGGCTGAATGTGGGACAACTTATCCACAAGGGTTAGGGGGGCTGCAGCAGGAATTACTGCAGAGGAGATCCCAAATTTGAGTAAACCATTGCCATGTGAGTTACTCGGGGTTAACGAATGTGATAATGCCATAGTGGGCGAAACAATGCGTCGATCGCGGTGGTCCAGCCGCGCGTCACGAACCGATTGTTTGCTCGCTCGAGATGGAGCTGCAAAAGCCGTGACATTTAGAACATAATCCCATAATGTATAAGTGCCATAGCTTACATTTGAGAGCTTCATTCCATTCTTGCACTCTCTGGACGGCTTCGTCAAAATTAGACAACGTCCGCTCGCCAGAGGCCTTTTCGTTGCCCAGCTGCTTTCGGGCAGAAGCCATCCAAGGATGCTTTAACAGCTTTTTGGCAGATATACGAAGATTGCAATCCTTCTGGAAACAGTGGTATAAAAAATCCTTTACGATCTTGCGCCAACTGTGAGAAGCAGGAGCAGTGTACATCAAAAGGGCACACACCGGCGATGCGCCCTCGGGAATAGGTGGGCAATCATCTTGAACAATTCGGAAGAGGGCAGGCATGGGGTCGAGAAAGTGATAAGGGGGTTTTCCTTCTAGCAATTCTATCACGACGCAGCCAACGCTCCTGAATCCTAGTTATTCATGAGGAATTGCTATTGATACGATCACTGACGCACCAAATATCAGAGGCAGTTGTTGCACCAGATTGTTCGATGACTTCTGGAGCCACTGCAAACGAGCAAGTTCGGGATTTCATGCATTAGACGATTAGAACAACCAATGAAGAGTGTGGATGACCCTCACTCCAATATGGAGACCCCACGACGGTGGCGTCATTGATGGCTCCAGTAGGCGTAGTGGCGACGCCGAAGTCAGCAAGTTTCACGCCTCCATCCTTGTTGGTGAGGATGTTGGCACCCTTTATGTCTCGATGAATGACGCCCTGATCATGTAAGTAGACTAGACCCTCCAATACCTATACGCACTTATCAGTATCATTGCCCTCGAGCAAGGCGCATAATATTACTTGTGAGATGTAAACCGCCACCAAGTTTTCTGGAAATTTCCCGAAGCGTTTGCAGATATTGTGTAGAGATCCGTTCTCGCAGTACTCCAATATGATGTAGAGATATTCTCGCGTTTTCACGAATCCTTTGTATTTAACGATATTCACATGCTGTAGTAAGGCAATGGGTGAGGAGAGAAAGGGCATGCATTTGGGGACGCTCACGTTAAGATTCTTGAGGAGGTCGATCTCAGACTGTTAGGAACCAATGTCAGTGACCACAGCCAGGAGTACGTCAAGAGTGTACATGCCATAATATCGCCCAGTTCTGCTTTAGGAATATTTGCAAGCTGAATTTGCTTCACTGCAACAGTCTCCCCTGTGGTCCAGTTCAGCGCGCCTTGGATGTTCGACGTGAAAGTCAACGCCATTAACTTGAAGCACTCCTGGACGCGTCATAACTCACGGTAGACTTGTCCAAAGGCACCCTTCCCCAGGAGGTCGCCCAGTTGCTGCAAGAGCGACCATTCATGTAAGCGCGACGTTGTCGGTCTCGAAAATGAGTGCGTACGTAGTTAGCAACAGTGCTAGCCATGACTGCAGTGACAACGCTGAGGGGCACTTGTCTCTGGCGGCCACGATCAGGGCCAAGGATGGACGGTTTCTCGCACCCGCGTACGTATAAACCAATTGCTTCGTTATGGAGGCGGCAATGACCGACATTTATGCGATATCCCCCTCAACAGAGGGCAAAGTATAGGAGAAATACAAGGTATGCATAGAGCAAATGATGGAGCAAAGAGAAGAGATACTATAAGAATGACCAGTTGAGATGTGTAGTGATTTAATAAGGAAACGCCAGACGCAAACGCATGAAGAAAGCCACAGCAAAGGGAAACGACAGAGAAGAACGTAAGATAGACTACATGATGATGCAACCACAGCAGCCCCCCGAGTGCTCATCATCCTTGCTCTCTCGAGCTGGGGGTTCTGAAGTGAGCGACGGAGAAGTAATCCTGATAGCGGGTTTATGCCTCTTGAGCTCTTGCCGTTGCCGCCTCACGCTTCTGGCATCCTCTCCATTAGCTACAACCACGACATTAGGGCCAGTGTTTGGAATTGGCGCAGGGGCGGGTGATAAGGGGATCGGAAGAGGGTCTTCTGTGGGTTGAGGGGCTGGAGAAGTGTCGTGTGCTAGGCCATCACCTTCGCGCACCACACCAAATTCTGCCAAATGCACGTCATCCAGATTGGCAGGGCGCGGTCCACGAATTTTCGAGGCATCGTATCTAAAGGTCCCCGGGGCTGGCGGTGGAATGCTTTCTGCCTTCGGGATTGCTGGCTTGCTATTGGCTCCGAGTATTGCGATGCCAGAGTCAGATTCAGCCTGGGCTAATCGGAGCTTCTTAGCTACGGTTGGTAGAATGACTTCATCCCAGTTGCCGGATCCCGGAAATGGCTCACTTTCGGCCCAAGGAGGAATAGCGTCAGCCAACGGGGGGGAGTGTGAGCTAGTATCATACGAGGATCGCGATTTGGTTGCAACCGAGGCCGACTTTTTACGAATTCGGGGCCTTTGTGTGCCAGTGCTAGAACTCGCAGGCATCGACGTCTTCTTTGGTGTAGTTGAAGGCGCTGTAATACGATCCACGGGCCGGGTGATCGATCGAGGCTGAGGAATGGCATTGGTCGGACTACGCCGGTCAGTACTTGGAGAGGCGGGGGCGGAAGAGATGACGGGAGGCAAATCTGGTAATGGTGGGGTAGGGCTTCGGTCTATCTCAGTAAAGGCTGTCGTGTACAGTGGAGACGACTTCCGTTGATAGCTTTCGACATCTGTGGTGTCGCCATCCGCCTCAATATCCGTCAATGGTGGCTCGTCAAGAACGTAATCCTCGGTCCATTTGTGTGATATTGACCCTGGGCGGCTTGCGGCAAGATCCCAAGCAGCATCAAGATCGGGCGAGTCGAGGCCCAACGCAGCCCTGATTTTCCAGCTCCGCCGCCTTACATATTCCGTGGTTGGATGACCCCCCATAGCAATCTCTAACATTTCCTTGGAACCAGGTAGGATCTCCCCACGTCCACCATTTCTACCACCTCCATCTCGTCCCTCACCACGATACCAATGCTCGAACTGGGGTGAGGGTTCGCGCACGTCGGACAAACTCTCGTGTTCAGGATCCTGGCTATCGGTGGGGATGAAAGGTGGTTGTTCATCGCGCACGAGAGACATTCCATTTCCCAACTCACCGGCCCTGCGGCGCAGGGAGGGATCTAAGCTGCCATCAAGGCGTTCTGGCACAACATTATTAGTAATCCATTGCTCATCCGCAGGCGAGGCCCTGCGTGAGCCCTTCGCGGCGGGAGTCGCGGCTCTACTGGACTTTGAAGAAGACCTAGCTCGCATTGTTGGTTTCGGTATCCGAGAAGGAGGAACAGAGCCGGGAGGGCCGGGAAATGAGGGGGCTTCGGGGGCTTGACCGTTGCTTGTAGGAAACTGGTGCAAGTTGGTCCCCGAGGAACCGTGGTCTTGTGGATCGTCAGGAAGGGAAGGTTCAAAAGGATAAGGCGTTGAGTATCTGCGAGGCCGTCTTTGAGGGGGGACTTTAGAGGTGGGTAACGAGGTTTCTGGAACTGGAGTGGGCCGTGGTGTGCGGGAATCGTTTATACTTCGGCGGGGAATGGCGCTGGGTCGCTGAGACTCAGACGTGTTTCTCGGATGATTAGACTCGGTATTGCGTGCCGACGCTTGGGGAGTGCGCGGGAGGGTCGGAGGATACTCGTCCTGAAGAAGAATAGAGTGCGTAGACATGCGCTTGGATAGAGTACGAGACTCCTCCTCTAGACCTGATTAGGGGGGAAGGCATCAGAGACGGATACGGCAAGCAGAACAGCACGTACGTTTCCGCAAAGCAGGAACGATCTGGTCCTCGTAGAGCTCCTTTCCATATCCACCAAGGCGAAGGGGTTGGCTGACGGGCTGAGCGATCATCGCCATGGTGGGCAATCACCCAAGCGAGGACTCCCCGGGTGATGTGCAGTGACCACCCGGCTAGTCGCTTTGTCGCTGGGAGGCCAAAATAGTAATGACAAGGGTAAAGGAGAAAGAGTGGGAGGGTGTGATGGAGAAAGCAGCGGTTGTAGGAAAAACGGAGTAATTGATGTTTACGGGACACACTCCGGTCACGCCTGAATTTCATTTCCACACGTGTCTATATCCATGTAACAAAAATAAGACTACGCTAAGATACATAGCAAATTGGCCCGCAGCCATGCTGGGGTATCCGCGGGGGTATCCTTGAGACGGGAGAATAAGCGCACATAAACACCACGCTGAGAGATAGGTGACTGACCCTAGCCTCGAATAAAAGGTATGCGGAATCCAGAAAGTAGTGCGCGGGCTCGGTCTTGTGCTCCTTTGCCGCGAGCGTTCGTGATAAACTGGATGTGCATCCCGCTCATCCTTGGATACGCATCCACATTCACTTCAATCTGAGGAAACAGTCCCATCGCAGTGTGTGGAAGCCCAAAGGATACGATACCTGCAGTCGCACTTGCGCTCGTCGAGCTTGATGAGGCCACCGGCATCGGCACTCCACGAAAATCACGCAGCCGGGGGAGAACAAAATCCACTAAGGACCCGATAAATTCATACATCTTCTCCCCTCGCATCTCGACTTTGGTCGCAATCTGCAGTCCAGCGCGAACCTTAAATTCCGCGACCCCGGATGAAGATTGGATAATCTGAACGCCCTGCGTCGACAATCGTCCTCCGCCGTGATAGGACTCTCCCGAGATCGCTTTGAATGCCATGGCCGCGGGCCACAGCGTGTTTTTGTTGGTCAAGGCCTCTTTCACCATTGTATGTAGAATAATGCGTTCCAGTCGGGTGACATTTTCGGGTGTCGTCTCGGGTGCCGCGGGGCGTAAAGGTCGATTTCCTTTGAGCGCCGGGGTTTTTCTATGCCTTTGATATGGGTCTGATGGGTCTGGTTGAGGTACTGGCGGCAGGGACCCGCTAGGAACATGCGAGTAATGGAGGTAGAGCAAGTCCGGGGCAAGTGTGTGATTATAATGATCTGCAAGTCGAGATGGATGGGTCGGTCCCAGCTGAATGTGTACCTGAGGTATCTTCAGAATATGTCGTGGCTTCCATCGTCCCACCATGGTTGGCGCTTTCTGTCCTTTGATTCCGCCGGCCCCATCCGGAGATGGAACTGCCACAGCGAGACGCCTCAAGTGCGAATCAGAGTAGCTTAACTCTCCTTCGAATCAAGCGGAAACGGAGCGAAGAGCCACTGGATGCACTTGGTACTTGGTTCTTTTCGCGGCATGATATTTGAACTCGCTGCCTATATACGTATACACTAGTTGTCGATCTCCCCAGAAAGAAATACCGCGATGCAACCTTTGGACGTCATCCAGGAATCTTTAAGTTTCTAGAGACGGTTGATGAAGAACGCTTCTTTCAGCACGAGGCTAACACCCGCGAGCTTCAGGTATCCAGCATGGTATACGTATTTGGAATATTTCCTCATCCTGGCACCCCCATTCTCGCGCTAGAATCGAATTTCTTCATTATCTTCAATACCGGATACTGTGGATCCCACAAAACCTCCCGGACCCATTCCCAATAATCGATCTGGCCCTGGACCGCGCCAATACAACATCGTGAAAGCAGATCTCAACAGCACATCGCCCTCCACCGAATCGTCAGTGTATGTTTGTGCGCACCTTGTGTAGTGAGCCACTAATTTCAATCTTCTCTAGCCCCGATACTCCTCAACATCCCCATGATGAACCCTCTTCCAAAGACTCCATCACGCTCTACGATGGCATCGATCTTCCGGGGAACGTACCGAACATAGCCCCAGAACCTCACGACCCGGAAATGGAAATGTTCAGCACCATGGTTCGCGATTATTTATCCCGTAAGCTCTCCTTTGTTTCCAGTAATCAACGGGAATTTTCGTACGAGCGTACCCATAGTACAAAATGTGCGTCCTTCGTTACCGTCTCCCATGGCGTCGGCCGCCGCCACTCGATCCGAGGCTCCAAATGCGCCCCCGGACTTTGTGTACGACGTCTTCTACTATGACAAAAAAGAGAAAGCGGGCCAATCCATGGATCTCGACCAGCTCGCGAATGTCGGACTCGTGTAGGCGGGGCTGTTTTCTAGCAAAATCCCACTGCTCATTCAAATTTTGGGCAGTATGGTTCGTCCCGAGGACCGAATCGAATTCCTGAATGATTCGGATGACGAAACGGACTCAGACTACGTTGATGATGAAGACCCTGATTCCAATGGTTCGTCGACATCTCGCTCCATACCGTCAGTAACTAGACGATCCCATCATAGATGAAAATAACCCTGCAAACGATTACCCCGATGAGACTGATAGTGACGATGCGAATTGGGGCAGTGATCGTGGCCGTACGTGGACATCGTCTTGATTTCGGGTCCTCCGTAGTGACCCGCTTTCTAGCCGACTACAGCGATGACGATATGGATGAGATAGATGACCATGAGGACTAGTCGACATGACGAACCTATGATATTTCAAGACTGCTACGGGTCTAGGTACTCTTTTTACTGTTGAATCATTTGAATAAAGGAATGGTTAAACCGGCTCCAGAGTGATCGTGCTATGCCTTCGAAACTTGAATGCCATGTGATCTCTTCGAATCTTAACACCTGGCTCATTCCATACTGGGGATACTCGTCCTTGTATTTGCGAGTCTAGCTGATCGGCCACGGGGCCCCCGACCTGTTCTACCGAGTTTTTTCTGCTTACTGTTTGGTCTCGCACTGGCCCGATAATATTGGACAAATTTAAAGGTGTGGTAACGATGGGATTTAGATGCCCTTAATAAATTACTTCATGGTGCAAAACACGCATGCTCTCTGGACCTGCAGCTGGTCATCGTGGCTGTAGTCTCGGAAACAGACTCTACGAACTACCTGGGTATACATGTGCAACGACTGCCAGCCATGCATCCAACCTTTATAACTCACCGTCGAATTGGTTCGGTTATGTTTCCACGCGAGTCTGGAGCCCGCGACTATATATTACCCATCCCCACCATGTTTTCCTCGAACGTTAACCAAAACGTATAATAATTGAACCTGGCATGAGGACCGCGAAACACCCTATGCTCAACCATTTCTAACAAGGAATGCGTGCCGTGCACCCTATTGTATCGTAAGAATTTAGCGACCATGCTAGGAGTGCATGCTTGTATTGCCCATTGGATTCTAATTATAACTACATCCCATATTATGAGGCTAAGTTTCAATGAGTTCTCCCCTTCGACCGTGTTTGGTCTTTTCAAACAATACGTTTCTCACAGCGCGTTTCATCGTGAGTAGCGCGACATGAAATGGTGCAATAATGCATCCCGCACTTTTGGCAGGAATAATTCCCCCAGTAGCCACAGACGGAACAGAACGGTCGACGGGGAGTGGGTGGCACTGGAGCCACCGCAGTGAGATACGTCGGTCCAGACGACGTAGAGGACATGGATGAAGACTACCCTCACAAAGTAGGCTTGGTTGTAGTTAGAAGTAAATAGGTAATCCAAAATGTGGGCTTACGAATTCTTCAAGCAGTGTCGCTAGATTCTTACGATACAATAAGACCCGACGGACGGCCACACTCGACTTGCGTTTCTTGTCAGAAATGGTGGAGCGCATGCGGTCCTTCGCGGTCCCTTGTTCACCTTCATTGCCTTCTCCGCTAATTATTGCAAATTTTGGCTCGGTGTAATTGGATCTCTATCAAACGCAGTGAATTAATTATGCCGTGAAGTAGCAGGGGTTCCTGTACACACTTCGAGCTCATCTAAGTGGCGTTTCTTGCGCCGAGCGATTTGTTCGGGAGGGACGCTCCCTGCATGAGAAAATGCTACCGCCTGAGCTTGAGACTGTCGAGAAGCTGGAGTATGCTGATTAGTGGCGTTGGCAGGCTGAAAAAAAGAGCCACTAGATCACATTTCTTGCGAACAACTGGTGCCGCACGAGGAGGCATATGTGATACCGACTTATTACACCGCTTAGGGTAAGGGTCCTTTATTCAAGGTCTCGTTCGTCGGCCCGTCCAACAACCAGTGATTACGAGGCAACCTTGGACCGTGGGAACGCGGGCGAGGCCGACGGAATCAGCGAGAGTTCACGTCACTGTGACAGAATTTCTCACGTACTGTTACTGCTGAAGTATGCCTAGGCGCTCTGAATCCCCTGTGCCGTCGTCTTCGCGTCCACGAGGCCTTCCACTCTCGGAATCCGCCCTTCGCGCTGCATTTGGAGTCGAATCAAGAAAATCTGGCAAAGCACGCGACCCCAGTATAGCTTCAAATTCCACGTTCCGTAGTCATTTCGGGTGAGTCCTCTGAGATCGATATGCACAGCTTTCTGGCTCTTGTTCAATATCGTGACCTGTACAGATCGGAGACGGATTATGGAGATGATCATGCCCATGGAGCATTGTCCCAAACACGCACAAGTACTTTGTACGGACGCCGCCCTGTAGAGGGCAGTATGGCACGGCGGTGGATCCGATGGATGGGAGGGATGGGTCTAAAAGACTGGGTTATTCCATTGTCAATTGCCGGCGCTCTGTGGTCTCGTTGGAGTGTTGGCATGGGAGGTTATTCTGGTACATCGCGATCGATTCACTTCCACCTTTTCCATTATTCCGATGCTGTGTTTCAGGGCGAGGCGACTCACCAACCTTCGGAGATTACGAAGCTCAACGGCATTGGATGGAAATCACTCTCCATCTTCCGATAAGACAATGGTACTTCTATGATCTCCCATACTGGGGTCTGGATTATCCTCCTTTGACTGCATACGTTAGCTGGGTTTGTGGTTATGTGTGAGTGTCTGATCTCCCATCTCTGTTATTTTTCTTCTGACTCAGTTCAGAGTAGTGGGAGCACCATCAACCCAGATTGGTTTATGCTTTCAACGTCCCGTGGGGTGGAGAACCCGGAGAGCAAATCGTATCTACGGTTTACTGTGATTGTACTTGATTTGCTGATCTATATTCCCGCGGTTGTTTTCTTCTGCCGACGATGGTGGAAGTCCCGCTCGCATCGCACGCAGGTGGGTGTATGATGCCCAGATTCGTCTCCTTCCCAGGCTGAGCTAACGTGCTATTAAATCAGGCAATCGCAGTATTAATGCTCTTGTTCCAACCATCCTTGATACTGATCGATCATGGCCATTTTCAGTAAGAAAATCCTCTTCAACGTGCATTCGCGATATGAAGTAAAAGACGTTCAGATATAACTCGGTCATGCTCGGGCTCACTCTCTGGTCTATTAATTTATTCCATATGGGTTACGATGTCTTGGGCGCTATTGTATTTGTTCTGAGCATGGGCTTCAAGCAAATGGCCCTATATTATGCGCCAGCTATTTTTGGCTACTTGTTTGGCAAGTGCTTATATCTTCGAGATTCTCGAGGGTAAGAACACCTTCAAACCGACAGTTTATGCACACTCATAGGGTTTGGGGTTTCGTCCCAGGATCACGCTCTTCGCTTCCCTAGCTGCGGCGGGAATTTCGACCGTGCTTCTTCTCTTCGCCCCGTTCCTTCAAACGCCGTTCCCTGAAACTATACTTCAGCCCATTGCTCGTATATTTCCTTTCGCACGCGGTCTTTTTGAAGACAAAGTTGCTAACTTCTGGTGCGCCTCGAATGTTCTCGTCAAATGGCGTGAGCAGGAGTGGGCTCGTGGCCTATTGCCAATCATGGCCCTGTGCGCTACTCTGGGTGGAATCCTGCCAAGCACCCTCCACATCTTGACTGTTAGTTGGTCTTCCAGTTCCGAACGGAATGGGGAGAAACAATCAGCGTCATCACAAATTCAGTCTTCTCCTGAATCCTCTGCCCGTCGTTTGATCCCCTCTAGTATTCCTTCGCCGGCTATTGCGTTATTGCCCTACGCATTGTTCAACAGCTCTCTCGCTTTCTTCATGTTCTCATTCCAAGTTCACGAGAAGTCGATTCTATTGCCGCTCCTGCCGCTCACTCTTCTCGCAAGTGCGCGCGAGGATGTGAGTGTGTCGGATGCTAGAACATGGGAATGGGGGTTACTCTTCAACAATGTCGCGACTTTCAGGTGCGAAGACTTTCGCCGGCTCTTTCTCCCGCGCTTTATTTAACAATCACGGGGCGTTATAGTATGTGGCCCTTGTTGCAACGAGACGGACAGCAACTCCAATATATTCTCCTAATCGCATTTTGGAACTACTTACTAGGATACAACCCAGTCTCCATGCCCAAATCATTCATTAAGGGCTTTAGTTTAGTGCGTACAATCATCGACTCAGTGCGATTCGAACTAACGGAAGAATTTTTTGGTAGGTGGTGTATGGGATCATAACGATGCTACATATTGGAGAATGCTTCGTTCCCCCGCCATCACGATATCCTGATCTATACGCGGTCCTCAATGTTCTCCTTTGTGCGCCTGTATTTGGAGTATGCTGGCTTTGGGGTATGAGGCGTCAAGTCGAAGTCGGCTGGGCCATATCATCCTTGGGTGCCCCTCGTCATAAGGACGAAAGATCGTTCCCAGCACGGACGCGGACAACAAGTGGTCTGGCCCCAGTGGAGTTACGCGAGGAAAGGGAAATTAGTATTTCGGGCTTAGTGTTGCGTAGACGACAATAAGGAACTAATAAGGATCACTTGATGGATAAATGCAATCGCGTCGAATGGATATTGCCGATAATTAGATTCCGCTGAACATGTCTACTCCGATTGTTAGGAAGAAACGGAACTTCAAGGCCCTACAGCTTGACGTGCCGCCCCCACCGCCCGAGGAAGCACCAATCCCTAACAATCCACCTCCAATCGTGGATGGCACATCAAAGATACGTGCGATCGCTACGCGCGCACCTCCCAATGTGCCCACTGGGGGGAGACGGAAACCCCCAGCCATGGACCTTTCCAAGTCCAAAGTGATTCCAGACGCTTCTGCAAATAAGCCTGTTTCACCTACCCTTCTCACGGTTAATGCATTCCATTCCGCCCCCACCTCAGCTACACTAGCTTCTGCGCAGCGAGCCACTTATCATCATAAACTCCAAGAACAACTAGCAACCCTCGACATCCGGAATCCAGACGCTAGACTTGATCTTACTCTAGAGGACTTGAAGACAATCGGCGAGCTTGGTCAAGGAAATGGGGGCACTGTAAGCAAGGTGGAGCATGGGCCAACACAGACAATCATGGCCAAAAAAGTAGGGTGGTCTATTAACCCTATACCGAGTCGTTAAGGTCTCTTTCTTAGGTTGTATTGATCGATGCCAAGCCAGCAGTGCGAAAACAGATCCTTCGCGAACTTCAGATCATGCACGATTGCAATTCCCCCTATATCGTTTCGTTTTACGGCGCCTTTGTCGCTGATCCTCACATATGCATCTGCATGGAGTTTATGGATAAGGGGAGCCTCGATAGCGTATATAAAAAGTTCGGTCCAATACCCATCGATATCGTGGCGAAGATCTCTCTCGCGGTCTTGGAAGGTTTGACATACCTGTATGATGCACATCGCATCATCCATCGCGGTCAGTCATCAAGTGTATCTCCCTTCGTCTATTTTTAATAGTGAAGTCACCAGACATCAAACCATCTAATATTCTCATCAATTCCCGGGGTCACATCAAAATCTGTGATTTTGGAGTATCAGGCGAACTTATTAATTCCATAGCCGATACATTTGTCGGCACTTCCACTTACATGAGCGTAAGCAATAATTGGCACTGCTAGCAGCACGGTGGGTTCTCACCTAATCTACCCCCACAGCCTGAGCGTATACAAGGCGCCCAGTATACTGTCAAATCGGACGTCTGGTCTTTGGGAATAAGCCTGATCGAGCTTGCGCTCGGCCGTTTCCCTTTTGCGGATTCCGACGACTCTGACGACTCCGACTTTAACGATTTTGAGGGCACTTTGTCCCCTCACAACGCTGATTCCACGGTCCACTATGGACGCCCATTGTCTCTCCAACCTCTTCCGCCTTCTCGGCCAAAGAAAAAGGACAGTAAAGCGTCTCAGCGGGACAAACGGAAGAGTAGAGGAGTAAGCTTAGAAGGCGGTGGCATGACGATGTCAATCCTCGAGCTGTTGCAGCACATTGTTAATGAGCCAGCGCCGAGGTTGACACCTGAAGGGAAATTCCCCATCGAAAGCGAGGAATTCTTAGACCTTTGTTTAAAGAAGGATCCCGACGAAAGACCCACTCCCAAGGAGCTATTGGTAAGGATAATGAAGCTCACCTGTCGCGTGTATTGCACTAAGTCTGCTCGCTTAGAAACACCAATGGATCATTCTTGCCCGCGCGAACGGTGTCGATCTCGAGCAATGGGCGAGCCTATTATAATACCATTTCCTATCCCCAGTACCTGTCGCTACTGTGTGTTACTTCGTCGCTCTCAAACCAGCATGCTTCTGATTGTAATATCAAGCATTCCCACTGCAGTCTCACAAGGGACAATGTACCTTTTATGCAATGCTGCTAGGCAACCCAGCGGGGTGCGCTAAATCTATCTATGCCACTGGCACTTTCCCAAGGACACTCCCTTTGACCCCTCGCCCTAATAACTTCGTTTTCCCCTTTGCCACCATCTCTTTCTTTGCTTCCAATCGTCTGATTCGCTTCAATTTGAGCTCTGCGATGCTCAATCCAATCGGTACGATGGCGTCCTGCGAAGGAGGGGTGCTTGTTGTCAAAGTAGTTTTATTGGTGGCGGGTGAAGATGAAGGTCTTGATGGCGCCGTACGAGGGGTCGCATTATGCTTTGTATCTTTGGTCCCGTCGGCGCCTGGCGTAGGGTCATCGATATTCGTAGACCGCATACCAACTCCCAAGTCACAGCTCCAGATCGGAAGGCTGACACTTTGGGAAGTCTTGATATGGAGACTTTGTACATTTTCCCAACCCCCTGGAGTATTCGTAACGATCACAGGGAGTGCAATCACCAAGTTTTCGACCATGTGCTGCGCTGTTTCCGAGCTGAGGGCAATTTTTATCGAGCTGGATAGCTGAAGTAAATACATTGCATCGATCTGCAGCCTGTTCATCAACGCACGTGCACGTCCCCTTATTTTGATGCATATACGTGGACGAAATCGCGCCTTCGAGTTCGCCTTTTATATCCCTCTTCGTAAGACAAACTGGAATTGGCTGCCTGGTGTCCATTCGTCAACGTATTCCCTGAGCTCATAAAGGGAAACATACTTTTTAGCCTCGAAGAACATCTTTCCCAGTAACTTTGGAAGTAAAGGTACTACCCTCTCGTCCGCCAAGAACAAACCGCTTTCTCGCAAGAGTTGCCTCCGTGTTTCAAAGGGCTTATATTTGCCTTTCAGTTTTTCAACGCCGACTACACGCGAGACGAAATCAACGCCCTTCGCTGCTAGGAGATCCTTGTATTGGCGTTGTGGATCCTTGGTGATCAGACAGATAGAATTATCCTTTGGGTCCACCAGAGAGTGTGCCAATGGTCTACATCGCCGATCGCGATCAGGAGTGGTTGGATTATCTGGAAAGGAAAAAAAAAACGCGTACATCTTGCATGGCTTGAGTTTCGCCACTGGGTGCATTCGCTTTGTGGCAAGGACAAGCCAGACGTAGTCTTCCTTGGGCCCAAGAAGCTCCAATTTCTCACTCTGCGATGTGGATTTTCGGATGTGGGAAATCAGTGCCTGGATTGCAGCACGAGCCTGAGCGTGGGATACATGAGAGTCGATAAGGCCTTCAGTCATGATTAGTATATGATAGAGGTAATTTTCGAGGACGGCGTCGGCGCTCGCCGTGAACGGAAGCAAATCCGACCATGCATGATGAACTGCTTGCAGTCATCCACAACCTCAACAATCAGGAATCCAAATTGCAAGCCATCGTTCGTGGACTAAATAATAACCATGTGTGTTGATGCTAAATTATGAGTCACAGCTTCGAGAATGCAGATCGAATATCAACATTGAGGAATACAACAGGGTGTGCGAAGAACGAGACACTCTTGTGACCGATGTAAGTGCGTTACTCCCCCAGGAATGGTTTCTAGGAGTGCAACTTATGTGTTTAGCTTGCCAATGCTAATGAACGAATCGTCCAATTGGAGCATCAAGTATGTTCTTGATATGTATTCTCTATACAAGCGTTTAATTGTATCTTCAGCTCTCCGCATGCGCGAAGGAGGCGCAAAACCTTCGAGAAACTGTGCCATTCTGTTCTTCTACCTGGAAGTTGTCTGGCGTTCATAATGTCTTTCCACAGTCCGATTTTACCAATCAAATTCAAACCCAAGCTTTGGCTCAAGCTCGGGATGAAGCACATCGGTGGCACGACCAATGTACTCGCATGGAAGCCGCACGTGAAGTACGGACTGCCCAAATTGATGCTCTGATCCAAGCCCTTCATGCCTCTACGGTAATTTTTTCCCCATTCGTCACACTCGGTCTTGATGCGATCTCCCCTTCCTAGGCACCTGGTGTAGCATCCTTGAGTACGAAGGGGATAAGAACGAACCAGAAAACCCCAAACCGTCTTACCGGAAATCAACCTGGTTCCGTCTCTACTCGTCATAAACAAGCGTATGATATCCCCAAATCCAGCCCACATCTCAAGGGTATGTCTGAGGCAGCAACAAAGGTTGAAGACGAGGATGGCTACCCTGGAACTGAACATGAGATTGAGCCTCTGCTACATCTCGGCGACGTGAACGATCCTCGAAGAACAATGCCATCGAATCGATGGGTTCGCTCTCATGGATATCGAGATGACAACGAGAAATTTCAGCCCGATAATGTGGAGCTAGGTGATGAGTCTGAGGCCGACGAGATGGTCATTGTTGCAAGGGCAAATGTGCGTTGTATCCATTCACTCCACGCGGAACATATTATAATCGTTTGTTTCTTTATGTTCTCAGCGCGTGAAGACCGCAGTGGCAGCGATTACACAGACACCGAAGAAACGAATACAGGAAGATTCTGACTATACGCATGGGTCTGGGAAGAAGAGAAAAACCCCCCCTGCCAGCGCCCCGCGAAAAGCGAAGAGATAGTGGTGTTACGCGTGGTCCCTGCCAATTTATACCCAATTTATGTGTAGAGGCCAAGACTCAAGGTTTTATTCAGTCCCGGGACAAATAGTAAGTTAAGGAGGAGTATAACAAGGACATTGTTTGTCGGCTGCTAGTGCCGCATGGAGCAAGTGTAATTCTCGAAGTACAGGGAACACAGACACACAAGGCATTACTCGAAACATTAAGGATGCTCATCCCGGAAATTTAAGTCGATACTGGTTTGAAATAGAGGGTGGAGATGTACTGGAGGCGCAACAGTTAAAGACAAGGCCACCATCGTGAGTATTTGGAAGACATACCTTTTTGTGGTATCTCATGGTCGTCGCAACGGCTAGCACCCCATTCTTAATAGCACTGGTGCCAAGATGATTGAGTACCACATGATTTGGAATAGGCAGGACGGAATTGTCGTCTCGCACTCCTTCCATGACCGCCCTATCCCGGCCGTGCCTCTGGGCGTTGAGGATGACCTTCTCCAGGTGGCGAGGTAGGGCAGCAGGATGGGGTATTGGAGGCGGATTCGGCATCCGCTGAGAGAGGTACTGCTCCTCTAGTAGGGCGGAATGCGCTAAGTGAGGAGGGATGTCGCCTCCGAACGGCGTTTGTTGGCGCGAAAGCTGGGGCGAGGAAGGCTCTGACGAAGGATCCCATCCTGATGACGAGCCTGAGACGTTTGGCACTTCAATGTAGTTTACCAGGTGCCCGTCATTATCTGTTGCGGTAGGGTAGTCGTCGGAGCATCGCCATTGATCATCGACGATAAATTTCAAGCGATGGTTTCCTGGTGGCAGTCGGATAGTCACTGAAAACGTGTTCGGCACACCAGGCCTTGGAAATTTCGTCAGCGAACATAATGCTCATGCAAGTGCTGGAAACGTACTCGGGATTCAATCGTACACGGCCTCTCCAGGAACTATCAAATGTACCAGCAAGAAGAACATTGTTCCCGCCGGCACGCCAGATTATGTTGGTTGGCACTAATCCATCTCCAGCTTCGGGTGGAGGTGAGTTTCCCGCGACGGGGAGAGTGATTCCGAGGGGAATACTGCTATGGATATGCGTCTCAGGAGTGGGAGCCGCAGGATCGGAGCGTCTTGGTTGCGAGTCGTCTTGGCGCCGGCTTGTATCTGGTACAGGGGAGCCATGGGGGCTATACCGCGATCGATGTGGAGGAGTCGGAGGATGATGGAAGGGGGACATTGGTGAAGATCCGAGATGGTTTCCGACATCAATCATGGCATGGATGTTACTAGGAGGAATGGGGATAGGTGCAGGCGCCGTTGAGGGTGCTGGTGGTCTACGGGGGTTCAAGTGGGAAATCGACATTTTGTGGATGTCTGGTAGTTCGAGACTCGTTCTACGTGGGGGCTGGGGTCTCTTTTTTTGATCCTGCGCAGGGGGACGAGGCGAGGTTGTTGAGGAATTCTGTTGGCCCATAAGGAACACTTCGGTATTGAGTTGTGTCGGGAATTGCCGCAACAGCGCCTTGCCAACACTCCAACGCTCCAGTGGCATGGCTGATCCAACCAAGGCGGAGACAGATGAAGTATTCAAAGTGCTAATGGCACAGCGGCCCAACAAGGTAGGCCCGTTGATAGCGAATGCAAACAGGATCTCATAAGCTTTGCAGGCCTGCTTCGACTGCAATACTCGTAATCCAACTTGGTCGAGTGTTACTTTTGGCGTATATATATGTTTGAACTGTTCTAGCGTGCATCGCAATATGGGTGTACATATAAGTTTCGTGCGGTACGCCCTTCATCGCCCCACCTGCCAGTCTCACTCTTATCCCTCGATCTCGTCAGCTCCACCACCCTAGATAGCTGGCAGCTCAATCAACTTCGAACTATGAAAGTCGGAGGAAATGGATCGGCTATTGATTTCTTTACCCGCCATGGAGGGACCGCTCTTCTTTCTGATTCGGATACCAAGAAGAAATACACTGGGCGCGTTGCTGACTTATACAAGGATGAATTAGCGAAACGAGCTAAAGAGGATGCGGCCAGGTACTTGGAATGAGTATCATGTTCGGGTAATCTTAATTTACGCATATTGCAGATTTCCACATCGCATATTCGTGGAAGGAGCGTCGGAAGCCCTTCCACAATCATCACCCGCTCTCACTCCCCCATCGGTCGAAGAAGAAGATTTTTTTTCTACATGGGACAAGTCGAATCCTAAGCCAGCAAGAGCTTCTCTCGCCCCCACTAATGTCACGGCTCCACCCGTCATACGCACCGTCACATCGGCGTCTCTCCGTACTACTCCATCCTCCTCTGGCACGGTATCTTCCCACCCTACCAAACCAGGCTCGCGTCTGGGTGCCACCGTGGCGTCCACTACCGCACCTCGTACTGCAAAGCTTGGAGCAAAACGGGCTGGTGCAGCGATCAACTTTGAAGAGGCCGAGCGCAAAGCTAAAGCTGAAGAGGAGAGAATCAAAAAATTGGGTTATGATGCACAACGAGAAGCCCAGGAAGAGCGGATCCGGAAAGACGCAGGGGCAATTGCTGCACCTACCACCAAATTTTCTGCAGGGTCTGGCCGCAGCGGAGCTGTTGATGGCCCTTCCATCTTGAACGTAGACAAGGACGAAGGCAAGAGGAATACGCAGGACATGGAGCGACTGGGAATGGGTATCAAACGTCTGGGATTCGGGGCTTCAAACGCTGCGGCTGCGGCGCCTTCGACGTCCAAGGCTGATCGTCTTAGAGGTGCGGTTGACGACTCCCCAACGATCGCCCGAGAGAAGTTTGGGAACCAAAAGGGGATTTCTTCCGATATGTATTTCGAGCGTAACGCGTACGATCCGGCATCACAGGCGGAAGCGAAGACGAAACTAGCTCAATTCCAAGGTGCTACCAGCATCTCCAGTAATCAGTATTTCGGCAGAGAGGAAGGCGAAGAGCAGGCTGACCACGACATCGGCTCCTCCGGGTCGTTCACTGGGAACGAGTCCCTTTCCGCTCTCGAGGCCGCTACTCGCGATGCCATCTCCCGGGTGCTCGCCAACCCAGACGTACAGAATGCGGCAGAATCTATACGTGCAGGAGCTCTCAAGGTCAGTTGGTTCTATCTTCTCCGGCTTCCAGATCTTAAACAACTTGTATGCTCAAGCTCTCTGACTATCTGGCTCAAATGAGCGAGCATCGTTGATGGTACTAGTTATAGTTCTTGAATATCATCTGATACAGAGGGCCAGCAGGCATTGCCTAGTGAACTGTTCAAATCCTAGTAATCTTGAACTAGACCCTCGTATCGTGTAATTAGGCCAAGTACGCATAAACAGCTTAGGTAATTGACGCTGGTCCTCAAATGAAGAGAAAGGAGAACGAGAAAGGCTCAGTATCCCGCGCTGCGGGTGATAATCCTACGGCGGTCAGTAAACAATGCACTCCACTTGCGGCTCAAATGTTCGGCGACCCTCAGTGTCATGGCCGTATGATCATACTCCCTCATTTCAACTCTTTCACACCTCCCATTTCCCTGCACATGATAACTAAACGCGAGATAGCAAAGATAGCCAGAAACAGCACGAATTCAGTTGGCCTCCAAGGACGATGTTTTTGGGTTCACTCGGGCTCAATTGCTATCCGCTGTCCGCTATTGATAAATCTCACGAGGGAGATCTCTTGGGTGCGGTTGGTTTTGAGGAGAGGAACTCTGCGGCGGCACGGTATCCCTTCTGTTATCAGTGCTAGTGAGGCAGGGTCGGTTCCAAAATGGATGTCTGTCTTCCCTGCGGCGGCCCGCCACAGTTCCTTAGGATCACAGGGGGCTTTTCGGAAACTATGCCCTGTGTCCTGTATACGTGTGGGAGGACTGCAATCGATTTAAATAGCCGGATCTGTTGACAGCAGCACACCCCGTTACTGAATGCTAATGACTACTTTCCCCATATAGGGGCCGTTCGACTGGTAAGCAAATGCATCCACTACATGATCAAAATCAAATACTTTGTCAATGACAGGATGGATGTTGTGTTCAGTCATAAATGTGATGAGATCTTCCTGCATTTCACGAGAGCCTACGTATATTCCGTGGATCTGAATGATCAAGTTTAGACCTGGGAATGGTTACGGGGGAATCAAACTTGTTGCGTACATGTGTGCCACCAAAGATCGCATGGGCTATCACTGAAGTAACTGCGGGCTGAGATTCCAGTGCCGACAGGGACGCGCCGAGGAGGTAAACATTTCCATTGGCACTAGCTGACTGAATCGACTGCAACAAGGTCCCGGCGCCCCCTATCTCGAGAACGTGGTCGACACCGTGACCATCAGTGAGTTTCCGGAGATCTGCCGCCCAGTGAGGAGTCGTCCTGTAATTCACCCCGCCGTCCGCGCCAAACTTTTCGATGGCGGCCTTGATCTTCTCGTCACTGGAGCTAGTGAGATAAACCCGAGATCCTGCGGCTTTCGCAAGCTGGAGAGCAGTCATTGAGAAGCCGCCAGTGCCAAGGACGAGCACGGATGAATTTGGTGTGAGAGGAGATCGGGAGAACAGAGCATTATAGGCGGTGACCCCAGTACAAGGAAGGGTGGCGGCCTCCTCGAATGATAGATACTCGGGAATGGAGACGAGTTCGGCCTCGGGGAATAAGCGATACTGGGCGAGCACCCCATGGACTGTTCCACCCCGCGCCTTGGCGTGATACTCAACCTATATCGTTCCCTGTCAGAGGTCCGTTTGGGCGGAAGGGGTAAGAAAAATCCCGCCTTGGTTGGTCCTTCGACCCAGTTTTCAAAAAATGCTGGGTGTTTTTATTTAGCTACGAGATGCGGGAAGGGCAGCTCCAGAGGCAACGTACTGTTGACAACCCGATCGCCAATAGAAAATCTGGAAACATCTTCACCAATTGCTATGATCTCACCGGCGCCGTCACTCAAGGGAATGAGGTCTGCTGGATAATCGCCTGGAAATGCCTTTCTGGAGATGGCCAAGTCTCTATATATATGAGAACATTTAAGTCGTGTGTAAACACACTGTATTTCGTTCTCTCCTTGCCTGAAATTAAGGCTGGCGGCGTGCAATTTGACAAGCACCTGACCCTTGGTGGGAAGCTCCACCGGTTCATCAAGGACACGAAGGGCAGTAGCATCAGTGTACTGGTCTTTGCAGGCGGGCAACCGGTAGACTTTGGCAACGTCGGGGATATTAGAGGCCACCATTTTGGAGCAGGATCAGGCGAGCGCGCACAAAGTCAAGTTCTTTATATCGCCGCGGCGCGCAGGAGACGGGCATATTCGGAGCAGGAATGCCGCACTCTTGGTCATGGCTTATATTTCAGCGGATTGCAGTGTAGAGTAGATTGCGTGGAAACGTGCGAGTGAATACCATTCTATTCCAGATCTCAGATCTTGGTGTCGGGCAACTCCCGCCATTCCCGCCAACAACGGGCGCGACCTTGCAGTTCAAAGGACCCTGGAAAAAGTGTCCACGCTCCGCGCACGTGATCTGTTAAAATCAAACTCCTGGATGATCGTCTTGAGAGTTGTGGACACGTGCGAAAGGGGTCATGATTCTCATGAACATTCGAATCCCCAAGTCCTTTGAATGTTAATATTATAAAAGCTCCTTAGAGTCTAACAGAGTAGAAAGAGCTAAGCTAACTGTACAGGAAAGCTTCGCAACTTCTCCATCGCACCAGAGTGTGCCTGACAACCAAGCCCTATATATAATATCAACCGTCCCCATGGTGTACGTGTATAACTCGATCGAAAAAGGGAACACTTACTTATTTCGGCAGGTTGCATATGATTTTGTTGGTCGCTGGCAAGTCTGCCTCATTTCTTTTCTCAGAGAAACGGGGCCCATGGCACGGACGCTTGGCTTGTCTATGGGGGCTATGAGAGTGCAGACAAAGGGAGACCAAGCACCCCGTTGTTCCATATACAGCTTTTGGATAATACCCGGAATTCCCACCAAGACTCCTTCCGCATATATATGCAGCCAGAATTTCTCATGTTCATTGTGTCTCTTGGACCATCTGATCCGAACCTATTCATATTGTTCAATACACGTACGCCTATACTAGGATGGTACTTCAAATTGCAACTCCCCACAAGGAAAAATGTAGTGGTAGTAGAGTCTGCACCGCCTTAATTGGTGGAAATGCTTGGTACCCCTGACTTCAATTATCACGGCCAACGCCACTGCGTGTGGAACAGGTTCCCATTAGCGTCATCTTCAGCTCGGCAGTCTTCAGGTTTGACGCTAGGCAGAACGCATGTCAATCAGCCAAGGCCACTATGTATTATTGTCCCTGGCAGAGAGTGTTCAGATATCCGACACGCCCAACCAGCTAGAAAGACTCTGTGATACGGGATGTCCCTTCCACCGACCGATCAGTACCAACTTCCCCTGACCCTTCGGAGACTCATTGTCACCGACTGCTCGGATTTCATACAGGTTCCGCACGCCTTGGATAACGTAGGTGTTTCCTGATCTTTGGGCGTGGGGTTCTTCGTTCCTCGTCGAGTAGATGCCTTTGCATCGAAGGATTTCGAGAGGGGGAATCAACGAGGGGAGGACAGAACGGTGCTGCTCAAGGGAGGTATGCCAAGGTAATTGACCTTCCCATAGAACACTTTGGAGCCATTGGTCCAGTTTTACCCCTTGAGATGCAGTGAGGGAAGGCAGGGGAATAACGAGAGACGATATCCCGTCGAATTGATCATCGTGCACATGCACATGTCCTTCGTCCTCTCCGTGCTCATGAGGGCTGGATTGGGGAATTTCCACAAACGGTGCGGAAGCGTACGCAGCGAGACCGATGATCGCCCTGAGATCGGCGACTTCCCCTTTTATAGTTTTGATCGTCGTGGCTGCAACATTGAGGGATCGAATCAAACGCTCTGTGTATTCGATGGATGATTGTGATGCGATATCGCATTTGTTGAGGAGGACCACATCGGAAGATGCAATCTGCCTAAATTGAATAAGTATTCGGGCCAAGATCGTGGATACAAGCGATTCACCTGGCACCAAGAGACAGGTCGTGATCCGGATTGCCTATGGTCTAAGGGATATGAGTCATCACTACAGAAGGTGATGCAAGAAATTGTACTTCGAGGCCAAATACACCATCGACGACACAAACGACGCCATCGAGGTAGATACAGTCGCTCATACTCTCGTTTTCCCAAAACATGCTAGCAATGGGGCCTGTCGGACATCTACAACCCATTAGGAATACCGTCATGCCACAGTCTCGTACGTGCTGACCAGGATCGGCAAGGCCAGTGGTCTCCAGCAAGATGTAATCGAATCTTCCTCGCTTGCGCATCAGTTTTTCTATCGCAGCAGCACCACTGTCTTTTATAGAACAGCAAAGACACCCATTTGCAAGCTCCAGAACTTCTTCAGAGAGAGCGTCCGGATTATCCGCAGACGTCACATTAATCGTCCTTGCTAATAAGGAATCAGTTGTGGACTAGGTCGGACTGAATATTGAGAATGATTCACATTCAATATCTGCACTGTCCGCGAACTACTTGGAATTGATAAGCCTGCATGTGTACTTGGGAGAGACTGAAGAGCCCGCCTCATTCATGATGACAGCGACCCTGTAGCCATGGCGAGCGGTAAGTATGTGCCTAGACAAAAAGTAAGAATTGTGTACACGATGATATAAAGCCAGGCGAGCGTACGAGAGCAATGAAGACTTCCCTGCTCCAAGAAAGCCAGTAATAATGGTCAACGGTACTTTGGGAAATTCATTATCGGGGACATAGACTTCGGGAAGAAGTAAATCGCTGTGCCAGCGCAAATAAGAGATTCGAAGTGCCCCTGAGAGGAGCTCAAGCTTACGGTGCCTCGTCGTCCTCCATTCGTGGAACGGAGATACCCGGTGCACACAACGCCCCAGATGGCAACGGACAAGACGCGTAAAGAACTCGAGGAGCACTTCCAATCTGCTGTGCAGAGCGAAGATGTTATGGGGGAATGTGAGGCCTTGCCGCGATACCGCGATTATTTTCTTACAACTTCACTAGGTCTGCAGATGTGCACCCTATTTGACCTTTCGCCTGAGGACTTGTTCTACAAATGGGAGGCCTTCTCTTATAGTGGCTCGGTGAAAGACAGGATGATATCAACCCTTACGATTGATGGCGCCAAGGAATTACACGCATATCTTCGCCAGCAACGCGCCGCGCAGGCTGCTGTCTCCACCCCTGCAATGCCCAAGGTCAAGACACTCCCTAAATCTGTCCTTCGTGGATTCGGAGGAACATCAAAGATGTCCCCGAGCCCCTTCAGAACACCTCAACCTATGAAAACTCGGATCGTTCGCGTTCCTGATACACCAACGATCGTCAATCACCGACCAAAAGCACAATATATTCCACCAACAAATCTCACAGAATACAAATGTACGCAAGCTGCCCCCAGGATTTTCCGCTCTTTTTGTATAACATTACCAACGATCAGACTTGTATATGCGGGAAAGGATACCGGAAAGATCAGGAGGTATGGTGATTCATATCAGCTGGGTCCTGAGGCTCAATTCCTTGTGACTTAATCAGCATTGGATGATCTCATCGAAGATTTTGCCGAACTTGTGAAATCCCGCTATGGCGTTAAAGCCCTCGGGGATCCGTCTTCGGGAACCGAAGTGCGTAATTTTATGTTTTCGAGGATGGCCAAATGGTCCAAAGGAAGATCGTCATTAAATTGTATTACATGATTCTAGGCCGACACCCTCGTCGTTGGGCGAATATGTTCTGACTCAGATGAAAAATTGAATGAATCTTCTATTCTTCTTGAGCCATCACGGATCCTAGGTTCTGGAAGACGTGTACCATTATCCTTTCTACCGTCTTGTACCTTTCGGACTGATATCACTGGAAGATCGACAGTGGGGCTGTTTCCCGGCCAAATTGTTCTTTTGAAGGGGCAGAATGGAGACCGCAAGCGTTTCCTTGCATCAGAAGTCTGGTCGGTAAGAGAATTTATCTCACATGCAATGATGCAATCTGTTGAGACTTATGTGTGGAGCTAGCTGCCTCGATTACTTGCACCTTCTCGTGAAATCCCCCCACCGGGTGCGGCTCTCGAAAGCGATGATCCAACGGACCTCATTGTAGCCTGCGGCCCCTTTTCTTTTGATCGTGATCTCGAATTCCAGCCACTAGCAAAACTTCTTCAGCAAGTGGAGAAGCACCAGCCTAGCGTTCTCATTCTGGTGACTGCGATTGTCTTCTCAGGTCCAGTATTGTGACTAAACTCCAGACATATTTCTGCAGTTGGGCCCTTTCCTCGATGTGCAAAATGAACTGATTAAAACCGCGAATATAAGCGTGCCACTGGCAGAGACGTTTCAATCACAAATCTCTGCGAAGCTGGATTCACTTCTTGTTGCCGTCCCTGGAATCTCAATCTTCCTGGTCCCAAGTGTCCGCGACATTGTTCATGACCACGTCGCCGTGCCACAAAGCGCGTTTGACAAAGAACAGCTGGGTTTATCTCAGGTGCGAACCCCCCCTCCAGTGTTCTTATTCACATCTCGACAAAGAAATCTTGCCACCCATCTCATAGCACATTGTCACGCTTCCCAATCCCTCGGTGTTCCGCATCAATGGAGTCTCAATCGGAGTCTCTTCCACCGATATTCTAATGCACCTTAACAGTCAGCAAATCAATAAACGCCTGGCTGCAGCTCCTCTCCCTGCTACGGTCACTAAACAATCACCCCCCGTTCCGAATCAGGCGGCCGACGCCATGATCCATCTTTCACGGCACATTTTGGAACAACGAAGGTATGCATGATCCGTTACACTCACGCCGTCACCGGCTTTACTGAATTACGCGTAGCTTCTACCCTTTGTTCCCTGTTCCCCACCAACTATCGTCAAGTGTCAATCTGGACATCACCCATTCATATCTACTTCGATTAGGCCAAGGTGACGGGGATCGGGATGGTCTCGAAGGCACAGCCCCAGACGTCTTGATATTGCCCAGTCGATTGAAACACTTCCATCGTGTATGTCTTGGACACTTGTGGTTCTTTAGTGCCATCTGTAGTAATGATTTTGTTGGGCTGATGCAGGCTGTCGACTGCACACTCGTCGTCAACCCAGGCTTCGCCACGCGAGGTCAGGATTTCCAAACCTATGCGAAGATATCTCTTCCGTCGGTTTCGAGCTTGCGGTCACTTGAGAATGCCAATTTGGCAAACTTGGCCACTGTCGAGATCGTCAAGATGGACGACTGAGTGCAAACGGGACCTCCCAGACGGTGCTTACTTATTGCCCTATTGTACAGCAATATTCATGTGCCGAGACGCAGTAGCCGGTGCGGACGGTGGGTGCTTAAGGATACCGCATATTTCACAACTCCATAGCGCCACCCCACGCCTATTCTAACGGGCGTATCGAATGCAGCATATGTTAATGTAATGTCTGAGCAACTGTGCGCGTCGGTATCGTGGTTTCGCCGATGATGAGTGATGTTTCCAGAGTTCTGTTTTCGGTGGCACTTCTTCCAGCCGTCCAATATAGAACCAGGAATAATTATTATTAGCCCAATATTATTCACCAGGTTGCGTCGACTGGCCATGTGTCGAGCGAGCAAGAAATATAACCAATGAAGTGGAAGCAGTAGACCATTCAAGAGTACTCATTGAGGCGCCCGTCCAGCGCGAAAATGGGGGCAGAGGATAGCCAAGAATAAAGGAAAGCAGAGTGGTATGTACGTGCAACGAGTCCAGAGTCAAAGAAAGACCAGCATATGATACAAAAGCTGCATTTGATATGCTGCACAAATAAGGGGACGTATTGGGAGGATGATGGGAAGAGGGGCACCCGTATTGCTATGTGGGGGGCATTGGGTCTACGGAAATCTCAAAAGAAGAGGTATGTGGCCAAGAACACCGCGAAGGCGATGGCAGCGACAACTTGGACAGGCACACCGTCGGGTTGCTGTGGCGCGATAAGTGAGTCGACAGCCGTCCCATCGTCACTCCCGCCTGGCACGCTTTCACCATCCTCAGACACAACTCGTGTCGTCCGCCGTCTGACTCCGACGGGCTGTGACTGAAGTGAATTCACAAGATTCTGGAGGCGTTCGATCTCGGCCAGAGCCTGGGCGTATCGCGGGGCAAGGTCGTCTGCCTCTGGCATCGAGGTGGGGGCGGTTGTAGTAGGAGCGGGCGCAACTGGTGTGGCGACGGGCTCCACTATAGGTGCCGGGGTAGGGGTAGGGGCCCTCACTACTGGTGTGATTGGAGAAACGGGTTCTGGGTCAGGAAGTATCGCTGTCGTGGTGGTAGTTTCTTCTTGGGCAATAAGATATTCCCCTGGGGATCCGGGACGGTCCATTGGGGGGGTGACAGACAGACCCCCATTAAGAGCTTCGCGAGCGGTCGCATGTCCATTCGCTGGGGGGTGCTCGCGAACAGTGTCGAAACGCTGGGGAGAAGGGAACATGTGCCATTCAATCTACGTGCTACATTTAACAAACATCGACGTGTACAACTCACGGAGAGGTCGCCTTCGGACGTCATAAGACTCGGATGCTCAAAGGAATCTTCAGGGATGGCTTGACCTTCGGGTGGCAAATATACAACCTTGATCTTTTGTTGATGGATCTTTGTCGATTCGTCTTCGTCATTGGCCGTCCACTACATTAAAGGGAGGTGAGAAAGAGAAACACACAAACCTGGACAACTAGATTCACTTACTAGATCACCGAGGGCCTTCGTTTCGCGTGCACCCGTTATTAGCGTCGTTTGTACAAGGAACTTGTCTTTGCATTTGGTGCTTAGAGGGGGCTCATCACGCATGGCCTGGAGGATAACTAGCACACAAAGGCATATGAAAGAGGGTGGGGAGATCAGTGAAAAGTAATAGAAAAGGATCTGACAGACACATGGGAAGATTTCGCACCGGCTACGTCGATGCTCTGACCGGCTTCGATCCTCCCAGAATTTGGCCGGACACAGTAAAGCTGGGGAGGGAAACGGGGGCTGCATGTTTAGAAGCACGTGCAAGGACCAAAAAAAAATAGGGCTGACTTTCGGGGCTGTGGTTTTGACTTTGAATGCTATGGGGTTGGCATGTGGATTTGTGACAGTAAGAGTTTTGGTAATAGTGCGAGTGAGTGGTCCTGCAGAGCGAGCAAGGTCAAGGTCTGCTTAAAAATTAACACCTGTAAGACGCAACTGTTAAAGCCAAGTTGGTTTGACGGTGAGAGGATGGCAGCCATCTCGAGGTGAAGGTGAGTGGGGGAAACAATAGGAGGAACTCAACACCGGACAATGCCGAATCCAATGGATTGGATAGCCGCCCAAAGAGGATTATACGCGTTCGCGACATAGAGAGGATTACATTAGAAATCGGAGACAAGCTTACACCAAAGGATGGGACAGAATATATCCAAAGCTCGAAATTCGTTCCTCTCAAGCCATCACGAATAAGTCGCATGCCCACACAAAAGACAGCCACAAGATCCGCAGGTCTCACACCTCACCTGAATGTGCATGTTTAACGACCTAAAGTCACCCCCATGACATAAGGAACTAAGTAAGCCCACGCTTGCCGACAACGTCTGATCTTGGCGTTGATTGCTTCGAAGAGGCTTGTGTCCGTGGGCACCCATACGACACTAGGTGAGTACCTGCCCGCTGTCCCACACCCTTTCATCACGATTACCAGTCCATCTATCTCTTTCTCTACCCCAGGGATCGTGGATGACCAAAGCAGCCTCGATAACATACAGCAGATCAGTGCGCCTTCATATGGCCGTTGAGGGCATTACTGATGACATCCCTCAACGTATGAGCCCCAGGTGCTTTTTCTAGCTGAAATGAGTTTTACTCGAGTTCAGATCGAACAGCGGGGCATGTGATCGTGACCATGGCGGCAAGAAGTGATGATACGAAAGCCTCTGTCGAAATCCCTACAGAAGCAGTAGAGGTGCTGAGGCGTGGGAGTTGGGGATCTCTCATTCGTTTCTATGAGCGCACGTTAGACTGGTATATCTTGGGTGGCGTCAGATAGTTCGCCCGCGACAAGAATACTAAGTGTGTACTTGCCCCTCTTTGCACTGTAAAAACCATATGCAACTCGAGGGCCGTGAATATCGAGATTAGTACAATCAATTAAGAGCTCAGTCTTAGAGACATTCAACAAGGGAAAGGAGAGGCCCCCTGAAGTGCCCGCTAGTTTCTCTCTTCAGCAAGTGGAGCAGTTTGGTCCTTTTAGACACTGAAAAAGCAAGAGAGAATTCGTCTATTCGAACCGCATCAAGGGGACTGAGATGATCGATCACAACATTATCGTCTGTTCAAGGGCCCTATAACTAAGAAAACTGGATCAACGGGAGGTCTGGAGGGGGAAGGTCGCCCGTCCCCGTCGCTTCCCGCAACTTCTCACTCGCGGTGTCTTAGGAGGGAGAGCACCAGGAGAAAAAGTTGCATTGAGAGGTAGGAGAAGCATGATCGTAATCGGAGGGGGCGCGACGGACGGGTATTCAGTGCCCCCCGGGGTGAAGAAGGGTGAAGGAGCACGGTGAGGGTACTGAGCCGAGTAAAGGTAATATTGGGTGTCAGGCGAGAGCCAGGTGAGGACTTTTCCAAGGGTGGTTAATTCTAGCTTTGTAGCTGAGGAATAGATCCGATATGCAGTGTTTTTCTGACCAAAAAAACTATGGCGCCACAAGTCGCAAGTTACGCATTTTGGACGGCTGTGCAGGACTCACTGATCGGTTTTTGCCGCCGTTGATAAGCACTTGCCGTTCTCGCAACCAGGGACTCTAGTCTGGGGCGCCTTGCATTGTGATATCTAGGGGTGCTGGGAGGCTGAAGCACAACCAACTCGACGTAGACTTTGGGTTGGAAGTGCAGGATGACCTGGGGTCAATTCGCTTTACTCTTCGGGTGGGAAACTGCTGAATGAATCACCGGGTGGTACCACCAGGAAGGGTTTTATGATATGGAGGCTTAGAACGTAATTGTCTGAAGGTCTGGCGTATTACGCCCAGTAATATTGAAGCACTACAATGTGGGTTGCTTTCACGAATATTACATGAAGCGGGAGAACACCTAAGGAGGTCACTATGTAGGTTTTTCTTAAGGAGGAAAATCAAACCCCAAACTGATTGAGAAACCCGGCTCTGTTATAATACAAGCCTAAGAAAGATCGGTGATCCAGATGATGAAGAGGGGCCCGGTTTTTGCCATCCCTTTATTGGCGGGGGGGTGTCAGATCCCTCCCGGCGGCACGTTGAGAGTGACGACCACGGATGACTTGGCTTCTTGCTGCCACAACCGTCCAAGAGCAGAAATTTCCAACCCGTGAGTAAATCTTAAATCAGGCCGTTCCGGATCATCGGATAAGTTTGTAAGGCCCAGTAATGCAGCTTTCCATTGTATGAGCAGCCCCACACAGAGATAGCATATTCCATACGATCACTTATTTCCCCAACGGGGTGGCCTCGTTTGGATGGTAAAGAATTTTATGACGCACCAGCAAAGAGCTCTGAAGCGGCAAGTTCCGTGTTCTGATTAGGCTACTGTAATATCTCAGATACAGCCGTCCAACGAGGAGTGCCAGGCCCATGTCGTCGACCACCACTCTTAATGACTCTCGTATCCTCAACCACGATGTGAAGCTACGAAGATCCAGCCTTGAAGCACCCCCTACGCATCGGCCATCCCCCCCTCCCATTCCAAGACGTTCCTCATCTTCATCAAAAGCCGCCCAATTAACTACCATCCCTGTCATTCCCCAAATATCACCCCGTGTTCGGGAAGAGGAGACTGTTCGGCGACAGCCATCTCCCGAACTAGCCGATACAGCACGGCGACTAGTGCCCACAGATGTGTCTCCTGATACCTCCCCGGAGGTATAACACAATTTTACTCTTGAAAGCAGGGCGCTGACGGATCTTCCTCCAGAAAGCTACTACTGCTGATGTCATCGATATGGACACCTTTGGCCAAATACTCGAGATGGATGATGACGATCACGACTTCTCTAAATCGATCATAGGGACCTACTTTGGACAAGCAGGTTCCACATTTGTGGAGATGGCTACCGCCCTGTGAGTTGTCACCCGATTGCGTGAAACATGTTCCGATCATTTGGGCCGTTAAATCACTGACTAGGAGGATTCTACCCTCTCAGAGAAACGCGGGACTTGAACAAACTATCATCTCTTGGGCATTTCCTCAAAGGTTCCTCAGCAGCCCTTGGTGTGCGGAAAATGCAGATTTCGTGCGAGCGCATGCAACATTATGGACAACTTCGAGATGAGGAACGGAGAATTGACCTCAGCGAGGAAAACGCTCTGGCCAAGATCAAGGCACTGGTTGACACATTGAAAGTCGACTATGCCGAGGCAGAACAGTGCCTCAAAGCCTTTTATGGCGGTGAACTCTAGGAGTTGGCACCCTCGTAGCGTCACCTTTACATGACCCTGGGGAACCCTCTGCATCCTCTAGTGTCGCTGTCAACTCCATCGTAGTGTACCGCGTAACTCACACCTTCTACTCTTTTCCTGTTGTAGCCCACCTTCATTGTGAATTATGTTCATTCTAGTACATCCATTTGGTTGTTTACTCTTGTTTACCATCTCACGTGAAGCAAAACAATCCTACTGTTGGCAGCGTGCTCCCCCAGCGTACCTCCTTCCCCCTCTTTTGCGTCACCCATTCCTCACGCTCACTGCTAAGCACGACGCACGATGCCCCATAACCAGGCCCCACATTGGGATATTCCCGGCGACGAACAAGAAGAGTCGCGGCGCCGACTCGAGCAAGATGTTCTTGCCCGTGTAGGAGATCTCACGTTCGAAAACACCGATACACACTCGACAGAGTACAGCATCGAGTATCCTCGGCATCGCGAGCCGGGGGATGGTGCGTTCTCATCAGGCGCGGACGCCTTTCCCTCGTTTAGCACACACGAACACCATGACCTCTCCAATTTCGACGAAATTTCCCGATTGGCTCCCGACTTTCGCTCATTACATGGAGGCGATGACTCAGTCATGCATGTTGCCGAGACCTTTTCTTCTAGTCTAAATCATCACGCGTCTGCTGTCACTCTTGGGGCTGGGCTAGGTGGCCCGCCGGGTCGTACGCCCTCTCGTTCGAATATTGCTGAGTTTGATCCAGAGAGAAAACTGCCAGACCTGCTAGATGGTCGTGGTCGTAGCCTGCTGGATGATTCCGTTCCCCTGGAGTCGCACCAAAACTCGAAGCCGCCGCGTCAAAAGGTATGTGTACACCCACTCAATAAGCGACCCTTCTCTTTAAACATGTTTTTTGTAGCCATTTATACCATCATTTAGTACTGCGGACCCCATTATCGTCGAAGACACTGCCGAGCTAGACCGGGCTCTTGAGTCAGGCCAATTTGAGGTACACAACGCCCCGTCTGCGGAACCCCATCGTGATAATTTTGGATTCAGTGAGTCAGATCCCGAGGATGATTCTGCCTCTACTATGCAGCAGAGCGAGACAGGCAGTTCTATGGGTGGCCGTGGGGGGCGAGCAACGTTAACCGATACTCTCGGTAACGGTCGTGCTGGCGCTTTTAGCCCAAAGAGACCCAGGAGGGCCCAGGGATTCCAACGGTCTGAACGCATTCCTCAGCCTAATCCAGCTCCCACGCGTACCATTGGTGGCGCCAGTCAGTTCACCGTAGCCGCACGAGGCTTGACCAATGAAATCGAACGAGAACGCCAAGACGCCGATCGAGCTGATGCCAAATTCTTTGCCGGGCCCAAAGATGTTGTGAAACCCGCCTCCGAGGTCGAAAAACGTGCTGCTAAAGTGGCAACTAATCCTCGGGACCCTGCCACAGACGTTCGAACTCGTCGCTCTGGTCCTTCCCGACCCTTTCATTTCCCTCGGAATACGAGTGTTCATCTCCCTGATGTTACCGGACTGACCTCGGCTGTGGCGACGCCAAACAAGGCCTCACGACGATACAGACACATGAAACAGAGCAGCGCCGACGGTGCGTAGCCCTCTGTCCCGTATGTTGCCTTTGGTCTCTGGCTTAGTCTCCTTTTTAATTATTGCAGCAACCGTGATCAAGGCGACTATTGAGCAGCTCGCTGCACGACTTCGAGAATTTGAAACCGAAAATATTACTTCGCGACGGCGTGTCCGGGAGCTCGAACTCGATCTGGAAAAATGCCGCGCTGATGTTGCTCGTGAGCGAACACGTGTTCAGGCCGAAATCCAGAAGCAGTTGTCGCAGAACAATGCTAAGGAACGCGATCGCAAGGGTAAAGGCCGTGCTAATGAGCCTATGGCATCATCCTCTTCTAAGCCAACAAATCCCGACGAATTACAGGTCTGGGAAGCTCGGTATAAAGAGGTTGTCGATACAAAGAAAGGTGCCTTTTCCCCTTCACTTTGGCTTTGGGACAGGTCATTAATGAATTACGGACTGTACTCCAGCTCTAGAGAATCTGGTAACCAGTCTGAGGACTCAGCTAGCTCAGATGACGGCTGAACTGGACGAACACAGGAGGATTGTGGAGGAACTCCGTTCGTTGCGAGAGCAGGATGAAGCAGAGATATTTCGACGATGTCAAGAAGTCGAAGATCTTCGAGAAGAGGTCGAACGACTTGGCGAGGAAGTCCACAGACTCCGCGGCATCATAGAGGAAAGTGTCCGTGAACGTCGGGATGCTGCTCAGCGTGAAGAAGGTTCGTTCCCGACCGAACAAGAAGATGAACAGCCTTTGCATCCCCCGAATATTCACTTGCTGCAAGTGAGGTCGAAGCCCCCAAACGCGCTGAGCCCTGTTCCGGAGGAGTCCACCCAAGACCCACAACTCTCAGATCCTCGGCAATCTGACGATGATCGTGCACGTACCCCCAGACCATCCTCTCGCCTTGGTGGTACCAATCGTCTTCCCATTGAGCATAGTATCGCCTCAAATGATGGTTTTGAATTCCGGTCACGGGCTACCGTTGGCAGTTCGGGACGCACTGCGCGACGCTTCATAAGTGTATGTATTTCTATTCCTGATCATCTGCGTCTCCCGATCAATAAACGATCTGTCAGTTGTCAGAGCTTGAGCGTGTCGAGTCCGATGTTGAGGACCGCCGCTCGTTCCTTTCGGGCCGCTCGCTTGCGGGGGACGACGAAGCTTCTCAAACGGACATACGACCCAAGAGTCCCGTTAACTCTGCTGGCCCCTCGTCGCATGAGCCCCGTCAACAACCACATAGACGCAGCCGGCTCGACCCAGATGGACCTTTGAATGCCAAGCCAGGGAAAGAGTGTGATGCGTTCCCACAAATCCGTGGTGCGCGGATGGAGAAGCTATTCTTTTCTTTGCCTGAACACAACGAATCGACATGTCGTGTGTGCCGGTGCCGGGGCCCAAATCGCATGGTTACCGACGCAGAACGACACGAAGGCGCCGCCTCCGGGAAACATCGCCCTTCCCCTCCCCGTCATAGTCGAAAAATTGGCCCTGGGCTTGCAGAGGCAGATCCGGGGGAACTGTTGGACGCAGCCGCCGCGGCCTTCGATCGTGCTAGACTGAGGGAGGATCGTGACGAAAGGGATGATGGCGAACTGCCTCCCCAGACCATCCTTGCTCGAGTCCTTCGTGAGCTTGAGGATGATTTCACGCATTTCAAATCGTTAGTATAATGACATTATCCCAAAAATACTGCGCATACTTATATGAATTTACAGGATCTACGTAGAGCTCGCTGATCAATATGGAAAGATGGACCCCGCCTCCAACATTCTCAAACGCCATGTTCTCGCAGATCACCTACGGGAGGTCATTGAAGCTCTCGAGGAAAAGGGAGATCAGATCGCGTCGCTATACGATCTATTGAGTTTCAAAGACAAACCTGACGCCGCTGTCCCTCTTCTTTCTCGACGCAATCTTGGTACTCGCCACACTACCAATGCTCGCAGGCGGGACGGGGCTAGTAGTGTGCCCATCGACGTCAATGCATAAATTACTATTTCCTTACCCTATGGCGTAATTTCTTGATTGGCTGAGACTGGCCTGCGTTATGGAATCAGCCCTCAATATTTCTATAGTACTGTTAATTCTTCAAGACTCTCCCGTCCTTCGGCTTGCACACGCACAGTTGCTCACCTCACTTCACTTCATTTGCACATCAAGTACATATTCGCGCACGCCACATGCTGTACATTATCTTCAGCTATTTATTAGCATGCCGGTACAAAACATTTGTCCGATGAGCCGATGAATGCGTGTCCGTATAGTATTGGACTAATCAGCTGAGTACCTTTCGCAACGGCGCTTTGAACAGTTTGCTTGGTTATAGGAGTGGGGGGGGGGTCCTGCGTCCGTGTATTTGCCAGTATTCGAGTAAAACATAGGGTGAGTACGGATGTGTTCTCGTTTCAGCTTCAACTCGAGGACCTGGACAGGGTTCGAAGCATAGAGACTAAATCATTGGTGTCTTTGCCTACTCCACAGCGTATTAATGATGGGAGGATTCAAGTTGTGTCAATGAGTCGGGTCCCAGAACGTATCAGAGCGTCCAGCCCCAGCCAAGTGATGATCATGAAGGGAGCCATCTCGAAGGAAGCCCTAGTAGATGTAAGGGAAAATTTTGTAGGGAACAAGTGTCTTGTAAACCTCCCAATCTTTCCCATACCTACGCAACGAACGGAAATCGATCAATATCAGCGAGGTCCTCGCAAGATAAGCCTGGAAAAAAAATCAGGAGGTTGAAATACTCACTTCTTTTCGCAAGCCTCGTTGTCGCGAGCCTGGCGGTGCAGAAGCAGGATGACGAAGTAGACGATCTGAAAATATGGAATCGGGGATCGTAAACCTGTGGCCGCGCACCACGAAGCAGTCATAAGAATATCGCCACTAACGATAGCATGAGTGCAAGGTGAATATGGTATCCACGTATCCTCGGAGACGGACGTACAAGTAGTTGGGATGTTGGAGCCAGCCCCACCATCCGGAAATCAACAGCTTTGTTCCACGAGTCGTTGGCATGAACGACAGATCTGGAGCAAAGTCCAATTAGAATCATATCCTCGATCACAGCGAACCAGCAGGAAAGCAAGACTTTTGGGGTTCTTTCCCTTCCGGAACTCGTCCTTCTCGCTATTACTAGCACGGAAAATGTAGTATCCAATCGCATTTACAGAGAAAATAATGGTGCTCCAGAAATAGCCGAGCGTGATTGGATTGAATGCGAGATATCGAGCTTGCAGGGTATAAGTGAAAGGAACCCAGGAAAGGTCTCCGATATTGAGCATGAAGCCGAAACCGTCCGTTGTGATATCCATCTGCGTCAAAATGGCGGGCTGGACCAACCAAAAAAGAGCCGCAGAGTCAAAACTTTTGCACATTTCATGACTACTATATAGAAAAAAATAGGAGAGAAATGAATCTTACCTCGTTATATAGCGCATCGAAAACATACGAGCCTTGAAAAATCAGAATGAGAAGCATCGAGTCGGTAATGTGACCTCCACTTCGGACTGCCTGTTCGCATGCCATGCTGATGTTAATGAGGACCCATCCGATGAGGCCAGGCCGCAGTTCACAAAAGGACTTGAGATCCAAAGATCCAATTGTGGGGTTCAGTTCTCTTCCGATCCAAAACTGAAATACCACATAAGAACCAAGATAGAGGATAATTAAATGTTGACGGACATTGTATATGTGGCTCTCAGAATTTCCGCCTAGAGCGAGCAACTTGTCCTCCTTGAAAGACCAGAAATACAGAACCGCGGTTTGCAATATGGAATACACGATGGATGCAGTCACGAGTCCCAGAAAATGTTCGTAGATCCAGGTAAACGATTGGGAACCGCCGCGAATAATTGTCCCTAATGTCAATCCAATAGCAAGCAATAGGGTTGAAAAAGCTGCCACAAGGTTATTGAGAATCGAAATAAAGGTTATTGCAAGCGGACAGACCGTTGATCTTGTACTTTTGTCTCGTCCCGTCTCTCAGCTCCACTCCATCGACCCAATCCCCAGGGAGAATAGCCCAGGCCAGAACATTGAAGGCCATCCAAGCACAATACACGAGGAACGCCTGAGCGTCCCAAAGGCCTTTCCACCATGTAAGACTGCTAACCGCACGGTATGAAAAGAACGGAATAGCCGCGAGAGGCTGCGGACATCCTCCGGAAGAGTCATTGCAAGCGAAATACAGGGCATAAATCACAGATGGTATCACAGGGACTAGAATCGAGGTCCCAATCGGCCCAAAAAATTCATTAGCTTTGCCTGTCAAGATGGAAGGTAAGTTCTTGAACGATTTTAGAGACGGATTCGGAAACGTACTGCGGGGATTCTTGTCCGTGAAGGGTATGCCCATGCTACGCGTCAAGTTACTTGAATCGTAAGATTCCTGCACAGATCCGGATGCAGATTACCTTCACACGAGGTGGGACTCCCCGACTCGCATGGTTGTCTTTGGATTATGGATCATCAACAAGGCAGGCGGCCTCATCTTCCAAAGAAATATCAATGGTCAAGTTCTTCCACACAAAGGATGTCGTGTCGAGCTGAAGTCTTGTCAATCCGCAGACGGACTCGCTCAGCTTTCACAGAATGAATACCTCGTGATGGCTGGTACCCTGCACGGCATTCATGCCATAACGAGCCGTCTTTCTCCTGTAGGCAACAGTTCTGGAGCACAGGTAATTGAGGGTGAAAGTTTCAAGATGACTATCTTCCTTACTCTGACAGGTAGCTGATGATAATTATCCATCTGCCTGATCTGACGCAATCGGCTCAAATAGGGACCAAGTTCGTGCTGCTGACCTCCCCGGCCGATAATTCTGCGGACACTCTATTGCCGAGAATCTATGAGGCTTATGCGGATACTGTGATGAAGAATCCTTTTCATACTCCCGAAATGCCGATCCGAACCGAGGGTTTTGATGTTCGGCTAACCACCTTGTTAGGCTCGTAGGGTATGTGCCTTTTTCTTGCTTGGTATGAAGAGGCCATCGTCATTAACTATCTAGATATGGCGTTTATTTCATAGTGGCGGGGTGTACCAATGATCGACTCATCACATGTAGCAGAAGACATTGTAATACGCTTGAAGTGGAGCCATGTTCCGGGGTTGCCTCCAGTCTCCAGTTGATACCAAGCCATTCAGTAAAACTACTCGAATCGCTGGGGAATAATTTAGGGACTCAGGGTATACTTTTGTATTTCTGCCTCAGGGATTGGATATATGAGTTATATTGGGGCAGCTGTGTATCCCGGAAAAGCAAGTTCTATTTCCGTCACTCACTTTGCCATATGACCGTGCTTAACCCCCCAATGCACCTAGCTTCTAGATTGATTCATTCTGCACTACGGAGTGTCTTCCCCAATGTTACTATGCGACAATACGTCGAATCATGCCACAGTGCCAAAATCGAGTCGCTCTATCTAGTGATTCGTTCTCTATTCAGTGTACTCTGGAGCATCAAGTCTTCGATGACGGTTTCGTTCCTCCGACTCTGCGTTCTGTTGCAGATTATATTTCTCGTCTCATTTCAGCGAAATTTTTCCTCCAAGACCGCAGGATGTCTGTGCGTAATAACACCGTCGCTCTGCAATGTATGATTAGAGGCGCATTGCAATGGCCAACAGCATTCATCACAGGCTTCAGAATTCCCCTATCGAATGGTGTCTTGCTGCATCGCTCTGTAGGTGTCAATTAAAGTTCTTTGAGTAGCTAAGGTCAATTTCTCCGATGAAATTATTTGCATCAATTGTGGGCATCGACAGCCTCTGAGCCTCTTGCCGAGGTGGTTGATAATGGTCCCGCGTCTACTCACGCGCCGACGTCCGAAGTATCACATCCGCCAATCGGTGCTGTAAGAGGCGGTCGTGCGTTCCTATACTAAATTCATTCGTTTTTTCCCTGGAGATTAGCGCTTAAGAGTCCTCGCATTTGGCTCCAAGACTCGCGATTGGTATTTAAGCCAGGTAAACGCAGAAAGCGGTTCAATCGGTGCTGGATCTTTTGGCGGAAGCACAATTACAGTCATCAATTAGAGTATCTACCACCTTGTCTACGAAGGCGACGGTGGGATTCACCTCAGCCGCCTCTAGAACCACCCAGACTGATTATGATGAGTCCATTGCTCGTGCTGCGGCCGAATGTGGAAGTCCTTGGTAGACGGGACCAAAAACTTGTGCCGCTCCTCATACGCGTGCGGCTGGCTCCCCATCGTATTACGATCAAGTACTAGTGCGCAATCCCGGTTTGGGTCTCAGTCGATTGTCTGGTGAAATTCGCTCCTTCCATCTTCAACAATGCGTGATATGCCCACAGTGTCAGGCATGATGGCCATATTAAGGTGCTAGGAAAGGGAATTAATATATGAAGAATCAAGAAGAAACGGAACACTGTCGGACAAGAAATCAAGGAAACTAGGGGTATCACAAGTGCTTTGAAAAAAATATCATTAAGAGAAAGTGAAGATCTATGGGGACCCTGTCTTTGCTTCCTGGTCGGGATGCGGTGGCGTATATTCTGGAGCCCATTGTCCGGCAGTATCCTTCGTCCACAGAACATATCGATCCCTCTCCATTTGAAAGGTCACGCTATGCAAGCTAGGACAGCGTGCCTGCCACAGGTTGAGAATTTGTAGCTCAACTGGTGCACGAACTATCTGCGCCCGCACCAATGCCCTTTGTCGCGCACGGCGTTCTTCAATGACATGAGGGTCGTTCGGATCAACAGGCTCTATATGGATGGGTGGGAAGGTGAGGACGAGATGTGCAATGTTTCCACCCCCTCCACCTGGACCTGCAGCACCAGCACCAGCGGCACCACCTGCATTAGCAGGAACGGCTGCGGCAGGTTGACCTGCACCCCCCTGAGCTAACGTAGCAAAAGGAGGGAGAGCAGGGACCGGGATCCAATGACCAGCACCTCCAAGGGCACCGCCCCCAGGAGGGACCCCACCTCCCGCACCTCCAGCGGCCGGAGCATTAGGGTTACCGGGGCCGGGGGGAGCAGGGATATTCGCAGCGGGAAGATGTTCAAATTGCAGCATGCCATCGAACATGGGTCCGTTAAAGGTAAACGCATGAGGCATGCCCCCAGGGGCAAATGCAGGGAATGGCGGAAGTTGCGGAAGCATGGGTTGTGGGCCTCCGTGAGGCGGCATACCGACATTGTTGAGTTGGGGATGAACAGGATGTAGTGTATTCGTGTTCGTGGAAGTATTGGGAGGCCCTTGCGGGTGTTGGTTATTTTGGGGTGAGCCGCCAGGTGGTGGTTGAGGGTGTGCAACGTGAGCATGCGCACCAGTGGCAGGGCCAGGTTGAGGATGGGCGTGGGGTTCAAAAATGCCCATGATTTGGTTGACGACTTGGTTTAGTAGGTCGGGAGGGAACGGGCCAGGTTGGTTGCCCCCGATGTTCGGTGGATGAGGCATCGCACCCTGCGGAAGGGGGTGCCTGCAGCTGGTGGTGGGAGGGGACCTAAAGGAGTGGTGGGAGGTGGAGCGGCGTTGGGTCCCACAGGATGCAGAAGAGCCATAACGTTATTCATCATATTCCCCAGCAAGGCGGGCAGACCCGTCGCCGCATTCCCGACGCCAGGGACGGGGGGTTGTTGTGGGGGAGCAGGAGCTCCATGACCAGTGTGGAGTTCTGCATTCGGACCAGGAAGAGATGGCAGAGGCGGTGGGAGATTATTCCCTGCAACGGGGGCTCCGGGAAAATTCATACCCATGGCCTGTTGTACCATGTTGCCGAAGGCGGCAGCATCGAGAGGAACAGGAGCGGCATGTGGATTTGCGGCCGCGTTCGCATGAGCTCCGCCAGTCCCATTCCCGAAACCCTGAGGGAGGGCGGCGAAGGGGTCCATGTCCTGGGCAGCATGGGCAGGGGGTGGGGGCGGACCTACTTGATTAGGATTGGCTTCTGCGGGGAAGAACCCGAAAAAATCGTCCAAAGCTGCCCCCATATCCCCTGGCTCACCGAACAGACCATCATCGTTATCGTCATCATCCAGGTGTAAGTCTCCGGGAGCATCGCCTTGATTGCCGACTTCAGGGGGTTCATTTCCATTTCCGTCACCATGGCCTCCGTTACCTCCAGGAAATGGAGGAAAGGGTGGAAAGGGATGTGCATCCAGTAGGTGTGCACCGAAGGTTGCGAATGGGTTTGGAGGAGCAAGAATAAAGGAATCCATAGTCGGAACTTCGAGGTGTTTTAAGCCTTGGAAAGTACCCAAAGCGAGAGCGAACGCATCTTCTTTGTAAATATCGTAAGGATCCTGAACAAGAAAAAGAGATATGTCAAAAGGGTAGTAGGTGGGTCGAGTGACTTGTCCAAGCTCACAGATCGACCTCGGAAGGAGGAGCGATGGGGTAGAGATAGGAACTCTACACCAGGTAAAGAGCGAGCGATGAAGGGAAGGAGATTGCAAGCTGTTCTCGCATTTGCGACAGGCATTGTAAGGGTGTGGATCGTGGCAGTGGAAGCGGAAAGTTTGGGCAGGATGAACATCATCGAGTCAGGATCAAGCAGGCCGGTGCTTTGCACGACGGTCACCGGACGATGGGGAACCAGACGTCTAAGGAGCTCGGGGGGACCGCGAACAGTGGTAACGTCTGGTAGTATGGTAAGTCCCAGGCGATAGGGAGGGAACATCTCGGGAGCGACGAATTCGGAGATGGTGCGTTGGCTAACAAGGAAGTTGACGATGGGCGGACTGATATCCATGGATATGCAGCCAAAGGACTTGAGCGCGAACGGTGCATCTACAGGGAGAAAGGGAATGACATATCCATTCTCGGCTGGAGAGGATGGTCCGATTCGGAGGTTGTAGTGCTGGAGCTGCTTCATGCAGCGAAGCGCTGCACGAACAAGAGAATAAAAGCCACTAAGGAGCCGACCATCATCCCCCACCCCTGGAATCGGACGAGTGAGCAGAGTTCTTGTACGAGGGAACGGCGGAAATGCGGTGTGATAGTCTTTGAGCTCTATTTCGAGGGAACGCACGAAACGGGCGGCATGCTCTTTGCGCTTGACAATCGTGGTGAAGCACTGGACAATCTGACGGGGAGAAGAAAGGCGGATACTAGAGTACAGTATTCTCTCAACCTCAGATCTGAATTCTCTGGAGACTCGGGCACAAGGCAAGATAACTGTCAGGTCGCGGCCGTGGGGCTCGATGACAGCGAAACGTAAAATGATTCCAACGAGCTCTTCGGGAATCAAAATCATCCTACGTGAGCTGTACGACCTTTAGCTCTGTGACTAGTGTTAAAATGTCCTCTCCCTCGGGGTACGATACTTACTTGGAGGAACTTGGAAAGTCAACCTGAGCAAACTGCCCCGGCACTTGCCGTCTGTAGTCGACGGCGTGGTCCTCGCGACCATGGGTCTCTTTTCCCCTCGAAAGGACCCAGCAAAGGCCTCGCACGGCTCCTCTGACGACAGCAATGGCTCCATGATAAAGTCAAGATGGGTCAGTACCCGTTTACAGGGCCTAGGCACCCGTTTTCTGATTGAATCTCCGTGGCCAGTATGGTCTCCCTCGTAGCTCACGAGCCTCTGAGGACAACGCTGGACCGTCCCGTCACGAGCACAGCATAGACTTGATTCCCCGTCGGACTATGCCTTTACACCGTGCATCTGTGGACTCATTGCCGGCAACTGGTACTGATCGAACGACGTCTGTTACATGTTTCCATATTGTTTGGGAGCATGCTGAATTTACCGTCGCGTCTTATTTAGCATCACTCTCGCTCAGAGGCTCAACGAATTGGCTATTTCGAACGCCGACGGACTTCTTGGGTAAGGCGTATGCAATCTGCATACCGATGTATTTCTGACAACTTGATCCTTTGTAGAGATGAAGAGTATCGCCTGCTCCGACAGAATCTCTTCGAGCGATTTGGTGCCGGCAGCCAAGTCCCAACTGAATCGCCTGTTGTGAAACTCTCATCTCCTGAGGCTTGTATGCTCACATCCCTCAAAAACAGGAAATATGCATCTAATATATCTTAATCTATAGCCATCGTTATTGATCCAAATTTCAGAGTCCACACATATAGCCCCTCGATGCGTTCGAATATGTCCAGATCTTCCACGGTGACTTCAGCGATGAAAGGATTAGTCCGAAAGATTTCGGGGAGATCGCCTTCATTGGCGACGGGGATCTATTCGGGCTCTGCCTCACCACCCGGACATTCTGCCGCGTCTTCCATCAGAATACCTCGAGAACTGTCTCATCGACCTTCCAATGCATCAATACGGAGCACGGCGTCGCGGCAGGCGATGGATACGCGATCTGTTTCCTCGCAAAAGACGGGTCGAAGCACAAGGACTAATCGAACGTCAGCGTCTCGCGGGCCACCCTCTTCGTATAATCGCCGACGAGTGGGGGTCCACTCTGATGGGGGGGACGAGTCGTCTGCGGAAATACGTGCAGAAATAGCTGCTGTTGAAATCGAGAAAGAACAGCTCCTTCAGAATTTTGACGGTCTGGAGTTGACCTCAATGACAAAGGGTGGGCCAGGATCCGGCTCGTCCCCGAATGGTGCAGGCCGATCCAGCTCCTTGCGGACTGTCACCCCTGATCGCCCGTATCCTACCTCTCCTCCAAATCCCCGCATCCCACCCCCCCTTGTTCCCGTTATTGGACCCAGTATCGCTGAGCGCAAACTCTCTTTAGGTTTATCGAGCATTTCCCCTGCCAAGTCCACTCTTTTCTCTCGCAAACGATCCAGTCCCAATGTATCATCTTCAGACTCCCGGCAACGTTCTGCATCTCTCGCGGAGCCAGTTCCTCCCACTCCACCTCTTCCCCCGATGGCCATACAACCACAACCTGCTTCAGTGGTCGATACTACTCTTCAACACATTCGCCGGAGGAAGGCGGAGACAATGGAGAAGTACGACCAGCGACTGGAGTATCTTCGAGCGAGATTGAAAGGCGCCGAACTTCGGGAACGACTTATCAAGTAGTCGTAGTTTTGCTGCATTGTTTTATCGCTGGCTTTGTTTACATATCTTGCTACTTTTTCCTTGGTTTTCCCCGCATATAATTATATCTTCTTTCTCGCCTTGGTGTCTATCTACTAGGCCAATCCATTCCAACTTGGGTGCGATAGTAGAGAAAGTCTCGCGCATCGGAACATACCGGCTACGATGCATGTCATTTCGACTTGGAGTTCCTCTAGTACGGTCTACTTTTCAGCAAAACTATCATGGGACACCCTTGTTATAGCCAAATCGAATCGTTTAGATGTCATTCATCTTTCTCCTGAAAGATTACTACACAAATGTGGGCTTGAGCTATCTGGGACAGTCACCAGCCTCAACACATTCAACGACACAGTGAGGGATCCCAGTCTTTCGGGTTCGGAATGTATCTGATCGCACTATTCAGTGGCGCATTCTTGTTACAACAGATCATCCCGTTCCAGGCGCATTCCTAATCGATTATAACGATAATCCGCCTCGTCTCACACTTAATTATTCCATTTCTCTCTATTCCCGTTCGTCCAGACCCACAGAATTCTTCCAGGGTGCGGTCGTGCACCCCAATGCTCGCCTAGCCGTCTCGTCCGCATACAGTGGTACAGTCAAAGTTTTGTCTCTTGACGAAACCAAGAAGTCATTTGATAGTCGGTACGTGTAATAGATCGTCTTCATATGTACACTCAACGCATTGAACTCCCTAGGATTCCTGAATTAGAACTCCTGTCCATGTGCTTCCTCTCTTCCACAATTACACCGTCCCCAGTCCTTGCGTTGTTGCACATAGACTTCCAGTTCCGATATCGCATCCTTGCCAGAGAAGTGGACCTAACCAACCAAGAATTGTCAATTGAACCATCTCAGATACTCCCACCGGCTTTTGTTCAGGATGGCGCTAGTCTTCTCATACCAGTCCCGGGTTCCCCAGATCTATTAGGAGGAATACTCGTTCTAGGCGGAGGGACCGTCCAGTTCTTCGAATGCACTTCACCCTCAACGAGGAAAAATCGCAGGAAGGACAGGCAGTCCCCTGAGAATAAACGCAAAAGAACCAGAGGGTCAGCGGAAGGTGAAAGCACCGCGATTCGAGCAAAGCTGCCTTTCCACGAGGTCGCTGCGTACGTGCCTGTTTGTCACTACTATCACAACCTAACAATTTGTCTATTATTCTCGGACGTAGGCACTCGCTTATCGATGACGATGGCCACCGAGTATTGATTGCTGATGCGTACGGCCGACTCGTCTTGCTAGCTCTTTTAGCTGACGGCGAAAGCAGCTCTATCTCTGTCATCCGTTGCCTGCAGTTGGGAGAGGTGCGTTGTTAGAACTCTTGATAGGGTAGTCCATCACTGATAACAGTCAGTAAAAGGTGTCGTCTCCATCGTCCTTGACGTACCTTAATGACGGAGTTTTCTATGTTGGTTCTCATTTTGGTGACTCGCAGCTTTCAAAGCTGCTTCAATTGCCGGAAACCCATGAGGACGGGACACAATCTCGCGTCAGGATACTCGAAGTGTTCAAGAACATTGCGCCCATTCACGATGCAGTAGTTACACACACAGATGGATCCAGTCAGGTGTGTCCGAACCGGATCTCAATCGAGGGTGTTTGAGCGACGTCTAATTTCTGTATCGTCACCGCCAGGTAGCGACGTGTTCTGGCGGCTACAACTCTGGCTCCATTCGGGTAAGGAGGGTTTCACGAGATCTTTGAGTCCTTGCTATCTGACTTTTCCTTTTTGCCGTGATCTCGTTCTACAGATCGTACGGAAAGGCGCCGATTTCAAGGAGGTTGCCCTAGTGGAGCGTATGCCTCATGTCACCTCGATTTGGCCGTTACGCTTCATGAGCGAAGACAAGTGAATTCCTCTCGCTTCGGTCTCCCATTATCCTTCTCTTAATGTGTTTGTGATGGATGTCAGATACGACCGCTTCCTCCTTCTCTCCACTCTATATGACACACAGCTCATAGATCTGGGTGAGGGCATACTCATGGAGGAGCTGACTCCCGGGCAGTTCTCTGACCTCGTCCGGGATAAGCCTACGATCGCCGCAGGGAACCTTACTGGCCAGACCGGCTCGGGCTCGGCATTTGTGCAAATAACGAGCGATGCAGTCATTGTGATCGATCTGGGGTCAGGATTTGAGATGGCACGGTGGCCGCCAAGTCCGAAAGACGTGCACCCTGATGCAAGGAGAAGGGAAAATGTGAGAATTACAATCGCGGCCATCAATCCGACCCAGATTCTTGTAGCTCTCAGAGGGGGTGAGGTGGTTTACCTACTGTGGGCGGAAGATGACGAAGGGAGCAAACTCGTTGAAACTGCGTTGAGTCCCTTTTCTTTTTTTCTTTGCCTTAGTATCTCTTATGATTTGGGTTTGACCATATACTTATATTAATATTACAGATCACGAACATTCTTGGATGTAAACAACAAGCCCCGCGAGTTTTGCGCACTATCGACGAATCCCATTTGGTCAGGTTTTCCGAATGAATCGCGAGTCGCTGCTGCGGCCTTCTGGGGATCAAACGAAGTCATCCTTTTGAAGCTTCCCAGTCTCAAGACATTCAACGACCCTCGACCTGAGCAGGACAAACATGAAGTACATCTTCCTCGCTCCGTCCTGCTACACACCTTCGGGGATACGGCACCGTTCTTACTCGTCGGACTCGCAAATGGGTTGCTTATTGCTTACGAGCTGGATCCTCGGACCTTCGAAATGAGAACTCGACGGACGATAAATTTAGGTTCCATGCCACTCCGCTTGACCCCTAGTCGCCATGGTGCGGACAAGCACGTCGTGTTTGTATCTGGGAGCCGACCGGCTGTTGTCTTCCTCGAGAATGGAAGGCTCCAGTATTCCCCTATTGTCCTTAAGGTGAAGTGCAGCCACATTAGGATCCAACATTTCGAGTTCTCATTCCCACCATCATCTCTAGAATGTGAATTGCACCTCGATGCTCAATTCCAAGGCCTATCCCAACTCCTTGATCTTGGCTGGGTTTGACAACCTTGTCATTGGCCAGCTTCTGGAGCTACATAAGTTGCACATTCGCTCGGTACGTGGTTTTCGGTTGTTTTCGGTTTTGTGAAATCATGCATCAGCCGCATTAGATTTACTGACAAGAAAACCACGCTCATAGGTGCATCTCGGACTCGACAACCCCAGAAAAATATGCTATGATCCGGACTCTAAGACTTTCGGAATAATCACGATAAGAAAGACGCCGGCTCCAGTCGACTTGCTGTCTTCCTTGCCATCGTCCAGTTCGTTCCGAATACTCAATGAGCTGACATTTGAGAGTGAGTACCGTTTTGTTTCTGCCCAGTCTCTCAGCTATCAAGGGAGTGGGCGATGTGATTGACTAAAATGTGGCATAAAGCATTGGTACAATTCCCCATGGACAAGTGGGAAGAAGCGACTTGTATCGGATCTTTCAAGCTGTCATCCGCAGGCCGTGAGGCTCGGCACTTTGTCATTGGCTCGGAGAATCTGGTACGCTCGGATACCACACCTTCTTTGGGCCAAGGGCGCATAAGGGTGTATCGGGTCATCTCTGAGCATGACATCGAACTTGTGGCATCTCTGGCAGTGTCTGGATGCGTATCCTCCCTAGCTTCGATCGACGGGAAGATCGTGGCTTGTATCGGCTCCGCTGTATGTGTTGATGCTAACACTTCACTGTACCATACTAACTTCACCTTTCCATTCCTTCAATATCACAGGTCATTGTATACAAATTGACCCAGGAAGAGAGGCAAGAAACCCTCAGTCTCGTCGAACTTGCGAAATGGGACCGAGGATACTCCCTCGTGAATGTTCGAACGTGGGATGACAAAGTTATCACCGCCGATGCCCTTCGGTCTCTCGATGTCCTTCGGTGGGGCACGGACGATGGAAAGCTCAGTCTTGTTGCGCGGGATCACAGTTCACTCTGGCCTATCGCAGTTGAGGTCCTGGATTCCTCCAGTGTGATCGTTGCGGAGGTGAGTTTAACTCTTTTATGTTCCCTTCGTGTTGAAATCTGAAACGGGGTTTTTCAGGGAGACGGGAACCTATTCTCATATCGACTGGACGGAAACACCTTGGAACGAGCTGGAAGCTATCATCTTGGGGAGAACGTCAGCGAATTCCGTAGGGGTACGTTTGCCAATCATATGTTCAGTCGCGGAGGGTGTTCTCTTTCTTTTGGGGCGGTTTTAATCTACGATTCTAGGGACCATTGTTTCGACCGAACAAACGTCGTCGGTGAAACCGGCGCTCATCTTCTTTACATCCAACGGGCGCATCGGTATCATATCAGAAGTCAAGAGCGATTTTGCACTGCTGCTCACGGCTTTAGAGCGAAACCTTGGCGACCTGCCCCTGGGACCTGTCCCCGTCCCTGTTCCCCTTGACCCTGGGAAAGAACCCAATAGCAAAAGTCGACATGCCATGTGCGTTCGAGTTTTGATGATACCCCTTTCCCCTCCGGTTCTGTTCGATGCTCGTTCAGCATCACTGACTGCAATTGCTCTAGGTGGCGATCGATCAAAAGTCCTCGGACAGGGCCTGCAGGGGAGGGAGAAGCCGTCGGGTTCATCGATGGGGATTTCGTGGAGAGATTCCTCAACTTAACGGCGGAAGACGCGAAGCGCGTTCTCGAAGGCACGAATGCTTCTAAGAGAATTCGCCACTCTTACGAAGCCGTGACACAGACATTAGAGCAATTGCAGCTCGTTCATTGATCCATGTCCAAAACCCCGCATAACGGGGGGGGATGTCTCTTTGTTGCCATATCTCGCAATCTTCATATAATCTCCATCCCTCTGTTAGAGTTGTACATTAATTTGGGGACAGCAAGGATCAAAGCAATAAGATGCGGATTGGAATAGGCAAACTTGAAGCGGATTACAATGAATCATTATTATCCTACGCCCGATGTGAGGGGTGGGGCCTTTGTAAATGTCAGGTCGAATAGATCAACGAGACCAAAGCGAGTAGAAAGCAGTCTGAAGTGCCGTGCGAATGCTGGGCGACGAGAACGAAGAAATCGAAAATTGCTTCAGCGCATCATCTTCTGTCCGAGCTGGGGCGAAGTAGAAGCCCGAGGTCAACACGACGTAACTTGAGAGCGGAAATCCATTAAGTTGAAATCCAAGGACCTGTAACGTAAATGCTTACCTGAGGACGAGAATGCTTCCACGATAATAGTTGGCCTTCGCCTCGATATAAGTGTAAGTAAGGAGGAAAATGGACAGAATGATAGCGATCGCATCCCAGCGAGGGAAAATCAAACTAGCAGTCGCGATACATCAGATCAAGGCTTACCAACAGACGGTTGAAAAAAAACAAACGCACGTAAATGTGTTCGCAATACTGCCCAATTTTGGATCATTCCAAGCTGAAAAGGCGACCATCGCGGGGATTTGGAGAAGACAAACTTGCAAGGCATATGCAGAGCCGATCTCCATGCTAACGTGATATTAGCCTACCATGACCTTCGCATTAGAAAATAAAATACCAACCTGAGAGCAATATTATCATTTAACGCGAACGATATGGCATTCATGAATTCGGTGGTGTTCGGGACCAGAGCGAAGAGGGTCACTCCCAAGAACTTCTCACTAATGCCCGAACCTTCGAGGACGACATCTACTACGTCCACCAAGATTTCTATTGCACATAATCCATGCTGTCAGATTCCCCATTGAAAAGCCGAATGAGAATACACAGACCTGCAATGAGCGCGTACAGCACGGTGCAGCCGAGGAGCACACTGGCACTGACTGTCCTGCTCCACGAAGGCGCGTCATGCCCGCCGTGCCCGCCATCGTCGTGTGTGCCGTCAGCTACACCACCTGGCCTTGGCCGTTGAGGCTCCTGATGGTCCCGCAATGCTGAGACGGTTGCAACGGCAACGGCACGCGTAAAATCATCTGCGGTCAGATTCGGAGGCAGTTGCATCTGGGGAATAGCGCCATCTCGAACAGTTTGGTTCACACTGTCAAGAAACGGGGTGTATCCGGTCGCACCCATGGAGCTTGTGATCGTTCCTTGTGAGGGCTGCTGCTGCTGATTTGGATGGGTGGCTTGAGTTGGATTTGGTCCGGAGTATGTTACTCGGCGGTTGATGACAGGAGAAGGGGGGGACGTGCCTCGTTGAGAGTGGGAAGGGCCGGGACTGGTGGCCTGCCGTCGTTGAGATCCATCGCGGCTTTGCTGCTGGTGTGGTGCTGGTGAGTTGCCGGAAATTGTCGCCGTGCTTCGCTTGGGGTTGAGTGGCCGATACGTTGGAAGAGTCTGTGAGAGTTGCTTGTACAACGACATCCGCCCAGCAGGGTTATTCATCGAGTTTGCGAACGCATCCAAGGGATGCATGAGCTGTTGGGGATTCTGCCAGATTTGAGAAGCATGTGTACGGAGAGAGAACCACAATCCGATGAGATAAGACTACGAGGCGAGATCAGTCCCCAACACAGATAGGGGAGGAATAGTCAAGATAACCATACCAAGATAAGGATGGATGCGCAAAGATACATCAATGACTTCACAGTGTGTTGGTAGAATGGATCACTCGCAGGATCAAGATGTTCGTAGAAACATTTACGACATGTCCAAGGCTGGCCAGGCAACGGCGGAAACGTAGGGCAGCCATCGCAAATCAGGGTGAACTGTCGCATAGAGGGTGAGCGCAAGGAATCACCAAGTAAAAATAGTTTCTGCGCACATCTCCGTATGTCTGATAGAAAAGCGTTGGAGTGAGGGTCCCAATGATAGCCATGATGAGCATGGTGCTTGTGACACCGGCACTCTTTGCATTGAACTTCTGCTCCTTCTTCCGCAAAGCGCCGCTGCACATACTGGCTCCAGGCATTAGCAGAACGCCAGCTAATAAACTTCCAACAATGGAACCCTCGACCAAGCGACCCTTGCCGCTCACGAGAGCAATACAATATAAAATAATCTCAATGATAGATCCGAACGTCGCATTGATGACCGCCCCCATCCCGATGGAAGATTGAGCACTGATACTGGCGACAGCCATACCGATGAAGTAGGAAAGCGGGATTACGCTTGCAAGACTGAGAGAGAATATCAAAACTCGGGAAGTGATGAAGGCTAAGAACGGATTGACGTATTGGCCCGCATGCTCCTTCTGATTCCTGAGCGGGAGAAGGATGAAATTGTCAAAAATAACAAAGAACACGATCGGCATCAGATTGACGAAAAAGATATTGACGCCGCCGACCGTATACTTGTAATACTTCAGGCCGACGGCCCGGTACGTGCAGAGCAAGACCGTGGAACGAGGCACGCCGGAAGGGGCGGCTTGACCTGCCTTCAGGCGATGCCTTTTGACGGTGAATGACTGGGGAACACTCTCAGCGTTGGTTGCTTCGTTATCAGACGGTACAACGATGGAAGGTGGGGCGGCACGGAATCGTATTTTTAGGGGATGGTAGAAGATGTGGTTGAGAAGGGCCCAGTTCAGCTTTGCCATGGGAATTGTGAAGACCAATGCCCAGCAGACGAGGGTGACGAGAAGCATGAGGGGCGCAATTACGGATATGAGGGCGAGCCAGAAAACAAGCCAACTGAGAAAATGGGACCCGAGTTTCTCCCCATTCTCTTCATGGTGTAACGAGTCATATGATTTTGGGCGGGGAGAGGAGGTCTGGGTGCCATTAGGAACCAGTGGCGTATGCTCGGTCGCAGAGGAGAGAGCAAATACGTTGTGTGGTGTGATCGTAGAATACTCGGATATAGGAATTCCGGTTGAGACGTATCCTTGGCCACGCACCGTACCCCCTGAGCCTGTCTCTTCAGATATCGTGTCTGGTAAGGTGTGCACCGGCTCATCTTCGTGCGCACTCTCCTCTTCTTCGTCTTCATCCAGATCTCCTTCGAGATACTTGCCGAAGGGCCAGAACAAATATCCACCGAGACCGTAAACCAATTCAGCATACCGTTTCTCTCCATACGGGATGCAGTACAAGAGGCCTGCAACGAAGAATGAAGCGAGCGCCAGCCACCACCCGAAACATAAAGTCCAAAAAATGTTCCCTGGCACTAGGTGACGTTCCGCGGACGCCAAAGGGTCCGAATGGAGGGCATGCTCCGCGTCTCGCGTGACTGTGCGTGATTTCCGATAAAGCGCAGGCTTCCATATGGGGAGACCGAACGGATGTTCGACGTTAATGAGAGACTGTCGCTCTTTGAGGGTTACAGGATCAAGAGAGCCTGTTTCGCTCGCTTCCTCGTCACGCTCTTGCGCCTTCCGAGCTCCTAACTCCGGGTCATCAGAGTCAGAGTCTGAATCATTGTCTGGAGCAACTCCCGATATGGAGCCCCCAGAATCATACACTTCATCTTCCTCGGACATAACTGCATCTTGATAACGAGGTTTAGCACTGGATACGCTCGTAGTACGCGTCTGCCTCCGTCTGTGAGAGGCCGAGCTTCCCGGACGAGGATGTGCAGAATGGCTTGGTCCGCCCCCAGATGATATTTGGGCTCTGCGGCTTAGAGCTGGGGAAATCGGTCGGGAAGGCGGAAGATATGAGGCCTCGTGGTTCGAGTCTGGCCGGTTGGCACGCGAACCACGGCGGCTCGCGGGTGACCGAGGGTGTGCAAAGCCTGCGCCAGTCGTGCTAGCGTATGATGAGAGTCCTTCGTGCCCACCAGTCGGATAGGATGGTCCTGGATTCTCATTAAATTGCGACATTAGCCACCAAGGTGACTGTTGTTGGAGGGGCTAGTTAGGTGATATCGAAGGACTGGAGGAACAGCAGAAAATATACGACGCCAAGGAAAGAAACTGCCAGCAGCAAAAAGACTTGAGATAGGGGCGAACACTGCATCCATTCAGACTCGGCATCTTCCATTATCATAGCTTATCGAACCCAGTCCACTAGTAGTATATACGGTACCAACTTCTCCATTACCCCCCCTGTATACTGCCCTAGTATTCACTAGGCGGGATGCTCTCCTCGTACTTCACACTTCCATCTTGCCCAGCGTATCCTTCAGTTCCTTCGTCGTCTTCATCGACGCTAGAGCAAGAGAACCATTAGTCAATAAAAGGAAATATTCTTGGCAGCTCTCACCCAGCATCCTGATACTATCACGGAAGATTTCAAGTCAGCCTCGTTCCAAACCAGGTTATTTCAGAAGACCTGCCTGCTGATATTCGGCCCTGATGTACGCGATTGCCGATGAGAAGAAGACAATAAGCAAGAAGCGCATTAATAAGCTTACATGAGATCCAAGACATTGCTCTCTGCCTCAGTGAATTCCATGTCATCCATACCTTCCTGGGTGAACCAGTACACTAAAGCAGAAGTTTCAGAAAACAGCAGGATGCAAAAGAAGACCATTCTTACTAAAAGCACGACGCTTATACATCGCCGCGAACTGAACAGAACCTTGAGTCTACGGGCTCAGACCACTGTAAATATATACGCACTTGGACCTGGGTACGCTCGATAACTTCGGAAATTGCGGTCTACCACCATCACCTCAGTCGACTTCAGACACAGTGGTCATAGAAAAGTTACACACAGTGTTTCCTAGGCATGTGGCTGCTTGTCTCTGCCCTGCAGGGGGGACACTGCACAGAGCTGTGAAAATCTGGCATTCAGCATGATGGAGTAAATTGGGGACTACAAGTGCAGACTGACTGATCGAAATATTGTCTGGAATATATCTGTGGAACGCAAAATGCATCAAGATTGCACCTGGACCATGGTCACGTAGAGGCGAACGCACTCGACAAAATAATTCGAATTCTTGATCTTCAGGTCATGTATCGCAGATTCGACCTCGCGCGAACTAACCTTCCCTCGGTAGATTGTCGCAGCAGTTAGGTAACGTCCATGCTGTGGGTTTAAAGCCACTAGGAGGTTCTTGCGGTCGAACATGGACTGTGTGAGCTCTGGAATGGACTGTGACTGGAACGCCCGGGAACCTGGAGCTACGATTGGCGCATAGGAGGGGGCCAAGAAGTGGAGCCTCATATAAACAGTCGAATCAATAGGTTGCCTGCGTTGTAGCCACAGATACACACCTAGGGAAAGGAACTAAGTTCATCGCCAGTTTGCGTAAGTCACTAAACATAAAAGTATATAAGCATTATAGCCCGACTCAATAGGGAAGAGGCGTGCATACCCGTTCAATTGTCCCGGGAACCGTAAACTTGTTGACACGCCAGCCATGACTGTGGCGATTACTTGATTAAGGTTTTCAAACTCTGGAGTCTTGTATCCCAATCGACCCGACATCTCGTATCTGAAAAAAATTTAAATCAGTCACCAGCAATACCAGTGACCTTGCCCATGCTTTACAATGCGTCGTTATCAATGCAAATCGTCAGATCACTGTTCTCTGTCAGCTGATGGATAGAGAGCAAAGCTATAGGGAGTGGAACGGTGAGCGCAGCAACGTGCAATAAGAATCAAACAACACACAATTATAAGGCTCGACTACAGTATCGGACATCTACGGACGACATTAGTCCAAAAAGCGCAAGGTTGTATAGCGATTACGTTACTTTAGGGGACGGGAGGACGGAGAATGTAGCAATCATCGCATCCGGAACCTCCTCTCGAAGTTTCCCGGCCAAAAGTGTTCCCAATCCTGGGATAGTGAGCAAGCATCAGAACCACAGGGTAACTATGATATCCAATTTCGAACTCGCCGGAACCCGTTCCACCGCCAAGCGAGTGGATTATCTGGAAGCCTTGGAAGCTATCGCAACCTTCCACCTGTTGGCGAAGGACATCCAGGATTTGGTCCACTAGCTCCGCCCCCTCCGTATAGTCTAATGCCGAGGCGCAAGAAAAAGTTCATTGCTTTTGGAGACAAGTCCCGCACCATGCACACTTACGCCCTTTGGCCCAATTATTTCCGGCCCCACTTTCACCGTGAATAAAGGTGTCCGGCCGGAAAAGGTGCCCGAGGGCCCCAGATCTAAGCTGGAATCAAGTTGAACCAAAGATATTGCGCGCGATCAGCTCAGGATCACAGGAGATCCTGCAGGATTACATACCCGATTGCATACCCCCCCTTCTAAATCAATCTGGGTTGATCGTGGCACGTATTTGGGCGTATGTCCGCTAGATACTTCAGTGAAGTATACACCGGCCTGTGCTTGTTGCAATGGGTCGGTCCCGATAAACTTCTAAACATTCCAAACATCACAATTAGCAATGATAAAGTAAAGTGTTTCGACGAGACCCACTCCGGAATCATCCATGCCATGTTCACGCAGGATTGTCTTCCAGAATGTCTCCCCAATCTAAGCGGAGGAATGAGCCAGTGGGACATAGATAAGGTTGAGTGGCGGCTTGCCTGATTTCCGGCCTGTTAGGGTACGCAGACCGAAATGCAACGAATCAGTGACAAAAAAGAAGTCGCGTTAAGAGATGAAGATGCAGAACTTGGCCAATCTGATCAGGAGCTTGATCAGCAATGGCAGCGTCGATAAGACAGACTCATACCTGTATGTTAACGATTTCGCGGACCATTTTGGTGTCAGCGTGATAAGGCTTCGAGGAATCCGAAACTCGCTCCACCAGACGCGAATTGTTTTGCAGGGTGTTCAACACCGGGCGTTTCCGAACGGTAAATATGAAACAATTTATACAATTCTAATCTACTCGAAGTCTCGAACGATACCCTCTGACTGTTTACTCACACTTAACTCAGGACTTCACACGGTCCAGACGATGAGCTGCGTAGAACGCTTTTGAGGAACATCAGTCAGTGATCAGAGTCTAGAAATGTGGATGTTTCTTTTTTTATTTGGTTCTGATCCCCAGGATATCGACACGCGATAATAGGTTTCGTCGTACCCAAGCAAGTGTAACTGAACAATAGTAGTGACACCCTCCGACTTGGTTCTGTCCGGTGGTTTCACGATAGCTCCCACGCACAGGAGAGTGCCACTTCCAAACCATGTCCCTGCCTCCGCAACTTCGACCATCTTTAACGCCCCAGGAGCTTGAATTCATCGCATGCAACCAAGAAACAATAGAGATTATCCCCCTGTTTGGGATGGACCGCATCCGCCTTATTTCTGTTAGTGGATTCCTCCCGTAATCAGTTAATAGGCTGACAATTCCCCCACTATGCGAATACGCACCATTCCATGGGATGATCATAGGGAATATACGGCCCATTTGTCCCGCCAGCGAAGACTCGCGTCCCACTATGGCTTGCGACCAATCTGAAACTAAAGATGAAATGCCGTATTATCCCACCGGAATGGCTCTCTGTAGGTTAGGTATTCTATCTTGCATCAGACGGCGAAGAGACGAGTCTCATACCCTCCGGGCCCCAGATTACCTCAACGCAAAGGTGGAGGAAGAGATAGCCGCTGAAGAATTCAGCGAATTGCCATTTCGATACGCCGAGATCGCCAAGGTCCTCCTCGACACGTGCGTGCTCTGGTACTGCTACCCATTATGCTGCTCTCGCCCTAATGCTTCATTCCATACGTGCAGAGCATCCGATAACATACAACAGGCAGACAAAGTCCGCTTTCTTCTCAAAGAGCTTCGCGAGGCGCGCCAAGCGAAAGCGCGTAAGGGTCTTTCCCGGATCGATTTCTCGCTCGTTGACGTATGTTCCCCTCAATCCCTGATCTCACCCGAGCAATCGTGGAGATTAATGACTTGCAACCGTAGCTCCCCAATTTATGCGCTATGGAGATCAACGAGATCAGGCCCTACTTTGTAAAAGCAATGGGTGTAATGGGTCAATTGACAGCCGGCATGCATCCTCCTGGCGGTGGCGGTGGGGAAGGTATGGAGATAGATAACTGAGTGCTGGACTTAGATCTCTTCTCCATTCTTGGGCCTCGAGCGAGGTTTATACGTGACCGTAACACGAAGAACGAATTATATAATTGGTTGGATGGACCTGTCACTTCAGAGCGCCATGTTTGATAGGAAGTATTAGGACCCGAATCGCCCAACAAGCAAATACTCACGCTGAAGCGAAAGAGTTTACCATACGTCTCTGCGAAGAATGGCACCCCCAAGTCATCCACCGCGAGAAGTTTTCTTTGGTTTTCTTTCTATGCTTTCCGCGTTCAAAAAATTCTGGGAATCGAGCTAGTTCGTGCGGCGTGTCTTCTTCGGGATGCGCAAAATTTAATAGGGTTGGTTTCGGGAGCCCTCACCGAGCCAGGCGTTCCACAAAGGGACCAGGTTGCATTCCCATGAGGTGACTTCGCCAACCCTTGTTCTCGAATATTATATTGCCACCATTCATTCCACGATCAACTTCTTATCTGCCTCCGCCCTACACTTCATGGTGCGTAGATTTTGGAACACCCTAGAGACAATGGACAACTGGCTTTAGTTCGATTCCTCGAAAGAAGCCACTACTATACTCCTGCAACACATCTTGTACGAATTCGAGGCCGTGTCCTCGAATTTTCATCTAGGTGGCCAATTCCCACTCGCCACCACCAATTTACCCCAATTCTCTTGACGTCTGTCATCTTGGATCTCCCCAGCATCTTCCGATATTTCCATATCGAGAACAATGCTATTACACCTCTACCATTTCTTTCACCCGACGGGTGATACTTCCATTGTTGTTCATGATTTCAGACCAACCCTGACCACGCGTATGAGGTGATGCTGTGGAATAAGCATCACAAAGCGATTGATGCCGACGGTGCCACGCCCACCCGAGAAAGGCAAGCCTCGTGTATGGACCCTTACAAACGAGGCAAAGGAAAACGTTCATAAGGCCGCACGCATCGCCTTTCTTCGCCATTCCCTCCCCTTCGTCTCCTCGCTTTCCCTCCATTCTAATACCGGACGTCGAGACGATGAATTCTTCTACCTACAAACCCATCAGTGGGATCATCCTCGCACTCTGCATCATGCTCGTTTTCTACGCCGCCATTCTTGCCGTTATTATCTTCCTCTCCGCTCCCTTCATCGAACATATCCGTGCCTCTCGGGGCCTCTATCGCACCAGGATGGGACGAAGTACTATCGACCAACAGGTTTCAGTGCACTCATCCCAACATGAATCCGTACGCTGGATATCGCAATATTAGACTGCGATCCCAGCCAACATTAATCCCGGCGTGCCCATTGCTTGGATCCACGGATACAATGGCGGGCGACGATAATCCGCAGTCGCATTGGTGTCAAGAAGGCGCGGTGAGCGACAATAAATTTAGCCAAGGGTTCCAGCTCTAAAATGAATATTCATCTTGGCACAGTGTCCTTTGTCTCCAATTCCAGGGGATTATTCTTCTGTGGGGATCGCAGCGAGCTTCGTGAGTTTTAGATACTGTACGATAATCCGACTGTGGACTGATGATGATATAGCCCATCAGTCCGCCCGTGAATCCTTGGGCGTATTCTGGGCGTTCAGACTACGGGTTGCGGACTACTGACCACGTAAGCAGTCCATCATCACGTATATCTATGATTCATGTTGAGAGAACGTGTTATGGCTCGCCATTATTTCTCCTTCGAATCGGGAGGCCAGTAGTCATTCGGCGGACCGGGCAAATCATTTTGTAAGTGACAGACTGGATGACCTTTCGGTATCAGAAACTCGAGCTCAACGAGGTTCTGAGGGCTTCTAGGCCACTCCAACTCTCGTATCTGCGAGAGACCCAAACTCAAGAGAGGCAACCACCTCACACCCTCAACACGGGGTTGTGCGGAAGGGATCGCCCCATCATGTCCGGCCTCGCGCCGAAGAGAGGTTCCAAAAGAAAAGAAGTTTAATGACACACAGGCTGAGGCAATTGTGGACGGCTTTTCCTTAGAGATAGGATGCTGTGAAGCCCAGGGTTTGGAATGGGGGGCCTGTTTCATGCGACGAGTTGAGGAACTTGGGATCAAGAGGAGTATCCCCGAATGCACCAGGCATGAGTGCCTTCTCATGCTGATGGCCATAGATACAAGGAATCGCCGCTCCAGATCTATAGCAGATGCACTCAAGAGCAGGATCAAGAACCTGGTGGAGAGCCACCTCGGACGAGTCCCGCCTGGCTCAGTGCAGTCTCTACAGCGAATGAAGGTCCCGCAAGGGCGGGTGCGTATACGACTAGTCTCTGAGCCCGACATCATCCTCTCTACTCGAAAGGAGGGATGAGATGCATATATATTCTGGCAGAATGCGCTCTCCTTTTCCCTTTTATTGTTAATTCTATCTGCAGAGAGTGAATGTTAGTTGCACTACAGTTTTCCAGTTGTCAATGATCAAGAATGATCGTGATGGAGGCCACAAAAGGCTGTTGTTAATACGATTGCTATGGATCATGGGACGGACCATTATTAGCCCAATGCGAGTGTGATCTCATATTTTCTTCATAGGTACACCCATAACCCCTTTTGGGTTACGACAGGCACTGACGCGGATTACAGAAAGGAAGAATGATAAAGGGTATCCACCTGGTTTTTGAAAGTGCGGTACCAATACAACAGGATTACATTCCGCGGTAGATCTCGAAGGTCTAAGCGGATGGTCCGGGGGATGTCTGAGGCTCCCCATGTGTCACCCACTCTCAATAATAGACTGGTATAGCGCATTCACTTGCCGAATACACGATTGAAGCGACCGACTCTCGGGGATCTACTTTTAGGGAGGCGATCAAGATCAACAAGATTCTGAGGGCTTTAGGCCACTCCTACTCTCCCGTCTACTGAGGAAAATAAATGCTTTAGACGCAATCGCATCGCGCGCAGCTGTTGCTGCCTCTCCATGTTTGACCTAGCGCCGAAGAGAAGAGCACCGAAGGCAAAAGAGATAGGTTGTGAATAACAATGACCCAGAGGCTCGGGCAATTGTGCGTGCAGTTGATCGTGCCATGGAAGTGCATCACTCGGATGCCTTGAATGTTTCATACAAAGGGTAAGAAGCGAGGAACACGACGGACGCCCGAGTTACACTTCCGACGCAATAAAGTGCCGCTTGCAATCGATGCCAGAGGCCACCAGGAAAGAAGTTGAACGAATGGCGGAGACCTCCAGATCCCTGCTGCCCTGCCCCACTTTCGGAACAGAAGCAGGGATCCGGGGGTGGTGCATAGAACACCACTATCTGTTGAAGAATCGGTGCGGAGCCACTTAGATCTGCACAACAAGAGGAAAGATAGAGCATTTGATCAGAGCCCAAGCAAATGCTTGAAGGAACTTCGGTACATCCCGTGAACTATCTAGAAGGATATGCTGACTAAGCTCCCCCATCCCCAATTCCAACACTATCACCTGAGGCCATCCCGATGCCATCCTCGTCACGGGGAGCAAAGGATAAGGCGCAGATGCTGGAGAAACCCATTCTTCCGCCCTCTTTTGTTCTTAATCGTTCTGTCTGTCGGGACGGAAGTATTAGGTTACCCTGAATTTTTTGCTTGTTGATTATCGTGAATGAAAGCGAGGACGATCGCAAGCCAGTTCAAAGAAGTTCACAACCGTGAGTGGCAGTGGTAGCAATGATCATGGAAGATCGACCCATCGCTAGTGTACCAGTGTATGCCTCCGATGTGACAGGCTGTGACACGCGTTCCACCGCCGTACCTAGTACAGTTAGTGTTGCCACGACTCGGCTTGGCGTGGTTTAGACTTGACTTTGGGCGACTCCGCAGGACTTCCGAGAGACTTGACTTATCTCCGAAGTCCAAGCCAAATTTGGGACTTGACTTGACTCCGAGTCGACTTGAATCTTTTTTTTGTATACTGTAGCCACTGTAAGTCTAACAAACGGTCACGTCACAACAGTTGCTAGAACCGATAGCAACGCTGTCACGTCTGGGAGGGGGGCTTTGCTACCAAGCCACGTGACTTAAAAATTGGCCAGGCACCTAATTATTGGTTCTGAGGTAACAGCAACCAAGCTTCTATGTTATGGGGCATGTTTTGAATGAAAGAGGGATGGGAAAAGTAAGGAATGAATAAACAAAGAAGGAGGAAGGTAAGAATCAGGCAGGGATCCTGTGCGATAAGGCTGGATATGACAATAGGAATAGTACTTCGAGAGGAAATTTGATGATTTTGGTAGAGGCAAATCCAAAAGAAATTTTGGGAACCAATGGCAGTGAACCGATGACACAAAATTGGCTTCTTTAAGCCAGTGTCCACCGAGATGTCTGGGGAATAAAAGTATTGAGGGAGCATGGATTGTGTCAACTATAAACATGTATATAGAGGCTCTCAGAAAAAGCGGTAACACTGAACTGGGTGGATTACTTGCATGCTGCGAAGCTTACTCATCGATCTCAATGAGTTTTCCAATGATGTCACTTTGCTAGTGTCACGGGTCCTCAGACCCCCCTTTGCTTTGCTAACTTCAATTGGTGTCACGTCACGCAAAATTTCCTTTGCTAGACTTAGAGTGGCTACAGTACTTATATGTACAATAATGGCAGCATAGAATCAACCCTCATCTGATATTCCATGACCTTGCTCAAGTGCCTAATGTGTCTTCTCACACACCCCGGCCATCCAGCATCTGTGCAGTGCTCGCTCTGAAAATGGTAGGCCGGAAATTAACGGTAATTCCAGCGGAAATTAAACATAAAATCCGAAGATATTGTTAAATCCGATCAACATCCCCGAAAAGACCAAAACTTGGGGGAGTGATTTCACCACCATGGTTGCAGTAACATGGCTATTTCACTGTGGAGTGCTCTAGCTACATGAAGCTCAATTTTATGTTATTTCAGCGCAGACATATCCCTGTCCGGTTTGTATCCCTCTCTTTTCCATTTGACACGGCTCCACTCGCGACGTGACAATCCCGCCCCTGAAGTTTGATATGAGCTGAGAGTTCCCGTGAGTATTAGGTGGCGTCGCCACAAACTTGGGGAAAAAAAGATTGGCCCTATCCTCTCGTCCCGGGGGATCAAGGCCAACGGACACGGCAGAGCTGCCATACCCTGAACTGCGACGGCTTCCCTGGCTCTTACAATCCGTGGGGAGACTTTCGCTATCGATTCTAGAGATATGATGTTCCTTGTTGTGAACCCCGCGAACTTGCCGGGCGACTGCGTTTCTGGCGTCAGTTTAAGAACTCTTGTCTTGGTGCTGCTACGGAATGGCTGATGTGAGTCCTTGTTTTATTTCGTCTCCTCAGAGAATTAGCCTTGACTCATGTTATGATGTCATTCCTTTCTGGTTGCCATGGACTTTTCATTTCCTATTGAATATTAATGGATAGGTGTAGATGCGCTAAGCGCCTCTCGGTATGTAATAACTACAGTTCGTTTGGCAGAGACCAACGGTCTCTCTTGCCAATTCGCCCCACGTAACAAAATGGAACTTCCTATCTTTATGCAAGGGTCGAAATCTTCTAACCTCTTCTAAAGCATGAGCTGGAAGCGATCGGGGCGGGGAAAAAATCCCATCCGATGGGGAATTTAGCCCAGCCGTAAGGACGAGTGTGCGTATTAGCTGCAGTATTTCATTCAAGGGAGCGTCTAATGGCCAGGATATATGAAAATGTAGATTGCTTGACAGCAAAAAGCGAGCTAAAATCAAGTTGATGTTGAAATTGTACAAAAAGGAATACAGAGGCGAAACGAATGGGTATGAACTAGTAATGGTATTGACCATGACCTCTAGAACCCTGCTCGAGGAGAATCCGTATCCCCGAGGCTGCTTCGTCGTAAATAGCGATGCATTCTGCCAAGGGACATGAATTTATCGAAGTGGCAGAATCACTATTACAACTTACAGCATAAACCCCAAGATTCGCCGCCTCCAAATCAAATAACCTGTCTGGAACGTTGAGAGAAAGGACCCGTCAAATCGCGTTCTGATGCCTCAACATCGCTACTTCCACATCGTTTCGCCACTCTTGTGGCCTACTAGTCCCTTTCGTTTATGTCTGCGTCTGCTCTTTCCGCATTTGTGTCTGTTCGGTCCTGCGCTCGTGCTCCCTTCGCCACGTGGCTCCTTTGATCATGACAAGGACAATAAGCAGTTCGAGAAAGACAATCAGACCGGCCCAAATTGAATATAGGCCACCGTCGCCCACAGAGTCCTACGATTTTATCCCTTGTTATCAGCCAACGTCCGAAGAAGGGGAGAAGAGAACGATGACGAACCTGCAGTGGAGCAGAGATCTCTGCAGCGATAAAGCCCGCCAATCCGCGGAAAGACGAGTTCGTCGCAATGGCCGTTGACGATCGGCCAGTGTTAGCATCAACTATATATGTAAGGGTTGACGAATATATCCATCTGCCATCGTAGGATGGTCAGTATCGTGAGCTCAGACACTGAGAGGCAGCGAAAAGTGAGGAGAGAGGAAGAGAAAGACCCCACATTGCGGAAAATCCAGCGAAGAAGAGCATCACGACAGGTCCAGCAACATGGACCTTCATCTGGCACATCCATGCATATGCGAGCACGCAGGGTGGGAGAAGGCCCATCACTACGAGCGTGCTTCTCAGCCGCATCTAGAACCATAATATACTTGGCATGGGGACCAAATAGCTTAAGACAGAATGCACCAACCTCGGGAGTAGTTACGCCATGATTCTTCTCCCTGGATTTCCTCAAGGTGCGATCGCTCCATCGCCCACCCAGCAGACTACCCATGACATTTCCAATCCCAAAAGACAATAGGATTAGTCCAACAATAATAGGCGGATAGTTGTACGGTGCTCCAGCAAATGTGCGAGCACACGTGTAACATATCCCGTATTGGAAGCCAAATAGAAGTGCTTTATTGCGGGTCCCAGAATCAGTAAACAATGTCAAGGTTTTGAACCACGTCACATGAGGGGCGTGAGGGCATACCACTTGCAAAAAGAATTACTATATTGCTCCGCTGCCGCACGACCTGCCACGGTCCACCCAATATATCCACATCCCTCATTGACAGCTTAAGAGGAACGGCAAGGACCGGGGCGTTGGTCGGCTTTTGATGGTCATGTGCAGAGACACAGGCAGATGGAAAAGTGAAAATGGAACACAGGCGATTCTTACTATTTTTAACGGGTGTGCCAGGATGTGACCACCCGTGGCCGAAACTCGAAGGCGAAGCCGGTGGTTCGAAAGCATAATCATTAGTCGAAGGACCAATAGATGCCTTCTCTACGTCCAGTGATTGCGTACGTGCAATATCGGGTGTTATATTTTGCTGAAGTGATGCGGCTTTGGTTTCCGTAATGCGTTTGAGGGCGTTCTGATATGCTACACTTCGTTCCGGACGCCACGTATCCTTCAAAAACAGGAAGAACGACAGAATAGATATACCAGCGAAAATGACAAGGAACCAGAAGGTGGAGCGCCAGTCGAAAGCAGACGTCAGTATCCCACCTATTACTGCGGATTAAGAGGGGTGAGTGCGACCCAGGAGAGAAATTCACGTGAGGTGTGAATAATAAGATGAAGGGTAGCCTGGTTGTAATCAGAGCATAAGAAATAAAGACGTACTTGGACCTATAGCAGGACCGAGCAAAGGGCTTGAATAATATATCCCCATCACTGTGCCACGCTGGTGGGGATCGTACATGTCCTGAAAGAAATGGGTGGGAATTCCACATCAGTACTTGGCGCCAGTCGAGGTCATAGGAACGCGATTAGATGGAGGGTAAAAGGAGTGAACAAACAGCAAGGGTTCCACCACCAATTGCCAAAACTGAAGAGCTTCCAGCGGCTTGGAGAACTCGCATGCAGATCAGAAGTGAGATGGATCGGGAAAGAGCTGCGATGACAGAGCCTATCCCAAAAATCTGATACGAATGCGGAAAGCTCAGTCATTCGTTGCGATATAAATTGGAAATGACGAGGGTCACCGATAATGAAACAATGTAGACGAGCTTAATAACAATAGGCGATGCGCCGAGTCACATTAATTACACGACAACTTTATCGAAGAGGTGAGGACCAACCTTGCGACCTTTAATCTCGCTCACAGCGGCCCAAAAGAGAGGCGCATTTCCTTGCACCAGGATGAAAAGAGAAAGGCTAAGGGAGATGTCGGCGGACGTGGCATGCAATTGTTCAGAAATCTGATGGAACGAAGCTGTGGGCACAGTATTATTATCGTTCCATCGGCCGTATGACAGGGGCAACACACGATTATAAATATTGATGGCAAGGGTTGGTGCGATGGCGGCAAATGATATCACTGCTAGAGTAATATACTGGAGCCATTCTCGATCAACTAACTCAATACGATCCGCTAGGGCTGTTCCATACTTTCTGATGCCTGGGCCACAGTCGAGGATCGTTCTCCACGGCCACATGTTCGATATCAATGCCACGGACGGTTGATGTGGGGGAGAAAACGGTCTCTGGGGACGTCGGACTTGGGGCAGGCCCATGGATATCGTGTATTGGAACTGAACTCTGGAGAGCTGGCGCCAGAATCGCCCCATTTGAGCTCACAGGAGAATTTATTGGCACAACAAGCTGTGATCTGACATGAACAGGAACAGGAATAGACGACGCAGGAGTACCAGGAGTCGAAGCGACCATGATCACAACAGGTTAAGTTTTCGAGAGAAATATGTCCCCCAGAAACAAAGATGAGATGAAGTATTTCCAGTCTCCCCCCATACTATGCCGATCGGCACTGAGCCCTATCGGGTCTTCGGTCTCTGGAATCCACATGATATTTTGCATATGTTTTGCATATAGAACTTATCAGTCGCGGTCCGAGGTCGCCAAGGGTAGAGCCAAAGTCGGTAACTGCCGAGATCGAGAGTCTCGTCCTCGTCGTGATCCATGGTTCTCTTCGTTCCGTAGGAACCACACCGATGGCATCATTGGGCTTTCCATCCAGCTTAGCTTCTTGCTATCGAGAGTGGCCATCTTCTGCCGATCCGGAGACCTCTTCCTTGTACCGTAATTGGATCCAGGCTCTAGAGTTGCCTTGTAGGTAGCTAGGGCTCCTTCCCATTTGCATCTTATTATTACCCTTGATTGCCCAGGGTTCAAACTGGAAGGAGTGGCGTCAGAACATAACGCACTGTCTTTTTGTCTATCGGTTGTATGATCGGGGGGCTACGCGGTCTCTAGCGAACATTCCGAGGGATTATAGGAGAACATGTCGTGGCCTCGATGGGCCAGTGTCTCTTTCAATCCAATCCTGGAACTTAATCAACAATTTCGCGTATAATGCTGTCCGTAGTCATGGGCCCCTTCATCAATAAGATGTGGCGTGCCGCGAGATCTAGAACGGAAGTTGGAAGCTTGGTACCAGCCTAACGGTGTCGCGACTAGCGAGGTTCGTCACGATGACGTTCTCTTAATCAGCTCACCAACCAATGTTGGATCTCCACCGGGGCAGGAGTGTGGAAATTGCCCAAGGCACTTTGCCATGTTAGAACCTAGCACCTGACCGACTCGGCGGGTGGACGGGCGGGACTCACAATTTAGCACCAGTGATGACAGTCCATTGCAGTAGTGTTACGGCAGCCCCAGTCACAGGTCACAAGGCCCCGAAGCTTACACATGTGGTCCCTGGTCACTTTCGTCCACCTCTGCTCTGCCGCGGCCTGGAGCTGGGTGTGTAGTATTCGATATACAGAGTCCTGAAATGTCCATTGGCCGAATTCACCATCCTGTCTGCAATTGGAAGTTTACAGTCTTTCAAAAAGCCGAGTTCCCCCTTGAGCATCTTCGGCATTTCGGAGCCCTTCCCTGTGAGTTTGAAGGCAGGTGTGAATCCCTTCAAACTTCCAGAACTTGAGGAAATTTCTGGCTCCAGCACATTATATGATGATGGGTACATCTGTCCACAATCCGAGGACCATTGTCCGAGTGGAATTATCTTCAATTTTACATGATTCATCAGATGGCTTCTTACTTTAGGAGGATATTGACGGTGTCACGTGATACATTTGGTGCCTTTCCAAACCATGCAGTAGACCGCACTATTCAAGGGAGTGCTTACTGTAATACAGTATCTCGTAAGAGGGCCTAGTGCCTGAGCAGGATTCCGATTCCGGCTTGCAAGGGATTGGGGTTGTATTATTGCAGGTAGAGCCCTATCCCACACTATGGTATCTTTCCTTGGATGGCCTCTTCCAATTCATGTACCTTGACGTTCCACTCTTCTGAGTTCCTGTGCTCTGAACAAGAAGTAGGTCCAATTCGACCTCGATATCCCCATGACACAGTTCTCCGTACTCCCCATGCACGATCCCTACTTGCAGGCCTTCATTTCCTGTCTATTCGGGTGCCTGCTGTCCCTGCGGTCTTAGTGAGCTCTCAAGTCTCTGGTCCGAAAATCCGCCTATGCAGGCATGTCGGCAGAACACTTGCTTCCGGCTGGAAACAACGACGAATAAGGTTGGAATAGTTTCCACCCCCATTTTCCACTTGCCACAATGTACAGAGAAAATTGGAAAAATGGTAAAAGTTGCGCGATAACACCAATATCCTCGAGTCTATTCCCAATTTTTGGTGAGTTTGTCCCCGTTCATGGTGTCAAGACACCGAACGAGGCGGGACGCTTGACTTTGCGCGTCCTAACGATGCATCAGCCTGAAGCATTCGGATAATTGGCACCATATCAGTGACATGGCAGAACAAGAAAGAGCAATCCATCTGCACAAGCAAACTAGGACGAGAGATGAGGGATCTGGTCACGAGGACGAGGCCCACGGAATTTGCCGATTGACACCAACTCAATTGTGATGGCTCAGGACGAGTTGGTCGCCTTAGGCAAACGTTCCCGATCGCCCTCTCCTACTGGGAACGGGCCAGAAGCACCACAGAGTTATCCTCCTCAAATAGACGATGACGATGACGATATTGGTCCTATGCCAATGCCAGAGGCAGCGGACTCTGTAGCGCCCAAGAAGAAAAGAAAAGGCGCGTTTCTCCTTAACGACTCTTTCCACCTCTCTCCAGCTGACAGATGCTGTCCAGTACTCCCTCATGAGCGCCTCTTCCTTGACCATCTGCCGAGTGCGGACCGCTATTCGAAGAGTTTCATGCACCGCGATGTACTTAACTTCGTCACAATAACCAAGTACGTTATATTCTTCCCATGCCATCATCCTTCGCTGAATCAACCTGCCTTGCCATAGAACCGATTTTTTGATCACGACATCTGTCGACGGACATCTCAAACTATGGAAGAAGCAGGAGACTGGCATCGAGTTTGTTAAGCATTATCGCGCGCATTTAGCATCTATTGTTGGAGTTGCGGCGAGTGCGGATGGGACCTTGTTTGCTAGCATTGCTGAAGATGGTTCTGCTAAAGTATTTGATGTTATCAATTTTGGTGCGTCGCCTCCCTTCAATAATGCTTCACGGGTTTAGTGATTCAGATATGTCGTTTGATTTTCAGACATGATCAATATGATCAAGCTAGGATTTGCGCCTCTCACGTGCTGCTGGGTGCATCGCCGAGGCCAAGCCCAGTCCTTGCTTGCGATGTTAGTGCACTCGATAATTTTCGGCCACTTGTTTGGGAGACTGAATTAATCTGCCAATTTCTCAGCTCCGATAAGGACTCCAGCGTCATTCATATATATGACGGTCGCGGCGATGGTAAAGCCCTCGAAACTCTTCAGTCGCTACACCGTTCCCCGGTACATCTCATGGTGGTGCGTATCTTTATGTCCATCGGTCTTCTATCAGAATTTCCATGTGTTGCACCAAGGTAGTATACAGATAGATACGATACTGTCATTTCTGCTGACCAGGCAGGCTTCGTTGAATACTGGCAACCACGGGAGCCTTACGAGCCGCCACACCACGTGCCTGGTATGTGGAAATTCAAGAGTTCGACTGATCTATATGAATTTAAAAAGGTAACCCATCGTAATTCCCACATGTGGACCTCATCGCTGACTTTAGCCTGTCTCGTTGGAAACGCCCCCCACAGACGAAAAGCACTCCGACTTCACTAACTTTCGCCCCCTCGTCTTCGCATTTCGCGACGGTATCGCATCCCTCCCTCCAAATTCGGATATTCAATTTTCTCACGGGAAAGATGACACGAAAGTACGATGAATCCATGAGCGCAGTGCAAGAGATGCAACAAGCTGGAACAGCGATATACAAAGTCGATGATATGGACTTCGGTCGACGACTCGCTGTGGAGCGTGAATTAGAAAAAGACTTGAAGGCAGGGGCAACAATGAACGCCGTCTGGGATGAGAGCGGAAATCTCCTCATGTATCCCACTATGCTTGGCATAAAAGGTGCAGGTCGCATCGGCATCCACTTTCAGTCTGTGAAGCAAGTCAATCTATCCTAACTCTTTGAATACAGTTGTGAACACGCTTAACAACCGCGTCGTTCGATTGCTTGGGAAAGATGAGACTGGACGATGGTTAAATCTGAGTCTGTACCAGGGTGCGCCTGCTCGGAAGGGTCTCACCACCATTGTGCGTTCGCCTCCTTTCCCAATGCCATTGCTTGCATCCCTTCAAATGTTCTTTTCATTTTCGTAGGCTATGGCGGCGTCATCGAATCCAATATTGCAGGTGAAGGAGGCCAGAGACCCCACTTTATTCTGTACAGCATTCAAGCGCCCTCGATTTTATATGTTCACTCGACAAGAGCCTGAGTATATCTTAGCCTTTCCTCGCCTTATGGTTTTATTGATTCAATCTGTGGCTGTTCTTGTGCAGGGAGAATAAAGGCCAAGGTGATCGGGACGTATTCAACGAGAAGCCAACCAGAGAAGAACAAACCCTGGCAACAACTACTGGACCCTCGAATGCACCGTCTCCTTTCGCGCAGTCTGCCGTGATACATACGACCATGGGTGATATTCATATGACCCTCTTCCCCCAGCATGCACCCAAGGCCGTGGAAAATTTCGTTGGTCATGCACGGGACGGATACTTCGAGAATATCATCATCCACCGTGTTATCAAGAAATTCGTACGTTTGACACTTTCTTCCAGATTTTCGACAGTGGATAACTTACGCATCATGGTCTGGGTTTTTTCTCGAGCATAGATGATACAGACTGGGGATCCCCTAGGAGATGGGACAGGGGGGACGTCTATATGGGGTCGCGAGTTCGAGGACGAATTCTCTGACGCACTGAAACACGACCGGTACATCTCATTACCCCTCCCCGCAATATATATCCTTCCTATTTCTTCTATCTTTCTCTCTGCATCCCACACCACATCTTCCCCGCACACTTCTGCTGACTCACGACTTCCTCATTGCAGGCCTTACACAGTAAGCATGGCAAATGCGGGACCAAATACCAATGGTTCCCAGTTCTTCATCACGACCACTGTGACGCCATGGCTCGACAAGAAACACACCATCTTCGGTCGCGTTACTTCTGGTTTGGAAGTCGTGCATGCGATCGAGAATACAAGAACGAACAAGGTCGACAAGGCGAGTGTGCAACGTTCCTTCTCCATCTCTCATCTCGAACGACGCGCGGTTCCCGCGATCCTTGTTATTTTCCCGTCGGTTTGGATCGTGCTCAGATTGTGACTGACTGTACTTGTTGACAGCCACTTGAAGATATCCGTATGATCAGCGTTGATGTGGAGTGATGTCTCCTGTCGCATACGCAGCCCGTATCTAGGCCGATGACACCTGAGTCCACCTCCGATCATTTCAGAAGTCAATCGGGGGCGGAAAAATTAAAAGCATCCCTGAAGAGTCTAGCTTTCGATGTGTGTACTTGTTACAGAATGCAGAGATAAAACATGAGACATACACCAATGCTAGTAAAGCGAAGAAATTAGAACCCCATGAGATGAAGATGAGGTGAAATTGTCGGCAGGATCAGCACATGGTATAAAAAAGGATGCAGAAGCAAGGGAGTGATCATGGAGCCGTAAGATCTTGATTACCGACAGCGATTGGGATAACACCCCAGCTGTCAGGACGCATCCTGTCGCCCGCTTGTCTGCCGAAGATCTATACGCTAGGGCATTCCGACCGATGGAGGACGGAGGATTGAAATTAATGCAGAGGGGCGGTGTATAATGGAAAACGGCGGGATTTTGATCCTTTGAAACTAATCTTCGCTCGGCAGCTGGCAACTCCTCGCATCGAATGCCCAAATGGATTATTCACCGTGACATAATGGTCACGAGTGGTTTGTCTTCGATAACTGACGCATTATGAGTTCGTACCTATGGTAAGTGGGCCAGGGACAGGATGGTACATATTTTAGGTTCCACTGCACACCCTCTGAACAATGAGAAGGATAAGGATGTGCCTTACGTGAGAAGAGTGATACCACTATTTGGCACAGTCCGCAGCAGATTTACGGATAGCCCGCGATACATGCCTCGCCAGCCTGATTCACGCACGACGGCACGGATTGTATGCATTATTGCCATTAGGCTCAGTGGATGCGTGTGGGAAGGCAAAACTCGGTTGATAGGAGGTGGGCTGCGAACGGGAGTGGGTAAGGAGTTATTCTGTGAGATCGATGACATCGATGGTGCAGATGACGGGGTATATGGTGTCACACTGTCCCGAGCCGCCCAGGTGCATAGTCGACTTGCAATCGTGTGCGGATGACTTCGTGGGGATATGTTACAAGGGAAGCGGTCATTTTTGATACGGCGGAGCACAAAAGGATCGTCCCAGAGTCAAGGTCCGGCACCGGGATATGTTGCCGATCAGCTGAAATAACGAAGGGGATAATTAACACAAGATAGGAAGAAAGAACAGACCGAAAGACGAACCAAAGAAAACTTTGAGTTCTTCATACAAGGGAAACTGTACCGCGACGTGGGAGACACCGAGAAGACTCGGTACAAGACCGCGATAAAATGCGCCGATGCCCTCGCGGCGGTAAACAGTCACGAATGCGTCGAGTGTATGTCGGTATCTCCGTTCGTCAAGTGGTTGCGTCTAACACAGAAGGCAAGTTAAATGCGTGGGGTCAAGAGATGTGGGGGAAACCGAGGAATGAGAACAAATGCACCATGAATCGAGTCTTGATAACCCATAAGGGGTTGGAGATGATGGTAGAAGTAGCACCAGCCGCCATAGCGGCAGAGACATGGACTGACATGCTTTCGCGTACGGAATGACTTTCGACTGTGGATGAGAAAGTAAAATGGGCGTGGGATAAATCGAGGACACGTAAATCACATACTGTCTTCGTCTCCGTATGACACACGGCGGCTCCAGTGGGCGCCGCCGAGACGGGTCTTGATTCCATCGTAAAGGGAGAAATATATCGCCCACGTCGGGAGGTATCCTGTTATGGTGGGACCCAAGCCGCGATAAAGGCCCTTTACGCCATCGTGAATCAAGATCTGCTTCGTTGTACCTTGAGGGCGATAATCAGACAGCGCCTCATCATTTGACGATCGAGGGAGAACTACCGAGCACTCCGACGTAGTCTACGCCTCCCTTGGCTGCCTGCACCTTGGTCTTGATGACATCGAGAGGACAGGTGACGATGGAAGAGACAAGACCTGCACCTGCGCCAGCAAGAGTACTTGGAGATGAAGCCCATTTGCCCGTTGGCATGTCCTCGCCTTCGCGAGGGTCCCGAGGCACCTCTGGCGTCTTGGCGCTCTAAAAATCGGTTCAAAGTGGTACCAGAGGGTGGAGGACGCCCGGAATTCGCCGTCTGGCCGGAACAGGCCGAATTTAACCGTTCTCTGTCCAGGGTAATCCTGGCTCGTACTGGCAATGGCCACCCACACCTCTAGAGCGTAGAATATGGAATCACTACGACATTTCCACCGGAGTCTTTTCCGTGCCCGATACGAAGTGGGTGTAACTCGGCCGCCACATCGCCGTGTTTTGGCCTGGAAAGGCCATAATCTCTGGAGGAGCTCCAAATATCACCTAATGTGTAGAAGTATCATTTTAGGTGACTTTCGCACCAATGCAGTTCTAGGTGCGGGTCATTTCTCGACCCAAAGCCCACTGCTAACAACATCAAGGTCTATGTAGCTTTCTACAAGAACAAAGCAAAGCCACTCATGTTTATTCTGTCCTCCGAGATGTCTACTTACTGCGTTGTAAAGTTGACAACCAACCCACCGGACTCTTGTTCTTCATCAACATTGCACAGGCATCAACTTATGTCCCTGGTGCCATTTCGTGGTTTCATGCACTATCGCCAAAAAAACAGTGTTGAATGACTATATTTTTATACAAATGTTGAGATCATTGGTCAGCTAGTTGACGAAGCCCCAATTGCCTTCGGCATCTTCTTATCTCCCGCTGCAAGCTCCTCCATGTCCGATGGTTTGAAGAAATGGGGCGCAACCTCAAGTAACCACCCCGGCTTAATTTCCATTATTTGTCTGCCAGGAGCAACCATCGTCAGTCCTGGTCTTTCCCTGGGTTGAAAACATGACGAACCTCATGTAAGATTTGGAGGTCATAACAAGCTCATAGTACAGTATGAATTTGGGAGGAGGCTGCTGTTGGAACAAACTGGATGAGGGGTGGACGTACACCGTTTGCTGCGTCTTCATCGTCCGATACGAATCACCACTTTTTTGTAGTCGGGCCTACCAAACGCAAATGAGATATATGCCGGGTTTTCCAGAGCCGAGGAAGACTTACAGTGCAATAAAAATAACCAGATGTGATCGCCTTTTGAATAGGGACGATATCGGTTGCGTTAGGATTCGATTCGATGACGACTTCCACCCGCTCGCAGAGACCAGCAAGTTGATCCCGAATGTCGCCTGTAGCAAGACAGTGATTATCAGAAACAAAGCATGCCTGAGGAATGGCGATTTTCACTCACGAACTCGTGACAATACCTTGAATTGCAAAAACTGTTCATAGCAGAATCTGAAACCAACATACAAGGTGATTAGCGACAATTAGAAAAACATCAACTGGATTAAAGATAACATACGTCTGGGAATAATTCGAATCGGCCCATTGTTCCCAAACATTCAACAACGTGAAATGATCACCACCTTGCCGGACAAAGTTTGCGCGTGCCTTATCAGCATGCAGTTTCTTGTCCTTTGGTCGATAGAACAGTGCAGAGGATTCGGACAGCATAGAAATGATGGACAACACCTAGCATCGTAGAAACGTTGGCATCAATATAAACATCACGCGCATACCTAAAAAAAGAAAATAGTGCGCACTTCATCTGTGCAATGATAATTCTCGCTTGAGATGATAGCTTTGCTCAGCATCGGATCCACCGGGAACTCGGCCATCCGTCTCCCCAGCTTGGTTAACTCCCCGCGATCGTTTAGGGCACCAAGCGCATACAAGAGCTCTGCAGCTCGCATGAGTGTTTCAGCCGGGGGCGGATCCATGAACTCGAACCCAAGAAGGTCATTTATTCCCAGTGACTTCAACAGAAGGACAACCATGCCAAGATTCGTGCGTTGGATCTCAGGTACCGTGTTTTCGTCCAGTTCGTTCGCGTAGGCCCACTTTGTGTACAGGCGGAAGGCTTTCCCAGGTCCAACGCGCCCAGCTCGCCCGGCACGTTGGTTCGCCGAAGCCCGCGAGCACTGATGATACCATCAGTGGTTATTGATAAGACGAAGGGGGCATGAACGCACTGGAACCACAACAAGGGAAGCCATACCGGTCCGTGGATTATACGAATTCTGCTTGACAAAGCCTGGATCGATGACAAAGACTACACCGTCGATCGTGATTGATGTCTCTGCAATATTTGTGGCCAGCACTACCTGTCCATACCACAATAAGCCAGTCTGTCCCCTCGAGGAAAAGAAAATCCTACCTTCCGTGCACCATCAGGGGTGGGCTCGAAGATCTTGGCTTGCATCTCGCTTGGCAGATTGGCATAAATAGGACACACAATCAACTCGCCTACTTTGTTCCCAAGCGCATGCATAGTCTCGCTCAAGTTTTCTAAGGCCGTTTCGATTTCATCTTGGCCCTGGAGTCAATCGACCATTCAAAAGTGGATCAAACTATGACAGGGCGAGATCAACACACCGTGAAGAAAACAAGAATGTCTCCTCTGGGTTGTGTTGTGTGGATTTGAAATATTGTCGTGATCGCTGCATGCAGGTAGTTGGCTTCGGGCTGGGGGGTGTAATGTATGTCGACGGCATATCGTCGACCTGGGACTAGAAATGATATGACATGAGAAATATGCTGTGCACTGTGCGAGAGGATGTGATACCAACCATAGAAGATCGGTGCACCGTCAAAATATTCGCTAAACTTCTCGGCATCCATGGTTGCACTGGAAATCAAAAGTCGTAGCTCAGGTCGAAACCGGGCAATGTCCTAAAATACAGTAGGAGCTATGAGGTATAGGAGGCACCACAATACAGGAAAGACATACTTTCACGAGGGCGAACAAAATATCGGTACTCAACGTCCGCTCGTGCGCCTCATCGATGATAAGTGCCGAATACCCCGCCAGGTCGGGCTCAGTGAGGAACTCACGTAACAACATACCGTCGGTCATGTATTTCAGAACAGTCTTGTCGCTAGTGCAATCCTCGAAACGAATTGAGTATCCGACTTCGTATCCAACTTTGCTACCCATCTCCTCAGCCACGCGAGCGGCAACAGACATCGCTGCTACACGCCGAGGTTGTGTACAGCCGACCTTTTGCCCCCCTTTGGTGTAGCCTGCTTCATGCAGGTACTGCGGCAATTGTGTGGTTTTCCCAGAGCCGGTCTCCGCTACAACAATGAGAACTTGATGATTTGCGATCGCTTCAAGGATCTGTTCGCGATACGTGTAAATCGGGAGTGACTTCCGAGTCTCGTCGATAGTTTGAGCTGAAGGACAGAGATCGCCAGTCAGTTTGGAATGTGATACAGGCCACGCGAGGATATACCTCACCTCGAGCCTCGGCTTCTGCAATTTGCTGCCGGAGGAGGGCATCCTTGGCACTTATAGACGGCAGGGTTCCGCCGAGAGTCTGGTCCATCACGAATTGAATTGTTTGACTCTCGTCGAACACATACTCATAGTCTTCGACGAGTTCAGGCTTATCCAAGGCGCCAGACTTGAACGTGCTATTCCTCGTCTGACTCTCCTCCCATTGGTCGACGTCTGTGACGAAATTCTTCTGATCCTGATTCTCTTCGTACCGGGCGTACATCACCTGCTGCTTTTTTTTTTTGTCAATTTTCCCCTGCTCGGTGATGTAGTCCTCTGGTAGTTGGTAGCCATCGTACTTGTCGCCAATCTTCATCCGATCCTCAGCGACTTTGAGGACTTGTTTCTTGTACTCTAGGTCTCGGTGTTCGCGTTTCGATATCTTCATCCCTCGGAATAGTTCCTCGTCATCTGCGATCTCCTTACGCAGGAGTGCGATTTGTTGGATTTCACGCTTGGTAAGATACGCTTGGCGAGAGTGTTCGCGGATAGATGGAAGTGCAGCAACACGAGCGACTGCGTCATCCGCTAGGCGGCGCATTTCTGCGGCCTCGGCAGCAGCACCCTTGAGATGGCGAGACGACCGGTCTTCGACGATCTTCTTCGTCTTGGAAGCATCCTTGTTTCGAATACGTTCGGCAAAGGCATCTCGTTCTTTGCGGTCCCGTTCTCGAACCGCGTCTTCATCTTCGATAGTCTCCATCGTTCCGTCCCCCTCGTCCCCAGAGTGAGATCCAGATCCTCGGGGACCGCGCGATGAAGATGGGTCGTCAGGGAACGGTGAATGTCGCGAAGGTTCCTCCGCGCGCCGTCGTTTGGTCGCCTTCTCCTCTTCGTCACTTTCCCAGTCTCGTCCGTCAGTATCTCTTTTGCGAGTACGGCGCTCCTTCTTACTTCGGTCCTTTTCCTTTTCCTTGCCCTTCGGGACCTGAATTCCAGTCGAATCATCATCATCAAGAACAAAACTGAACTTTTGGGACTTCAGCTCCTTTGCTTCTTTCTCGGCCTGGCGTCGACTTGCTTCAGTGGCGGAAGATGAAGGTTTCTGCTTTCGTTTGCGAGGGACTCTGGAGAAGACCTCGGAGACGAACGCGTGTGCATCGGGCGTGCTGGGAAGGCCGGATGTATGGAGTGACGAAAAGAGATTCTCGGGAGACCTGGCCGAAGATGCTGAAGCCATGACATAGTCAACGATGCTTCGGTCAGAGAGACCAAAGAGCTACAAAGAAAATGAACAAATTGTGAATTTGATCGGACTTGGATGAAGCGAAAAGGTTCACCCTGAGAGCATTGTCTGATATATAACGTTCTAATTCCAGAGACATTGATGGAGGAATCGAGGTCCCAAGAGTTACCTAGTGTGGGAGCGGCAAGTCCCGCTGAGGGGGGTTGATCGGCCTCGAATTACGACTGGTAACTTGACTGGCGCCTTGGGACTAAAAGATTTTATAGCACAGCGAGTGAAGTCTGCTGAAAGTCGAGTCAGTGCGCCAAGTCGACGGGATTCTGCCGGATGCAGAACACGGCACCTCCCTGTCCTGGATGAGCACTACGACTCTTGTGCATTTCGTCGTTTTCGGGGCAGGCGCTGTGCTTGGGGCCGGCATCGCGAGCCAAGTAAATAGGAATTGGCGTGTCCCACCCTCAGTGCCGCTACCTCCTGCTTCTGTCGTAGAGAAGCTACCTAGTACACGCGATGACCTTGGTCCCGTTCTTAAATACTCAAGTCCAGGTGGATGGGAAATTTACACCAATATCCCCCAATATCCCTGACGTTTATTTACGCGTATAGGACCCATTTTTGATGTCCTGCGACGTAAGGCATACGTAGCTGCGTACGATCGCAAGCTACGGCATCCCGCTTGGGTAAGATCAATCCATTCAGTATTATTTCACGACTAAATGTCCATATCAGACAGCAGAACATTTGACTGCCTCTTCACTGCCACGGGGCTCAGACGGTCCAGATGGCAAGCCTCATGCCGACAGAGGAAAATCTGTCTTTGTTGAAGACGAGATAATTCCTGTGGCCTTTCGCGCCCGTTTGACCGACTACTTCCGTAGCGGTTACGACCGTGGTCATATGTTTGCAGTCCAACTTTCCAATCCCTTCATTATGCCTAATTCCATCCATCCAGGGTTCCTGCTGCTGACGCGAAAGCGTCTCAGGTGCGTTTGTAGCGTCCGGTGTCTATGCTGTGCTGTTCACTTCCAATTTTCATCTCAGGATGCGATGGATGAGACTTTCCTCCTTTCGAACATCGCCCCTCAAGTTGGGTCTGGATTTAATCGACATTGTGTGTTTCCCCTTCTCCATTTACACGCTATATACTAAGACCTTGAGTAGACTGGGCATACTTGGAACATTGGTGCCGCACACTTACAAGCCAGTACAGTGATGTCTTTGTGTTCACCATCCCTCTCTATCTTCCACAACAGAGTGCAGATGGGAAGTGGAGAGTCGTGCGCAATTTTCTCCAGTCTTTCTTCACGCCGAACCTCATTTTCATGTTCACTTACAGACTTATGAAGTAATAGGCTCACCACCGAACATTTCAGTGCCTACACATTTCGCTAAAGTCGTTCTAACGTCGAAGCCAGCCTCTCCATCCACTCCGAACATAATGGATCACTCCCTCGGTGCATTCGTGCTGCCCAATGCTCTCATCCCCGATGAAGCCCCTCTTGAAACTTTCATAATGCCAGGTGTGTATGAACGACTTCCTACGCATAGACGAATCTCACATCCTAGCATACAGTGGAAGCTGTGGAGCGCGCTTCGGGCTTGACGTTATTTTCCCAAGACTTGAAAACGTCGGCGAGGCACATTTGCAAGACCTCATCTTGTCAGTTGGTGATTCGGCGGTTCGATGACGCCCAAAAACAAACCCGAGGCCGAAAAATGATTGCATCTTCGTAGCTGTAGATATTTTTTTTCAAAAATGCCAGGAGTGTGAGGTCAAATGCTTGGGAGCAAGTCATTGACACCTTTCCAATATGACAGATCTACCCGATCCTGGATCTCATCTTTTGTGAGCCACGCGAAGTCCTCTACCTGACGGGCATTCGATAAGGCCGGTTTCCCGCCCAAGATACGGGCCTTGAAAAAGAATGTCTGGAGGTATTACGTTCGTCAGTTACTGTTCTCTTGGACTTGAAGAGGACTCGCCTTGACTGCTGTGGGATCCTGGGATGACGGGGGACAATTCTGGACGGCGACAGGTTGCCGCCCAACAATCCAAGTGTTCATATTTGGCCCGAAGGTGCTTACGAGGGCGTCGCGCACAGACTGGGAATAACGATCGAGATCAGTACAGAGTAATGGATGCTCCCCTTATGCGCACCTTGTGTAGTGCTTGTGAGGTATCAACAGTCCAATGCGGGAAACGCCATGATGTTTGACCGGGACTCTTGACCAAAAGATATAGATTACGATCGCCGCGTCGATTGAGACTTTTCAGGTCATTCTGCTCATCAGCTTTTGAGACTCGAGGTAGGACTTTGATCTCGTCTTCCTCGATAGGCACGTCTTCCAATTTCTCGTCGCCCTCTTCTCCTTCAAAGCCAACACCAAATGTTTGCGCCTCTCGGATACGTTCTTCCGCACTGAATCGGCGCTGAAGGACGGTACCCTTCTTGAAATAGAAGTCGGCAGGGAAGGGTTCAGATAACGCGCGCGCCAGACGCCCTTGATAAGAATAGTACGCGTTTTCGAAGGGTGAGGCTTCCTGTGTGAGTTGTGGTCCTCGCACGAGGAGGACAGCAGCCTGTAAATTGTAGGGTCGGGGAGATGCGTGAAAGCGTACTGAATATACTCAGCCTCAGCTGCGGGAAGCGACCCTTTGACACGATTTCACTCACAGTTTCCTATTGCACTTTCACCTGAGCGCCGTACTGAACTCGGCAGCATTATCGAATTGGGTGTAAGGACCCCGGCGAAATCCGAGTTTATCGCGCCAAAGAGCAATTGTACCGTCTGCTTATAGAACATCTGTGCCAGGCGGTTCTCTGATTCCTCGTTGGTAGGAGGGATTGTGGTGAACCCTTTCGTCTTTATGCAACGTCAAGACAACACTCTGTATTTCAGGCGATCGACTATACACAGGAAGGAGGCACCGTCTTCGGTCCTAGACCATGAGCATCTCATGGGCAGGTCATAAAATCCTGGATCAGCAGGCAAGGACTTGAAAATTCGTAACAGCTTGCACTATATCAATGACGAGTCACCATGCCCTCATGGGGACCAGGATGTCAGCACGATCGCAGATTCACATCGGCCATGATCCTATTCATGTATCCGAACGATTCCAAACTAGTGTCAATGTTGCTGGGGCAGCTGCGTTATATCCCAGTCTCCGAAATATGTATTCATGTCGGGATCAGAGTATTCAACTAGGTAGATTGACAGGAGTTTCTTCAACTGTGGTATAGAACCGGCTCCCCGAGAGCCGCAGCCATATTTGACGAAGATGTCTAAGTCCAACATCAAAATGACAGAAGTTGACGGTGTGCGTTAAGAAAAGCAGAGTATGTGGGCCTATGATTGTTCTCCTGTTTCGCACTTCTAAGAGTCCACACACAAGACTTGCCTTCCTCAGAGACGCATGCTACACTTTTCGATATGGTTCCATCGTCATTAATCTCTCTCCAATGCTTTTTATTTCATACCCGTGGTCAAAGTTGATCCGAAATCACAATGAAGGTATCATACATCTGGCAAAGCGAACAGGAGAGATACACTTCTCTTGTTCTCGACATCAAAAATCAATCAAGACCGTGAAAACAGGGACGAGATCCAAGACAACACGAAATGAGTGGTGTGTGGTGGTTACGAATTTACATGACAACATTATAGATTCATCCCTCAGATTGTTGCGGTGGTCGAACGGGATGATATTTTACCAGGAAGTGACACCGGTTTCCTTGGAAAAATCGAACTGGCGCCAATTATACCTAGTCCCTGCAGTAGCACGTTCGCGACAAAGAGCGGAAGAGAAACAATCCCGACTCTTATGTTTAGATAAGAAGAGGGTAGGGAATTTCGTGGTCACGAGAGTCCTTAACAGGAAGTCCATGACACATCAGCAAACTGAATTGTACTTCGGAGGCTTCGAGGTCTTCGAAGTGCCAGAAGCTGGACTTCCAAGACTTCGGAGCCTCCGAAGGACAATTACTTTTGCTGATGTAGTGCATCCATGGTGGTGCTTTCATGGCAGTGCACGTCCGGCTCCATCCGCATTCAGATTCATCCATGGCCCACTCGTTGGACCTAATCCTTGGCTCTACCCACCTTTGGACTCCGCCCGAAAGAGTCCATTTTCCTTATACCTTTAGTGGGATTTATGGGGCTTATTAGGGGAATTCCTTGCTCCGTAATCATCCATCCTGAACATACCCTCGGCCCTTACCCCCCTCTGTATCAGCTTTTTTCTCCCCTCCCCCCCTTTCAGCTAAACACTATTATGATCCAGGTGAGATCCAAAACCCCCTCGGCAAGCACGTACAACCTTGCCGATCTTTTTGCTGTGGTTGTTGGTTGTACCCTCACTTATACTGTATACTCCCCTCCTCCATGATTGATTTATGAGATACGAAACCACATTACCTTGATGGGCTGTCCATTATTTATTCTGGCGATACCACTCTTTACATACTTAGCGAACGGAATTGTACATGTTTATCGGTAGCAACTGGTATACCCATGTGCAAGGGACTCGATCACTGTAGGGATTGGGGACAAAAGCCCTATTTATAAGTGATTATTGTTGGCTAATCTTGGTCAGCAACGATATCCGATATCCTCACGGCATCATAGAGTACGAACCCGGCGACACCCGGCTTTAGAGTCGGGGATTGGTGCCTGTCGCCGCTACCGCAACAGGTACGACACCACGTGATGTGACTACATTGCAAATTCTGGATCAGAATTGTGTTGCCTCCCACCCCCGACGTTCATGGCAAACGGTATCAAAATCAATGCCCCCGAACACGATATTGAGCAAGTCACGGTCTACGGCGACCGCGCAGTAATCAGACGAAAGTTTCCTGTCGAGTTGCAGGTCAGAGTGTGTTCGGCTGTGCCGTTAGATCCTGCGCACTGAACTCTGCATTGCAGGCTGGGCAAAATGAGGCGGTCGTTTCACGACTGCCTGCTTCCCTTGAATCAGACTCTATTCGTGTCGAGACAGAGACTACGAGCGCTTCCCAGTCACTCACTGTTTTTGATGTGGTCTACGCCCCTCCAGGTTCTCCGCAAAACGTTGATGAGGGTGACGAAATCAGTAGCCTTGAAGAGCGTGTTTCCGCTGTGCAATCTCGTCATGCCTTTCTGACCAAACAGGAGAAGGTCCTCTCATCTTACTCTGACACCTTGTCTAGCCAATACGCGAATGCGTCACAGCTCGCTAGTTTCCTTGATCTTCAGAGGACGACAAATCGGAGTATCTACGAAGAACGAACGGCTCTGGACAAAGAATATAAATCGCTCTCCAAAGAGCTCGATGACGCACGCAAACGCACAAACTCGGAAATACAGGCCAAGAGAGCTTCAAGTGTGACGGTTACCGTGCTCTCCGAAGAACCGGGCCCTGCTCAACTGATCCTCATATATGGTGCGGAACTATTGATCCCAAGCCTCTGGTTAGGGGCATAATTTGTGAATATTACACAGCTGTCTACGGCGCTTCTTGGTCTAGTTTATACGATGTTCGCGCCAGTGTGGATTCACATTTCGCTTCCAAGAAAGCTGAATCCCCTACTATATCTCTCCAATATCGGGCCTCGATCACACAGCACACTGGCGAAGATTGGAACGGTGTGGCCCTAATTCTGAGTACTGCAGCGCCATTGATTGGGAGTGAGATACCTGAACTTGTGCCCTGGAGTATCGCACCCACTGTCGCACCCCGGCCGATGCTCCTTTCCGCCCCTCGTGTACGGACCATGGCAAGAATGGTGAAAAGCGCGCGTTCAGTCGAGGACGACGATGAGGATATGGGGACGCTTCGCTCGTATGAGATCTCTAAGCAATTTGGCTCAAGATCTCGAGCTGTGGTGGTCCAAGAAGGAGCCGTGAGCTCAGTATTCCACATCGAAGGCCAATCGACTATTCCATCCGATGACTTGTCTCATAAAGTATCTATTGCGGTATGTCAATGGCTTTTCTTCTCTCACGTGCTGCACCGACCGAGTAAACTTTGGATTCAGGTATTGGATCTGGCTGCTGAATTTGAATGGGTCACTGTCCCCAGAAAAGTGACATCCGCGTACTTAAAATGTCGAGTCAAAAACACAAGCGACTTTTTGTTGATCAGGGGTATGTACCGTCTTTAATACTTAACGTCATCATGTTTCGTCTGTAAACTTGGACTTCCTCTTCAGGTCCAAGCAACGTCTTTATGGATGGTAACTTCGTGTCGAAGTCCTCGATCCCCAGTGTCAGTCCTCAAGAAACGTTCTCATGCTCCCTTGGGGTGGATCCTTCTCTTCGTATCACCTATCACCCACAAAAGAAAAGCGTTTCTACCACAGGGGGCTCCCTGTTGTCGAGATCACAGAAGACGGACGTTACGGCCTACTGGCAACGAATCTCTATAAAGAACACCCGCCCCACTACAATTTCGCGTCTGATCGTCAAGGACCAGGTGCCCACTAGCGAGAATGCCCGGATCAAGGTTCTCCTTACCGATCCGAACGAGAAGCAGATAGGTCCGATGGACCCCGCTTCTACGAACCAGTCCACTCCGTTCGTCTCTCGAGCACAGATCAACGATGGCATCGTGGCACGATGGGCGCAGAAGAATGAGGATGGCACTGGGGGGCCCAAAGGTGACGGCATCATCGAATGGGTATGTACCGATGTGGGGGAGGAATTGGATATCAATCTTGCTTATGAAGTGTCTGCTCCCCAAAATGTTCCTTGGAGTTGAATTTGTATATCAAAATTGTATGTAGTATATAACATGTTCACGAGTGTAATGTGGCTTTGGCGACGAATCGAAGCTCGAATAAGATGATAGACTTCGATATTCAGCCGTCTCACGGAAGATAGCGGTGGCCTTGCTTACAAGATATAGAAGACAGATCACGGGCAATGCTTAAGCAAATCGCCGTTCAATCTTGTGGCACCACATAAGGCTTCCTAACCCACGGCGAATGGAAACTCTCGCGGACGAATACGAGTGGAAAGTCTTCGTAGAGATTCAACACGGCCTTGCGCAGATGTTGGGATGACTGTGAGCAGGCGCGGAAAAAGTCGTCCTTGACAAGGTCGTACTCTTCCTCAGGCAATTGAAAATTGCTCGCCGCCCATTCCACAACTTCGAGGCGCCTCAATGTGCTTAGAACGTACAAGGCTTTATCGCGATCCGGCTTGTCGGGTATCGTAACATGTATGAGCGTAATGTTCCGTAAATTCGGAAGATGCTTCAAGACAATAGTATACGCAAAAGCGCTTGCGGGATTGTCGCACACGGTCGCGGTGAGGAGAACCATGGTGCCTTGGGAAGGCGAGGCGCGGATATTTTCCATTAACGTCGCGCAGTCGCGGTCAAGGAGAGCATGGATATGCAGATCTCTAACCGGATTCCCTTGGAGGATCGTTGCCTGATGACCGAATTGGATGCGAAGGGTGTGTAATACGGGCAAATGAGCGGTTGGTGGGATACTACTGAGATTTCTGGACAAACGGGAGACTGATCGAACGGGCGAAATGGATTTCGACAATATTTAAGGACAAGGATGTCCATCACTGTCTGTATCACCCAAAGGAGTTGGAACCTAAGAAATGAGATCGCACTTGCAGTTGGGGTCTGTTCCAAGATCCATGGCAATCGTGGTAATAATTACGCACCATTTTCATCAACGGCAGGAAAAATACAGTGCAACCAATATTTGATTTCTGCAGATGCGGTGATACAGTGGGATACTCGATCAACAATAAAAGGGATGAAGAGTGGGTTCTGCCTGAATATGCGTCTCACCCCTCCATTTGAGTGAAGAGGATGATATCAGGATCAGAGATTACTGTAGTCTTGTGAGCACCCCCGCGGATCCTTCGCTCGCAGTGCAGAATGTACAGAGCCAGCCGGGACTCGTCGGAGGTGGGACTTGAAGAGGTCCTGCATCCCTCCCTTTACGGGGTCTGTTATCGATCGGAAGCGGCGGTTCCCTGGATCTATGGCCATAAGCATGAGGAGGCACTCATGCCTGGCACATTCATTGTCATCCCTCATGACTCCAAGTTCCCCTGCTCTTCGCATGAAACAGGGCCCACATTCAAGGCCCTGGGCTTCACAGCATCCCGTCTCTTGGGAAAGAGAGTCCACAGTTGCCCCAGCCTGTGTCTTCTGCTTGGGACCTCTTCTCCCTTGGCTCCTCTCTTCGGCGCGAGGCTGAGCATGACGAGGCAACACCCTACCCGCAACTCCATGCTGCGGGTACAAGGTCGTCGCCTCTACGCAGCCCGAGTCTTCCGCAGATGCGAGAGTTGGGGCGGCCCAGAAGTCCTCAGAACCCCAGTGAGCTCGAGTTCGCTGAAAGGTTCCTTGGTCTATCACTTACAAAAATGATTTGCCGACTCCGCCGAATGGCTACTGGCCCCCCCAGGAATAATGGCGAGCTGTAACGCGTTCTCTCAAAATGAATCATAGATAGACATGGAGATGGGCTGCTCACGGTGCCAGTAGCCCGCAATCCGTAGTCTGGACGCCCGGGATACGCCCAACGATTCGCAAGCGGATCAATGGGCTGTATCACTGGCATTAGTCTACAGTCGTATCATTGTGTGGTACCTAAGACTCACAAGGCTTAGCGCGATCCCCGCAGGGGGATACATCCCCGAAATGGGAACCCGAGGGGGGTACACGGCGCCCTGTGCCAAGACAAACGCTCATGTTAGACCTCGAACCCTCGTGTTAAATTCATCCTCACTCACCATGCTCTCTGGCCGAACGGGACACCAGTGCCATTGTTGATTAGCGCAGCCCGCCAATCTATCCGTGGATTCGAATGGTGGCCGCCACATTGGCATCAATGCTGGCTGTGGTACTAGTGTAACATCCTGATACCCCACATGTGGATTCGTGTTCGGGTCGGCGTACTGAGATCTATTAGTCGATAGTGCTTCGTCCCATTCTGGTGGAGTAGAGCCAGAAGCGCCGAGAGACGCGTAGGTGTTCGCTAATGAAGACAACGTAGGAGGAAATGATAAAGACAAGAACGACGGCGTAGAGAACGAATATGATGTAGGGTGTGAGAACGATCCCGCGGACGGGTTTGAGGAATAATGGCAGGCAGAAGAGTTCATGGTCTTGACGTCTGATGTTAGAATGAGGGGAAAGTGAGGAGAGGAAGGGGTGGGAATAGCGAAGAGAGGCGAGGCACACTTGGTTATGAACGTTGTTCTCGTTTGTAAGAGTGTCCATGAGGCTTGCCTTTCTTGGCTCGGCGAGACTCCATCAGCATCAATCTCTTTGTTCCCCCTCATATCCGACAACCTCGCCTCACAGGCGTGGTCAGGATTGACATGAAGTCACGAACAATGGAGGTGTCACACATCGAGTGAAAGAAAAGGTAGAGGTGCCTGGGCTTTGCTCTCGATACGGAAAGATCGGGAGACGGTGAGGGGCGGGGGTATCCGCTGGGATAAATCAGTGGTGTGTGGGAATTGACCACCTATTCATCGACAAAACGGGTTGCAAGGGATGAACATTTTGGCCAGGAAATGGCAGTGGTTGCCTTCCAAGAATCGAACTGACGCCAATTGTCCACTGTTTCTAAGGCATCCAGAAATCCACCTGCCATGAAGCGCAGGGCAGAGCCAGGGGGGAAGTCGATCGGCGTCGTGGAATGGATGGTAGCGATATTCGAGAGCGAGGCGTCGGTGAAGCCAATTCCTGGGAATGCAACCCGGGTGCAGACTGGTCCCTATGTGAGAGACCAGGCTCGGTGAGGGGTCTTGAAACCAGCCCTCACTTAGGACATCCCGGGCAAACTAGCTATTCCCCCATGCCGCTGGACGACATGTTTGAATCAGAAAATTTTTATGAGACCTATCCTCCCTCGACTTCGGGCCAAGGCTCCTCGTTATGAACCGCGACTACGCCAACACCCAGGGCAGGGTCCACGGTTCGTCGGGGGAGTATTGGCCCTGAGGAATGGCATGGCGGCATGAATCAGGTGAGGCATCCTCTAAGCAAAAATCAACATAGATGAACTGGAAAGCCTCAACAGGAAATGGTGCAGCCGGCACCAGTGGATTTCGCGCCGACGTCGGGTATAGCGGGAAATATTCATGGACCAATGGCCTCGTCGTCGAGGGTTGAAGAGCTCTTTCATACTCACCGCAATGGCACCCTCAAAGAGAAGGCGAAGTGCGCAGATATGAGGACACCGTTTTGGGTGGCTTGGTAGTATATCGAGGCTCTCCAACCCATCGAGCCGAGTTATTATTCCACTATCAGTGGTAGTGCAACGTATTTGGCACATGGCATATCATCTCGAGCTGCATGCCAGAGAACTGGCAGATAACGGGGATGTCCAGGTCAGTGCCATGCTCGCCTCAGCAAGCACTTTTAAATGAGTAGAGGCACCCTCCCAGATGGATGAGACCCTAAGGAGGGTGCTTCGGTCCCAGCACTTCTCCAACGTCGAGCGCTGGGTGATCGATACACCCGGGTCAAGAGATAAGAAATCGAGACATGGAAGGCAGACCACTTAGGCAAGGTCAGCTCGTCATTGGGTGAAAAATCGCTCCCAAGAGATCAACCAATGCGTCGACCAAGGGGTTCCCCGACAACCAACCACTCGAATGCGGATCTTGCTATCGCGAACAATTGGATGGTGGGCGGAAGACCAATTGGGAGTATACCCGGCGCGAGTTGAATGCACTTGTCCTGACTTCTACCAAGGAAGGCTGGGTGTCCCACCCGGACGACGAGATCTCGAAGAACCAGGATCGCCTTGATGAAGAACTTGAACAAGCAACGCCTGGAGAACCATCTGAAGGCGATACGTGGAAGGTCCAATGGAGCAATCACAGGGTGACAGAGACCCCGCCCTATGGGGTGTACATGCAGAGACTGGTGGTAGTGTTCCGGGACAAAACGGGATGATTATTTCCTGATGAAACGAGCCCTTCTATTCCTAATATATAGTAGCAGGGGTCTGAGGTCGCGTGACACTAGCCGGCACTAGCAAAAGCAATGGCCATTCCACCCATGATATTGTGACATATTACATACTGTAGCAGGCTCCCCACCCCCTTTTTTAGGCACTCTGCCAGCTCTTCAGGCGTGTGACATTCTACAACAGAGAGCAAACTCCCCAGATGTGACGTGATTGCTATTGGCTCTAGCAACTTTTCGCAGCTGTGACATGATACTTGTTAGACGTAGCGTATTTTGAACGGGAAAATCAGAGAAAGAAACCTAAAGAGCACTTCTCGCGGTAAAAAAAAAAAGTGGATATACTGTAGTGTATACTCTGACGATGAGAACGCAGGCAAAGCATGCAAGAGCACGTCAGGCATGACTTGATGTTCGTGCTCATTCAATCTAAACCAACGTCACCCAGGGAACGGGCTGCGTCCCTGCAACAGCGTGGAGTGGACTGAGATGGTCGGCGCTCTCCCGCTATAGATGCGAGAGTAGGAACGGGCCGAGAACCACCACAAGAACTCGCAAAGGGTGCTCTCTTCTGCTTATGAAACGCCTCGCCCTCTCCGCAATCAGACCCCTACGTTGGCGGGAGGAATTGCGGTAAATATTTTATGAGTAATACAATTACGGTACATGCACATGTAGAAATCGCTCCAACCAAGGGGTGGATCCATGAACTGGACAAGAGGTCCCAGGGAATGAAAAGGAAAGGGTAGTGAATAAGACCCAGATTACATCGGCGCTGAGGAAGACGTGTCAGCATCCACAGAAGGATGTACCATGTAATGGGTCTGTTGGCCGTCCATCTGCATGGAATCCTCCGACGGTAGCGAATTCTGGACGTCCCCTTGCATCGCCAGAAGCAAGTTATCCTGGGAACCAAGGGAAAAGGGGGTATCTCAATCAGCCGGCGTAAAGAAAATGAATCGTCACTGGGAATAGGGGACTACCTTGACGAGCTTATTGAGGACTTTGCTAATCAGTTCTTTCTCATGCTCCAGTTCCTCGACGTCGTTGATCTCGTTCTCCTTCTGTTCGAGATACCAATCGATGAGGTCATCTCTATCTGATCCCCTGCCGGTCGTGCGCTCCAGTTCTGCGAGGTGCAAAATTAGCAACGTCTGAATGGACATATACTTCTCGTATGATATTTTGAGTTTGTGCTTCGGTGGCTCAGCAGGCACCGGAGTCGATGGAGCGTCTCCAGGATGGCCTGACGGTATGGCAGATGATGTTCGTTGTCGAGGGGGGTCCCGGCAACAGCATTCATAGATTCTTCGCCATTCATGGACGTACTTCCCATGCTCTCCTGCATAAAGCTCGCCTCGGCCTCGTTGAGTGCTGCAAGATCCGCAGGACTAAGGTCGTCCACGAGATTGAATTCGTCGTCCTGGTTTCCGCCCCCGTTGGGGGCTCCGCCATTTCTAGGAGGACGTCGATCGCCCGGTCGTTCGCCTTGGAGTTCTTCTTCGTCAAATTCAATGTCGTCTTGTTCCACGTGGATGATAGATTGACGCAAAAGAGAGTATGCCTCACGTACGAACGCAGGACTTATCTATGTCGCCGAGACAGACGAACGGGCCGCCACCCATCTCAGTCAATTAGTTAACGATACGGAAGATTGGTGCCCAACGTACCTCATCCGTGCAGTTCGCCCGTGCTATCGCTTCGCTCAATCGAATCATACTTTCAAGTTGACGAACTGTGATCCTGTACGAGTTCTTTCCTACCCCAGACGAGTCATCTTGTCGTAGAATTCTGTACTTCTCTACCAGAACATCTGCAGCCTCAGCCGTGAGCTATTATAACGATAATTTAGAGTTGCACTCAGAACAGAGAAGATTGGCACTCAAGCGCGCACCTTTGGATTGAACGTGCGAGCATACCGAATGTATCGCTGGAGTGCGGCAGTGCTGAATTCGGGATTGATCGCTAAATTTTGGAACCTGTGCACATTGACAATATGCCTCGCGATATTCTCGTCTACTTGCTCATTGCATTCATCGAGGACGACAAAGAAAAGATCGAACCGACTCATGATGGGCGCGCTCATACCCACGTTCGCCCTCAAGCTAGCCTTTCGATTATACCTCCCGCCGATAGGATTTGCGGCCGCTAAAATGGACGTGCGTGCATTGAGCGTGGCGTGGATTCCTGCTTTGGCAATAGAGATCGTTTGTTGTTCCATCGCCTCGTGAATGGCGACCTGATCTGATAAATCCATCTTGTCAAATTCGTCGATCGCACAAATTCCGTTGTCGGCGAGCATGAGCGCCCCGGCCTCGATAGTGAATTCCCCCGTCTCTTCATCCTTCACGACAGCCGCAGTTAGACCAGCAGCGGAGGATGCTTTTCCTGACGTATAGACTGCGCGAGGAAGGAAAGAGCAAACGTATCTATAATCCAAATTCCCGCAGTTAGTGCTGCGGCCTCGAATAACAAATTTTGGACTTATGGAGGGGAAGGAATAGAACATACTTTAAAAACTGGGATTTGCTGGTGCTGGGGTCGCCAATAATACAGATATTGATATCGCCACGAAGGTGCATTCCCTCGGGGGTTTGCTTATGCACTCCACCAAGAAGCTGAAGTAGCAGCCCTTTCTTGACGATTTCGTGGCCTGTATCACGTTGTGGGTGATTGGTGACCGTGAAAGTCACGTCAGGACAAGGAGCAATTGGATGGCGATGGCGAATTGGAAAAAGCTTACCGTACACAGTGGGAGCAATACTCCCTACCAAGCGATCGTAGATATAATCGGAATGGACCATCATCTTCAGTTCATCGATCTCTGGGTCTGTAAGAGTGTTGACGAAGGACTGTTGATCTTCTTGCGCATCGTTCGCTTCGTCTGCCCGAACATTCGTTCCTGTGTTCTACGGCCCGGAACCATCGGGATCCCCTTCTTGAGACCAAAAAAGAATAGACAACGTACCCGAGCATCGGTATCATGGACCATACAGGCCAAAAATGCAGTCTTGTACTGCAAATCCCTAACACCCAAACTTTTCAATCCCGTCACACCTCCACCTCCCACCCCAGTACCGGCAGCCCCCGCACGCGCCGCTTCGCGCTGCATTTCCGAATTCACGCCGGGGAGACCAAGTTGCGAAACATCGGGAACGACGATGAATGTACCCGTGAAAACGCATTTATCGCCTGCCTTAGCACGTTCAACCAGGTCGCCGCGGAGAATCACGTCCAGGCTAAATATGAAACACCATCAGTCATAACGTCAAACAGCAAAGACGCGTCCCTAAAAGACAAGGAGGAAGAACCCAGGGCGAACAGACAGACTCACCTTCTAGGCATGCTTCCAGTGGGAATGTCATTCGAATTTTCTTGGATCCTCACTTTCTGCCAATCTGAGAACCGACTAGCATCCACTTTCATTTTCCAAAACTGTCGATTTCCGCAAGTGGAGTTTGGGCAGATCATGGGCTCGGTGTACTTGAACTGTTGCTCGATCTCATTCACCAATGCATCACAATTTTCGCAAATAAAGGCGCCATAAATCAATTCGGGACGGACTTCGGAAGTACGAGTGACTGTTCCCGAGACGGAGAGGAGCGTGCCTATAGAGGCTGTACGAAGGTCCCGGATGGAAGAAACGAGGGGAAGATGGTGGAACGCAATGTGGAAATCGCGGGTGATAAGACCGGCCGAGTTGGAGGCATTTGTGGTTGAGTTAAGGTATATGTACTCGGGTGCATGGATTCGGACAAGATTCGAAACTGCACGACGGAGGTAGGGGAGGAAGCGATAATATTGATCTGTTATGGCCCGTGCGAGTGTTTCATCTCGTTCAAAGAGATGCGTAAAGTCAACGTAGAGGGTGGTATGCTCTGACTCTTGCATCTCCTTTATTTGACGAATGTAGAAGCGGTCACCGATGTCTTCCATCGGGGCGTCACCATCACCACCTGGCGTTGCAGGCAATGCAACGTCTTCTGAATATCTGGCATTAAGTCATCTGTGAATATCTTCACTCCGAAGGCCACGATCGCTTGCCACTCACGAAGAGAGGAATTCTTCAAAATGGATGACCACAGCTTCGCCCGTCGCGTCCTTGACAGGTGGGACATCGTTCGCTAACTGCTGATTCCTCCCCTTTGATTTCCGACGGCGCGCTCCATCTCCAGCTGGCACTTCTTCTTCTGCTTCCGCGCCTCCTATGCCGTCTGGAATGTCGTCCACCGCGAGAGGATCAGCGGCACGCCTTCGGGCATTATAAGCATGCCGAGGGTCCTGTCTGTTCCTATCGTAACGCTGGGATGGGCTAGAGAAGGGAGGGCCGGATATTCCCGAGCTGGGAAGGGGCGAGGACAGTATTGACATGAGTCTCAAGCGCTAGAGCAAGAAGACGCGCGAACGAGAATAATTTGCGTGGCGTATCCACCTGTCACAATGTCACACCGCGTTTGTTTCCGCAGCTACCTTATCGAACGCGTTATGATATCACGCTCGCGGGGAGCAGCGATGCGCACTCTCAATCCATTTCCATCACCTCAACGAACAATCACGGTCGTTTGTGGGCTTCCTATCACTAGCTTGCGATCGTCCTTAGCCGGCCAAATCTTTCATAGATGACTATCGCAAGCAAGAAATTTAGTGCGACTAATGCTTCCATCTGGGGCGACAGAGGCTATCAACGACAGTAGGGAACGGGCGAGCGGATTGTTCTGGAACTTGCACCTCATGCTCCTTTGCGAGTCAAAATCATGTCATCAAGATCGGCCCCTGGCGACACTGGCACATTATACTCCCAATCCCATGGACATGTTGGATTCTAGCAACAAAGGAACCATACTGGTCGGGGTGCGGCTTCACTAGTTACAGGAAACGTGCTTTCACTAACTTCACTATCAATCGAAACTGGGGTTGGATCAGATCGAAGGTTTTAAGCATGAGAATTAATCCATATCTGGTGCACACCCTAGGCCTGTCGGTGTCCAGTCCCTTAAGCTTGTCCTTCGTATGAAATGGGGACCCCACAAAAGGTGCCTTCCGACCACTTTCATAAGCCAACTTTTGGGGATACCCCCAAATGCCTCTTCAACGAGTCCACCTGTAGTTCCAGAGAATAAATAGAAAAAACAACGAAAAGCGATCCCAATCCCAATCATTTGGTTCGTACCCTGGGTGAATCCACCTTAAGTTCCTTAACTGAGGTATCATGCATGGGGTAAAATGAAAGGTGACGTGTAAGTAATCCACTCTAGGCTTTGTTCTCGATATGGTAATCAAGTTACGATGACTCGAAATATAGATGGGAAGCATCTAGGGTAATTGCCTTACATGAAGCAAGTATGCGTTCAGTAGGACGTTACAACTCTGAACGGGATCACATTTCGCCAAGAAATGGCAGTTGGTTTCCGTTGAAGAATCGAGCCGATACCAAATGATCCATTGTCCCCAAGGCATTCAAAAACCCACATGTCCTGGGATGTGGGACTCAGGCGGTGCGATACCAGGGACTCTTTCGACGGATGGAGGGTTGATCGAAGCCTCGGAATGAATGGAGGCAGTATTCTAGGAGGTGGCATTGGCGAGGTCGATTCTTCAGCAGTTCTTTCTCTCAACTTGATGTCGTTCTCGATGAAGAGGCCAATACTTGGTGCCTGGGCTACCATGATGGACGATCCATAAGGTAGGATTTTCGGCTTCACACCCAGCGGGATGAAAAAAAAAACAGCCACCACCCCTGGCGTGTCACGCAAACATCGAGGACGCCCTGCACGTCTTTATACTGGATACATTTCATCGGCATATGGGGTTGCCCCATAGGGGCAATAGTACCCATGGGCTTGAGGCACGAGAGGTGTATTCTAGGTCAGCGATTCCGGGCGATGCTCTGCATGTCACAAATAAGTATACAGGCGTTAGGGCCACAGTATTCACACGCAGAATTCTAGAGATTTTCAGTGTCTAGAACATCTCTGATAATTGTACATGAAATTCTTACCACCCAAGGAGCACGAGCGACCCTTGAGGGTCTAGATTCATATGACACACAGGACGCCTATCATTCTGGGATGATTCTGCAGGCCAGAATGCCTCGAATAGCACGGATGCACATGCGATGAGTAGCCGTTAGTCCAATTGGCGCCGCGGGATGGTGGAGCGCACTTTGGGATGGCGATGGCAAACTGAAAGCCGATGCACACCAGTCGGATGGGACTCGGGGGAGCCGTTATACAATGCTACCCTCCAGGGGAACTTGCCTTATGGGATTGCCGTATGCGTAGGGACTACAGAAGGAATCGAAGTCCCAATACACAAAGTATCCGATGAATCGAAGGCTGAGGACATTCGCCCTAATACATGATCGAAACTAGGCTTTGACGGGCACTTATCGAATACACCAGGCGGACTCCATACCCCGGACATAGTACGGAGGTTCATCCAGGGTATGAAGGTAGAATTGGTCGTGACGCGATGGGAACAGTGAGCCAGACCGTATATGCCGACGATCCCGAGCTCTGTGTCAAAGCGTCGGGAGTCCAAGAGGACTGGAATGTCGCCAAAGGCTCTTTCGCGAGTGAGAACCAGAAAACGACAGTCTTCGCCTTAGATTGAAATGACAATGCTTAGATCTACAGAGTTCCCTAAAATATGATTCTCGTTAGTGAGGGAGAAAACGAGGATGAGAGTGACCGACTTGTATGCACCTGCAAATGGCTGATTGAGCCAAGTTGCGTTGATCAAGGTAATTTTCAGGACAGTTTACACAAGCCGACGGGCCAACGTAGTGTGCAGATAGAGAACTTGCAAGATGATACCCCAGAGAGTTCTGGAGCGTGATGCACCAGCAAAGCAGAAAACGCTGGAGAAATAGCGGGTTTGATCATTCTGATTACCCTAAAGTGGGCAGGAATAGCATGAGGACCATAGTCCTGAAGAGGCACGGCACGGTTCTGGGTAGTTTCCGTCTGGAGCTGCTGTGCCTTGTAAGCGCGGGGATGGAGAACTGTTGGCGCCCGGCACGGAAGTAAAAATATATCGCCTATTCACCACCAACTTCCATAAAGGCACCCCAAGATAACACCCAAAATGCGCTGCTGCCTCTCCTGCCATTCTGGGCACCCCCCTTAAAAGAATGAATATAAAACGACAAATCCCCATGTGACTACGAGCCGACAGCTGTGTTCACCCCCTCGCGCGTTCCTCATTCTCCCCCTCCCCCCCCCTCTCCCCAAGCTGAAAAAATGTCCAGTGGAGATTGTGCAATTCCTCCCAACGGGGACGTGGCGGGGATAGGGATTCGTCTCTCGATATACATCACCACCCTCATCATTTCCCTTGTCCCTAATGTTGAGGCTACAGAAGCACCCCGCCTTGTCCCTACTGTTGAGGCTATAGAAGAACTCCGTGGCGCCCTTATGACTGCCGCAGGCCTCACTGGGTTTTCCCTATTGGTTCGTGTGCACCGTCCTTTACTCTGTCCTCTTAGTTACTTACTCTCTGTTGCAGATCACAGCACTAATCGAAACTGCAAATAGAAGTTTGACGCTGTACCACGCCGTCGTCATCTTCCACATGCTCTCTTTCCTCGGAGTCGCGACCAATCCTGCAGGCTCCTACCGAGCAACACCTGCTCGCCTCGTCCTGTACTGGGCCACTGTTCGTAGTCCTGTTCCATTTTTAGCGCCTGCGTGTTTTAACGGCCGCGACTTCACAGACCTGGATGGTATTCGTGCTTCTACTCTGCTGGATCATAGATGTCTGGGCAACGGCCCCCACATTTGGCACACCGGGCGCGTGTAACGGCGGAACGATCTATGTATTGCTCTTCGCGAACGTCCGGGCGACAGTCGGTTGGCTGCGATGGATCTTCGTCACAGCTGCTGCCCTAACATTGTTTGTGTTGGTCTTCGTACCTATATTTAGCATGATTCTGTTCAGCAGGAGGAACCAGGAAGCACGTGATGAGCAAGCGGAAAACAATTCCAGGGCTCTCGTGCCAGTGGCCGCGACAGATAATGCTGAACGAGCGATGGTTCCATATGACCCCAAACGAAGGGGTGGTCCTTCGAATATCACCGCACCGCGCGACCAGTCCGTTACCGAGGCTGTGCCCCCATCCCCTCAGAGAGCGTTCACGTCGCTATCAACTGTATCGGACAATAAACTCCACTTCTTCCTCCAGACATCTTCTGGACGTGGTATCATAGGACGCTTCCTCGCCTCGATCTACGGCGTCACGATGCTCGAACTAACTATTCACCGGAACAAGAAGCATGTCACCGGAGACGAGAATCAGTGGGCTTTTGGACAGATCGTTGCACTACTTATCACCGTGGGGAGTCTGAACGAAGTGATCCATTTTATTTTGGGTGAACGGGACAGAGGGACGAAGATAGGTGAGCGCGTCCGTTCATCCTTTGCACTTTGGCGCAGGAATATGACCCTGTACTCTGATGTCTTCAGATGACTTTTTGGAGCTTTTCGGCTCCCCTTCCCGTCGCAGGTGTTCGGAGGCGAATGGCAAGGCTTCGAATCCACCTGAGACTGTGACTCCGGCCCCGTAGTGACACGACCCTCACCTCTCGAGGTCCATGATGAGAAATCATGGCACGAGTGAAACACGGATTTGATTTCCGCATACATTTTGATACATTTTGATACCCAGTACCCCCTTGCTTTCCTCCTCTGCTACGTCCGGTGCCCTTTATCCTTACCCCGGACTGTGCACGACTAGCACATTTGGATTCCGGAAATATTGGAACACAGTTTATGTCCTCATTCCAATGGACCGTTAGAGGATGAGGAATCGGAGGAATGGCTCTTCTATTCTGCACACCCCCCAATGACGCTCGTTCTTTCGCCCAATGTATGACACCCTAATTCATTGCTACTTGTACTGTACCGATCTTGCCCACGGAGATGACTCAGGCAGTGCTCGCCTACCGTATGCTCCGTTTGAATGACTCGGTGAGCTTGTGCCTCTCGGATAGCTCTTGTTCCTGCCTAAGAAAAGTGAAGATCTATCATAGATCAAAGGGGATTACTTTTGAGGATGTGACAGAGGTCTGTGACGCCCGTTACCAGAACCCTAGATATGATTGGAAACATCAAAGAGCGCGAGACATCAAGCACACCCACACCTCCCTCGATCCCCTCGACCTCCCGTCGCTCTGGATTCCCGAAAGCACAGCACAGATTGAAAAAGAGTGCGTTTCTTGGCTCACGAGAGTCACAGAACCGCGACAGCAGCCGTGGTGGGGTACGCGCGGTGCCGCACGTCGCACCCGTTTCTGAAGGGAGTCATGCACCGTATCGTTCAGATGAGGTTGAGCCACCTCCTTTGGGCCACAAAATACACGATGTCGACGAGATCCGTGCTCAAGTTTCTGCGGAGAACGAGCAACTCGTGCAATCGATGTCCGACGAACAACGCGAAACTGAACGGCAAGAAATATATGCGAGATTTGGACCTGGCATTGGGGATGTCTTGCGGAGGGCTCGTGAGGCGAGAGAAAGACAAAATGCTCTACCTCCCGGTATGTGGAATCAGTTACCTAATCGTGTCAAAAATGTGATTATGTTGACCTCGTTTCATCAGCACAGGCAGCTCTTCCTCGTCTATGCTCCCTGGACGTGACGTGGATCCAGATATCCTGCCCCAGAATTCAACCTGTATACGTCTATGCGAATAGAATAATGAATACCACTTACCTTGGACTCCTTTTTAGCCAGTGAGCCGTCTGCACGATCCAAGAAGCGTGCGTTACGATTCGCAGATGTCAAGTCATCTGAAATTTATACGTACGAGTCGCAACCGTCGTCTCCAAAGAAGGGGCCAATTGGCCTTCTCCCTCCTACTTCAGGAATGGATGACTCTGTAATCCCCCTTAATTTGCGCCCTTCCACCCCTCTGGCGACTTCAGAGCCATCCCTACAACCCCTACAGCTTGAAGACCCCGATCCGGAAGAGGGCACGCCAGAGGATATCCGGCGGCGGTATTTTCCCACCGCAAGAGCAGACGCTCCAACTCTCGCCTGGATATCTTCTTCTAGCCCATTGTCCTCGGATACCTCCACGTCCACATCCACTACCACATTCTCCGGCGTGCGCTATGATCTTGCGGGTGACCCCATCCCGTTGCATCTATCCTCCACGCTCCCCACACACCTCGGTCTACATCATCACGCTGGCTCCCTTGCGGGTTACACTCTTGCTGACCTTCTCCACCTCTCCCGCTCTACCGTCCCAGCGCAGCGTAGCACTATGCTTGAAGTGTTAGCTGGCGTCGTACGGCGCTTGCGGACTGGGGTGACGAGCAAGGGTGAACCCATAGTGCCAATGCCATCTCACCCCGAACTTTTGGATATGAGACGAAAGATCATGGCCGTTGGTGTCGAGGCGCTCGGTAGCAAGGGCACGACTGCCATACATGCGACTGAGGTTGTTTGGGAGTGCATTGTAGCATGGGATCCAAGATACCTCGTAACTCGAATCATTGGATCTGTTGAGCTGGAAGAAAATCCGGCCTCCTCGCCGTCTCATAGTCCGGTTGTGCCAGGAGAAAGATCTACAGATGTCTCTACAAGCACAAAACTAGTGTCAGACCTTCCTCTGCCTTATCTTCTCCCACTTCTTGCCAACCACTTCAAATCTCCAACCCTGCCGCGGTTGAGCTTATCTCGGCTTCTCCAGGTTCTACATCGCATAGCTCTCCAATCACACTCTAACGCCCATGAAATCACCTCTACCCCCGATATGGTCCGCTCTCTCATTACCTGCTTCCTGCTCCCCTCCTCTTCAGTCTCATATTCTGCAGTGGAAGCCCCTAGTGATGAGAACTACACCCCTGATCCTCTTTCCATCCGCATTTTTACGGTCCTAGCAGAATCAAGCAAAGAGATAGCGACTCTCCTCATTGCCGCTGGGATCCCTGACTCCCTCCTTCGCTTTGTTGCCGTGCTTCCTCCACCATTCAATCCGAATCCCTCGTCCTCAGTCACCACCCACACACTGATACCTGATAGTGGAAGCGACATCAATGTGGAGATCCTTATCGAGGCTCTGCATTTCTCACAAGTCCTGGCACGATATGGTCTCTATTCGCACGTTGCGTCCACAGCCGCTGAACCCTTCTCCATGCTCACAACCTACGTCCTCTCCGAGATGTCCGGGTCCCAATTTACCCCGACGGTAATGCGGCTCGCCATTGCATGGCTGCAGTTATTGGAAGCTTGGATCACATGTGCGACCGACCCCCACTGTACCACGCCCCCACATGATATTTTGTGGAGTCAAATCGTCGCGTGGCGCTGGTCTGAGGATATTCTTGCCCTTTGGGAGGTCGGTGCGGCTCTTACTTCAACTGAGGTATCTTCATTTGATGCAACCGGAAGAAAAAATCTAGTCCGTTCATTCCGATTTTGGGCGGTGATATGGAATGCGACAGCTGCGTGGCTTGAGGGCGCGAGCGTTAATGGAGTACGAGGAGGCGAAGAGGAGAAAAGAATCATCTTAGCTCAATTAACCGCGGCGCCCTCGAGTGGGTCTGAGAAGCACATAGTTCTAAGTGCCATTCAGGTACTCCGGGGAGGTCTGGATGGTATCGTTACGTCGCTCGATGTGGATGTGGATGAGGTATTGGAACAAGTAGCATCAGCGGCCGCAGTCCTGCATGGAATGGTGAGGCTTGCGGCTGCATTACATCCCTCCAGTAAACTCGATTCTCTGACCCCCCTTCCGGCCCGCATAATAACGATGATCGATGTCCCGTTCGAACAAGTCCACACACTTTGTGAATGGCTCGTCGCACATCCAATCTGGACCTCCACATTGCGGGAACTTTCCGCATCTGCTCCGTCTTACCGATATGCATTTCTGCGACCTGTCTCAGCACTCCTTGTCGCAGATTTGCGGTTGTCACGTAAAGATGAGGGAAGCAAGGAGATAGCCTGGCTGGCGCATGCTTTTCGGATCTTGTCAACAGCACTGCTTCCAGGGGATGAATCTCTCGGAGACTGGATATGCAAGGAAGCAGTTCCTCTTATCAATGCCCCCCTCGTTGGCAATGTGTTGCCAGGGTGGCGCATTCCCGAAGATGTATGGAATCGTGGGGGGATAACGATCATCGCTCCTTTCCTTTCTTTCGCCTTGCTTCCCGCATTCGAAACTGCCAAAAGTGATGGAGAGAGTGATACTCCAGTGTTCATTGCGCCGTACACAGCCACGCCACGCTCTCTCACCCTCACTACGCGACAAATGCTCCCTTCGTCGTCCACCTTCCGGCGCGGTGGAACTGCATATGGCCTTCCTGCTCCTAAAGACTGGCCATTCGCGCCCCTCAATGATCTTCTCCGATCTGGGACATCGAAAGTGTTCAGTACACTAACCCTAGACTGGACAGCATCAGAAACGGACGTAGTTCGAGCGACTCTTCTCTTCGGCAGTGTCGTGAGCCATCTTCTCGGACCGGTTAATGGACCTGGGCATTCTGAAGCCATCCCAGCATGCATGAAAGTTTTCATGCTCGAACACGGACAAAAACAGGAAGATTCAGCAGAAGAAGTGTTTCGTGATACGTTTGTATCTAATGCTATGTCCTCGCTTCTTTCCTCCACCAAACAGCAGTCATCTGGATCCTCTGAATCACTGGAAGACGTTTCTCGCCGATTTCTGGGTCACTCTACGCCATTCTATCAGCTATACACTGATTTCCTGGCCCTATACGACGCCATCTCCTTCTCCGACCCACTTTTCGCATCACTTCTGATCCCACCACTCTCTATGTCTTATGCGCCTGACTACCGCAAGCTCTTGTGGAACGATTTTGGGCATGTATTACGCACAGTGCGTACCGAACCGTCTGACCCTGCGATCCTGAACATCCATGCTTTCCTTTGGCCCGTTGAACAAAGCAGTGACCTTGTGAGTGCCTACCTTGCTGCCTTATGCAGGGGAACAGCCGGCGGAGTCCACGGCGTTTTGCGGCTTATCGCGGTGCATCACGTCGCATGTCACATATGGGCAGATCTCACGACCGTGGAATTAGACTCCGAGGCGATCAGGGTCACAGGCACCTTGTCGCCATCCTCGTTGTTGAAGGAGGACAGTGAAAGCAGATCGCAAGAAGATCGGGCTAGGAAGTTGCTCTCGCTGCTAGTTTCGCGAGCTCCACCCGACGCCATCCGCGACGTCGTGTTGTACCGCCAGCGCCCTGCGAGCGATGGTGGGGTTCTTCTTCCACCGGAATGTTTCGATGATCGTGGAGCTGGAAGTGGAAGTGGAAGTGTAGATTGGCGGAGGGAGCGAATGGAGTGTGTTGCTCGCTGGGGTGGCGCCTCGTTACGAGAAAGATTGCAGGGTCTACTTGGGGTGAAATCTCATCCCAATACCTTAATAGGCCAATGGGCCGCTGATTTCTGTATATCTCTCATACATGTGAAGTGCATCGTGGTGTGTCTAGATTCATCGACATTGACCCCACACATATCCAAAACCAGCCTCAACCCACAATCTCCCGTGGATACTCAGATAAGATCACTAAAATGCCTCATGGAAAAGGGAATCCTGACCGGACCGTCGCCATGAACACCGAGGATATCTCTTTTGGCTTCCCATTGATAATCAAATTGAATAGAATAACCAGGATCTCAGAGAAACGTCAATGCACTATATGCGAGGCAACCTTGCGAGGACACTGAGGCAATATTCTTGTCCCCCCTTCCCACCATCTATTCGCAGGAAAGTGGATCGCCACCGCCCGTAACTGCGAATGCCCCCTGTGAACAGAGGACGATGGTTAGCTCGCTCAAGATCTGTGCCGGTCTTCCCATCATCATGGATGAAGAATGCAACGCCCATTCCCTCTCGACCGGCCAAGCTCGCTCGTACATCCACTACCGAGCTGGCTCACGGGAATAACACACAAAATCAAGGTCGCAGCACATCGACTAATGCGCAGGTCGCACCTCCAAAGGCAACGACCTTGGGACAGGCTCCCAAAGTATCCGCATCGAAAGATAAGGATCCAGACCATGCTGAGCCTCCCAGTGAGCAGCTACACTCTAATGATATTTCGTCCCACCACCACCACCACCCCACTCGCCAACCTTCAATTAAAACATCAGAGAATCTCGCAGCAGCACACATCGCACCCCGCAATGCGACTGCCCTTCCCAAGGCATACACGCCACCCACACCTATTTCGAGACTTACGCCAGTCAACAGGCGCGCTCCAAAACATCTCCGTCCAGTTCCATCAATTACATTTACGAATTTAGGAGTGACCCAAGCGCCGACTCCGCCTTCGAGATCGTCACCGCAGCGCCCGCTATCGCAGAATATTTCTGCCCCTCCCCCTGGAGTAGTCGGAGCTTCGGAGGTGAGCAGAAGCACATCAGACTAGTCTGCAGCAGGCGATGAAATGATCGGTTGTGCTTCTCACAAGCCATCGTCACTCCCGACTCCGGGGAAACCCAATGAGTCTCGCGTCGCCAGCGCTGTCGAAAATGCCTCATTCGACACGAAAGATGACGTTGGTGTTGTCGTCATTGAAGAAACTCCCGCAGTGCTGCGCTCAAAGTCGATTTTGATGCCCCTTGCTAACGAGGCGAAGACAACAGAGGCCACCCCGCCGCCCAAGCCTCTCGTAGATCGAGAGAAAAACATTATGGCTTCCACTGAAGGAGACCATAAAGTTCCTATCGTCCCAGGTTCACGTGCCGCTGCCCCTGGTGTATTTCCCGAAACACGATCCTCGCTCGAGAAACCCTCCGATTACTCTGCTACAGCGCCAGATGGCATCCCGAGTGCCAGCGTCAACGTTACTCGCCATATACCAGAAGTCACGCGTGCGAACGATGGCGAAACGACATCGGGAATCAACCCATTCGTGCGTACCCCAGCCGCGTCGCACAGGCACACCCGGAACCATTCTCTGGGCGTACCCAAGGAAGTCCCAGGAGAGCCAGCCCCGAAACCAGAGACGAATACCATCAATCCCCAAGCCGGTGCCACTAAAACGTCTCGAAGACAAAATGACACCACCGAGGCCAAGCCGTCCAGAGTCCAGCCCCCGCCAATCATCCTGCCGCGATCACGTCCATTCCACACGTGAAATCTAAACATTCCATCAAATCCAAACATCACCTCCCAGAGAATGTTGACTTTGATACGGATAACGAGCCATCGTGGGCATGGGATTATCTCATTCGCCAACTCGATGAAGAGGAAGAGAAATACACTCACCAGCGCCAGGCCCTGAATTCCGATATGTGGTGGATCAGCTTCGAACTCGCCTGGGAAGCCAATGTGAGGATGGGTCGTCCTCCCCGATCGTGGCTGGACCTGGAAAGAAACTGGCCAACCACTCAAGACGAGGGTGTACAGCCATCTGCTCCGATCAAAAACGTGACGCCAACACAACCAATTCCTTGTGCCCCGAAAGCTCGAACTGATGACGATCCGGTGAGGCCATCTACAGATGACACGGAGAGTGCCCGACCGCAACCACGAACAGAGCCCAATTCCGCCACAGCACAAGTTGGATCGCCTCACGAAGAGTCGAGCTCGGCGTCGTCATCCTCGCCGTCAGAATCCGCATATGAGGCCGACTGGGCAAAAGTCCAAGAGGACTTGAGCCAGAGACGCGCAAGGGAGGATAGCTTGAAGGGAGATATTTGGAAGCTCTGGGAGGAAGCTGAACGTCGGTGGGCCGAGGAAGACAAATTAGACAAGCTGAACGCACAGGTTGATTCGGAGCTGGAAACAGATGCAAGTCATATCCCACCACCATCCAACTTGCCTCGTATGAAGAGCCAGCTTAATGGGACCACAGCCCGCAACACGAAACCCGATCGCGTGGAGATCCCACCGCCCCTTCAAGCTCCTCAACGCGGACCAACTGGTCCGGCAGGCAAGGAGGCTACACAAAAGGCTCGACAGCATCAAGAAGATGCACATCGAGATGCAGCTCGGAAAGAGGCAATCCGCAATGCACAAGCACAAGCACAGTCTAGAGAACAGCCACGACGCAGACAGTCCGAAGCAGACGCTTGGTCACGGTTCGAGTCGTCCGACCCGAAAGCGAAAGTAGGCCCCGCGCCCATCCCTGCTCGCCAGCCTCTACGCATTATCATACCAGAATCGCCCATTGCCGCTGCATACAGGGCTTACGACGCTCGCTGGGAAGCATTGGCGAATTCGACATGGCCAATAACGTTCGCTAGCGTCCCCTGGCCCGTTCTCCATCGTCCATCCTCGCTGGGCGCTATTACCATGTTTAATATTGCCACTTTCCTACTCTCGCCCGAACACTCGTTTGGAATCGTCGCACGGGAGAGGCTGCGGGCTGCGGTGCGACTGTGGCACACCGATAAATTTGCCAGATACGCACATCGTATCGTGAAGGAGGACCGGCAGATGATTGATGATGGCGTAGGGGTGGTCGCACGCGCCCTGACCCAACTCCTCGAACTGGAGCGGCAGGATTGATTCTAATGAGGTTTGCTTATCAGCAGAAACAGTACTACTCGTTTTTTTTCTCGCACCGGTTGCGCACCTTGGGCTGAAAGGACGCCGGAGAATTAGGACTAATCTGCTAGGCTTTCGAGTCTGTTAGCTGTACGTATTGTTTTCACGGCGGGCTATTAAAGGGGGGTTTAATTGCGGTTAGTTAATAATGTGCCCCAGTGCATCATGTGAAAGGCCAAAAAAGTTTAGAGGAGCGATGCAGATACACTGAAGCATACAGACAGACTGTCTTCTGCTTTCCATTGCCAAAATGACGACCAGGAGGGTCGCGTGAGGGAATATACATGAATTACAAGACTCGGTCGCATATCGATACCCAGAAAGTGCCGTACGACGTCAATCGTACTGAAGAATGTGGTGTTACAAAGCGCGGGCCATGGAACTTCACGTAAGAAAGCAACTGCTTGACGGAGAATCACAGGTGGAAGTGCGAAGACCCCGCTAGTCTCTCAGAGTGTCGTTATCTTTTGGCGGACTGCTGCTGATAGCGCTAGTGGGAGAAGTCGACAAGGGGGGATGACCAGATGGGGAAGCATGAGGGATACTATTGACGATTCAGTCAGTATCAGAGCAATTCGAGGATGGGAAGATGGTACATACGATTCTGGCTGTGGGATAGCAGCTGTGGAAACGGGAATATCTCAACGATTTGACAAGGGAACAAACAACGCCAAAGAAAGGACTCACTGCCGACATTGGCTTGAGGAGCTACACCGGCCTTTGAAAGAGCGTAGTCACCAGAATCAAAGTACTTGCGATCCTTAAGATTTTGAAGATGTCTCGTGAGTCACAACAGAACTCGTCGGCGAGCTCTTATCAAAGGAGTCACCTTTTGCATCTTGGTGAGGACATTCTTATGGGTTGGTAGCTTCCCGTATTTCTCGAAAAGCTTCTTCTCTTCGGGGTTCTAACGAGGAGGGGAGAATGAGATTGCGACGGAGTGGCAGAGAGCACACACGCGTACCAGGGCGCTCACATCAACTTTCTTGCGATACATGGGAAGCATGACTGAGAGTCTGCTGGGGTGGGTATCACTGGGAGTTGGAGACGGAGGGTGTGTGGAGTTTCTGGGAGCAGCTCGAATGTTCACTCTATATTTCTCGGAGATAGCCGGAACATCAGACATTCGAGGGAACCCCACTACGCCGCAAAACCATTCTCCCATTCCCATACAGCCCTATCCAATCCGCGTAGAAAATCTTTGATATACTTAAGATAGGAGTCTTAAGATTTATTGGAAGAAAATAAATTGGTGCTTGTGACCCTTGTTCCAGGTTCTAACACCAGTTGCCGACTACCATCACCATGATCAGTACCTATTCAAGTAGTGCTATTTCTGCAGCACGCCATAGCGGGCGAGGGGCGTGCTTGTGAGGTTGGTTTCTGTTTCGCAATGCAAGAAGCGGCATTCTCCACCTGTACATGGCGTCATAATTCCCGCTATGGTCACAAGTCTACACCCGCTATACTATTCTACCCACAGTTTGTGAATGGGGAAATATCTGAGAAGCTCTCAGGATTGGCCATCGACAATGTGGAAAGGAAATGAGAAATAAATTCCTATTTGGCTGCCAGCATTACGGGCAAGGAGTCCGACTTAGGTTCGTCCGAATTCACCTTTGGTAAAGCAGGGATCCCTGGCGAGTGGAAGACGAGAACCGAGGCTTTGGGCTCAGAGGTGTGGAGAGATGGACTAACCCAATGGTGTGCGACATGCTTACGTACGCACTAGTCTGAGCTCCATCATTGGAACAACCGGGGGTCTTCGCCCTCATCTCCGGCAGGTAGACAATGTCCGTCAGCAGGGGGGACCCATGAGTGCATGTACCACCCGCACAGACGGCCGGGCGAAAGCGTGTATTTTGTCGACGTCTTACATGCATAACTCCAAGAACCGGTGGGTGTATGGGGATTGGCAGCGTCCGGGATATTGAAGCATGGTGGATCGAATAAGGCGTACAGAGGGACTCACAAAAAGGCATCATCAATCGCAAAGCACAACAACAAAGGGTCCATGTATCGCGAAAAGGAAAGAAAAGAAAAAAAAAGGGAGGAAGTGAGGGCAAAAGTCGTATCTATACGTCAGCCCAAGCAGCGACCTAAAAACCCATCCAAACGATCAATAAAGGAACAAGGGAGCGACAAAATGGCAGCAGCATCACTCACCCAGCTGAATCCGTGGAATTGATTCTGATCTGCTGCCGATAATTGGCCATGTACAGGGGTCAAAGTCGGTTGCTCTCGAGTGAACTCGCTGTCAAAGTTGCTAACATCTGAGGGATTAGACTGCGGCGCGAGATGATTAGAGGTCCATCAACCCGAGCAGGAACCAATACCCTTACAATTGTGGGGTAATAAGGGGGCGGAATCCGCTTATGGAACACGTCGTCAAAGTTGGTATCTTTGAAGAAAGGGTGTCTTTTAATGTCTTCTGCGTCGTTCTGACCAGACCCAAGTCTCCGGGCAGGGTCGCGTGTAAGCAACTATTGGCGAATAACATGAATGGCCGGCTGGTCACGGGTCCAGGATACTTGCAAAGGCTCACTTTTTGCAGAATAGACACCGCATCACGGGGCATGGTGATGGGATACAGCGGCTCATCTTCCAGAATGGCATCGAAGATTTCGTCCTCATCGTCACCGCGGAACGGGGACTGACCCAAAAGCATTTCGTACGTCAGAACGCCGAAAGCCCACCAGTCAACTGCACGTCCATATCTCTGTTCGAGCAGGATCTATATCTCACCTATCAGTGCCTCACTTCAGAAAATCCCAAAGCAGTTAGACACTACCTCCGGAGCCATAAACTCGGGTGTGCCACAGAATGTGCTGGTCGTCTGACCATAACCCATGTTCTCCTTGCACAACCCATAATCTGCCACCTTGACATGACCGTCCAACGTAAGCAAGATGTTATCCAGTTTTAAATCTCTGAATGAAAGCCACGATGTCATCCGGACTGACTCCACCAGGAGCTACACTGGATGCAATCACACACCGATAGATTATGCCGTTCGCGTGGAAATACTCCAGCGCAAGCAATACCTCGGCTGCGTAAAATTTGGCCTGACGAAGGGAGAATTGCTTGCGCTGGATATGAAGCATGAGATCACCTCCGCTGATGTATTCCATGACAAAGTAAACGCGGGTCTCTGTCTGAAAGCAGGAGTGCAGCCCAAGTAAGAATGGGTGTCGCTCTCTGGCAGCAGTTAAGAACACGCGCTTCTCCGACTGGGTACTGTTCACAGCCGAAAACATCAAGCCTCAGCATCGACGAATGGAGGGAAAGGAAATGCGTAGAGAAACCGCACCTCTCCACTTCATCGTTATCGATGATAAACTCTTTTTTGAGCACTTTGATAGCATACAGGCTACTGGTTCTCTTCTCCTCGGCCAACATGACTTTACCAAAGTTACCCTTTCCAAGTACAGCGAGGAAGTTGAAATCGTCCAAGCCAACTTTGCGACGTCGCGCAGTTCTAGGCGTTTGGGGGGACAGGGGTGCAGAAGGTACACGTTCAATCACAGGACTAGGGTAGTAGGGCTTGGCAGGATATACGTCGGTCTTGACAGTTGTCTTGGATGGCTTCAAATTAAGCACCATAAGTGAAAGCTTATGCGACCACAATAGTAGCAAAGAATCACGTACTTGTGGCGGCCCCCCTACAACCTCCACAGACATGTCGTAAGAAGTCCGGGAAGGAATCACGAACGGCTGCGGTTGAGGGGCTCGGGATACATCCTTCCTGGCTTTGTCGTAGGCGGTAAAGGTTGCTGCATCATGATTGGGGACGAGCGGGCATCCCTGGGATCAGGATACGGCTGCAGTACACCTGGTCCTTGCACAGGATGATCGAATGACATTCGACGGCCAGCTTCAACCACAGACCCATTGGAACCCCCATTGCGTATACCCATGCGCTCGAAGTCAATCTGAAGTGGCTCCACTTGAACATGACGGTGAGTATCCTGGGGTTGAGGAGTGCGTTTTTGTTGGCCCTGTTGAGCCTGGGCTGGTCGGGATTGCCTCTGATGCGATTTGATGTCGTGAATCTGGCTGAGAAGTTGGTTTGCAGTCTCCATTGACATCCCACAAAAGTCGGGTACGAGATGGGCACAGCTTGCATGACAAGTGATATCGCACTCTATGATCACAAGAAATAGTCAGTGAAGGAAAAGGAAGCGTCAAGGCCAGGCCACACCTGTGCATTTCTTCGCGTTCTTACGACCAAGAGGAAGCATGTATCCACAATGGCAACACCAGCTAGCGCGAATGTTGGTGATTGTCTCGAACCGGTGGGGTATTCTGTGATTGATCTTATCTTCATCCGCTTCCTGTGGAAAGGAAGAAAAGGACACGACACAATGAGCGTGCGGTAAAAAAAAAGGGGGGTTGAGATTGGGTAGACTCACTGTCTCCGCATTAGATTTCGATATACACTTGGTAACGACTTTCGGGTAGCACTCGCGATGGCACGTATAAAGACAATCCTCGCATCGATATCCGGAGGCCTTGAGGAGAAATTCGTTGCAGAGGGCGCACTGCACGATCTGATAAAACTGTCGCGCGACAAACTTATGGCCATTCATCTCGTGAACTTCACCCTTGCGCATTCGAACGGCACCCTGACGTCCGAGACCGCCTGCGTCCAACGGTCTCCTTCGGACATTTTCCTTCACTAAACACGAGGGGAACCGGTAGGATCGAAAGATCATGAGTCAAGTTCCATGTGAAATGACGAGCCGCGCGCCAAGAACATAAAAAAGGCCGCACCAAAGTTCACATTAATGGCTAGAGCACCAGCAGGCTCGACACCAAACCACGCAGATATCCCTTCAGGATGAAGTCCATTCTCCACGCTGCCGGTCGGGGTAAAATTGAGTGGAGAATTGACGTCCCCCCCGGGTCCAATTATGCCTTCTGGAGCACCCCCCATAGATTCGCGCATTGCCCCTGCAGCAGTGACCCATGCACCCTGGGCGTTATCTTGACCAACACGCTGACGCCGGAGAGCCTCGACGATATCGCTGAGACGTAGCCAAAACATGCCGATAGGGGTACTGTGTTCTCCCGCTTGCTTATCGTAAATGGCAACCTCGACTTCGTTCGCTTTGTCGACCGGAATCTCAAAGTCTTCATTCCATCGATCTGTACGTGAAGGGTGCGAAGTTGCACGTGCGGTGCCTTCGACTTTGACAACCACAGTTGTTTCATTGAATACTTTAGAAGACCGTTTCAGGACCGGTGCATGGTCGAGTTCGCGAGCTTCTTTGACGGTTATGTACAACTTCCCAGACAGTGGTTTTCGGAGGTTGTCTTTTCGATCACCTTCTGCAGGTGGAGGGTCTGTGAAAATTATTCCGAACCCTAAGATATTCAATGATGCGAGATCTATTGGGCACAATCGACGCACCTTCCTCGGCTTCAGGATCGTCCAGAATGTGCAAGTTCCGGTATTTCTTCAGTGCGACCTGGAGGAGTTGACTCTTTTTGTCACTTTCGATACGCTTGACTTCCGCGTCGGCACGACTTTTCTTGTCACCATCCGCTTGATACAATTTAGTCATCTGGATAATCGCTTTCTTGTACTGGAGTTCGACCTGGAGTTTAAATTCCAATTGTTGCAACATGCGTGCAATTTTAGCGGTGGTATAAGGGGTGTCTGCCTTGATCAGGTCTTGGGTGTTCAAAGTGTGATAAGGCGGCAGAACCAGAAAGGGCGATCGGTGCAACATACCAAGATTGGAGTATTGTTTGACACGGGGTCCTGCGGACGAAGAGGGGTCTTGGGATTGACGGCTTGCTTCGAAGTCGGCAGGGAAGGACGGTGGCGGAGCGGGCAATGCACGTTCCCGATCAGAAGGACGGGGATTCGAGGGTAAGCCAGATGGGCTCCCTGCAGCGAATCGATCTGGGTCATCGGCAGGGCGAGGGGAACGTGGTCCCGAGGCCCGCTGGCCTTGGGTCTTGCGCGCTTGAAGCTCTCGCAAGGTGTCCTCAAAGTAAGAGAGTGATCGCTGAGACTCCCTTATAGCAGCATCTGTTTTGCGAATGACATCCTGATTGGGCGTGGCTCGCCTCAGGGTTTCGGACGCTTGTATGAGCTTCCGTTCTGTTTGGATGCGCTTGTAGACGTCTTGGATCTTTTGGTCGAGCTCCTGCTGCGACTGGAGACGGCGGCATATGAGTATCAGACGCAGAGTGTCGACACCAACGACAGCGTACCATTTCCTATGAGGTGGCGTTCAACCGAACGCTGTTGGTTGAGATCGACAGAGATCGCTGTGTTTGCTGACAACTTGGGGGATTTCTGACGTAAGCTGACACCACTTGATTCCCATCCCATAGAGAAAGACAAACCTGTTGAGGATCTAGGAAATACAAGGATACCGACGGGCAACGAGATGCTCACTCTGTTAACAAGTGTATATCTATCGATGCTCGTAATTCGGGGATTTCACCCATCCACCATCGCTACCTGCCTACTACCCAGAATTCCTTACACTACGGTCGCAAGCTGCTATACTATATTCCACATGCAGGTTAGATACCCACCGAAGCATCAAGAGCGATAAACGTTAGATTTGCAAAAATAATTACAGGAGCGTCCCCAATGTAACATACAGCCAATAACCTCGAGAGTACACGAACGTTTGCGCTCGGGGCCACAACTCCACCATGGGATCCGACAACATTTGATCCTAGAACTACAACTGCACTCGCCATCAGCCGAACGCAACCTTTGCAGAATGGTCGTATAGCCACTCACAAATCCGCTCTCTTGCAAGAGCCTCGCCATCTTCTCATCATCACGTTCCTTGGGTTCCCTCTGGAGACTGAGTTCCCAGAAGTAGTCTGACGTTTTCTCCAGCATCAATGACTCCTCGAGGAACGCACGGACGGGCTCAACGACTAGAAGGTTATAAGGCTGTGACTGGTATCGTTTAATTTCGGCAATGATTGCTGCCGCCCTTTGACGTTTGGAAAAGTTGATCAAATTGCCTTCTTTGACCAGATTATCCTTCATGCCGTCTTGAACGAACGTGAGCGTGGTCAAATATACACCTAAAAACAGCCGGTGAGTTGGCCTAATATCAAACAGACGAACCCGAAGAAACATGGGCTAGACGAACCAATGAAAGGAACGCATGGAAGAGAAACATTTGCTAGCATATTCCGATATTCCGCCAGATTCTTTCCCGACTAGATGGTGACAAGAAAGAATTTGAGACTGTACTTCCACAGAGTCCCCGAGGGCTATGAGGGTTACCTGAAAGGTCTTCTCGACATCATCGAGGATCGCGATAAGTCTAGTACTAACTTGGTCCCAAGTCCGCTTCAGTCTACGGATGGGCGGCGAATTGAGAGCGGCAACGAGCGCAGCCATTGTAGAGAAATTATTTAAACCACGGCAGCGCTGGTCCGTCAAGTCAGACACATGACTCCGAAAAGGAGGAATATAGTACACAAACCTCCGCAGTCAAGATGAAGTGCTTGATAATCAAGGCACGCTTCCTTGAATCATCCTTCATAAGGACCGCATTATTCACCCAATCAGCAATCTGCATAAGCATGCCTGTAAGCCTAGAAACAACACAGAGACCAATGGATGTCATACCTTGTTGCTCATGGAGATGATCAGCCGAATGCTATCATTATCGCCCTGCTCCTCTTTGGCTCGAGCAAGGCACTCCATAGCTCTGATCTTGCAAAAGAGTTCGCTCTCCTTCAAGGTGAGTTGTCGAGCAATCTCCAAAGGATCGATATCAAGTAGCTTCATCTTGCGATTCGACGCCTTGGGAATGATGGACGGTGGTGCATTCTGGGGAATATTGGGGGTCATTTTCCGGGCATTCCCCGACACCCCGAATTTCTGCATACAAAATGTCAAAATCCTCGGAAACGGGAAGCTAGAAGCACGAAAGGATCCCTGACCTTGTTGTCGATAATACTAAACAACAATCTCGCAGGAGGATATTGCGTTTCGATCTTCTCAGCGAATTGTTTCATCTTATCCAAGATCTCGACATCTTCTGGGCCGATGGCATCGTCTTCTTGCAACATTGACTTGAAGGCATTGATCACGCTGACGTAGATGACGTAGACAACATACTGGTCAGCATACATCCTCCACCCAGGATAAGGGAACGCACCGAATACGAATGGGCGCTTGCATCCGCACTGTCCAATCATTATGCTCTTCAGCGTTCATACCCGCCGGAGGCTCAATCTCGAATCGAGCCGTTAGCATATTGAACAGCTCATCGACAGTAGTAAATGATTTGAACGTCATCATGAATGTATCATTGAACTCGGTATCTGGATGAAAACTCCGTGAGCTGTGAGGTCAATGTAACATGAAAAGAAAACCGAATTACCCCGCTTGTCATGGAGGGTCAGCCTTTCCACAAGCGCTGATAACCTCCCACCTCGAACGCTACCGTTAGGGGCGAGGATGACATCGCTATCACCATAAGTGGGCCTGAGATACCACGGTGTCTCGGGCTCTTCAACCCCATCGACTTGGGCAGCTTCAGGAGCATCGTCTCCAAGAAGACGCCGAATCTTGGCAGTCCGGGGAGACTTCGCGTTCTTTGGGGGTGGAGGCACTAAAAGACACAAAGGATCAACAACCGCTAGGGATGACGACACACTGGCGATAGTATCTTACCGTCATCGTCGGACTCTGGGCTACGGGGCCGGGGGGCAACGGTGACCTTTGGCGATACTAGCGTTTCAGTTGGGCTAACTATATCTGAAAGCGATGAGGCAGGTTGCACTGGTCTACCAAGGTGTCCAGCTGGAGGTCGACTTAGGGCAGCACCCACTGACAGCATACTCGACGCATCGTCGAACGTGAAATCACCCTCCATATTGAGAACATCATCTCTGGACGGTGAAGGCGCTTTTCCAGGGGTGCGATCATTGACCATGGTGACTCTGTGGGAAGAGAACTGGGCGCTATGGCTCTGCGGCATCACTTGCCGTCGTCGAAGCTTAGCAACAGAACCATTCCCGTTTCGCCTCGATTCTGCCTGTAGCTCAGCGATGGCGACGAGATTCTCGATGAGGGTATGGATTTGTTGGGTGTGAGATTGCAAAGATGAGATAAGATGAAGTGTCACAGATTGCGTGGATTGTTTTGAAGGTGGATTCGGGGATCCCGGATTTGACATATGTATCCCCTGGCAGACCATCAGGAGGAGCATTCCTTCATCGAAAATTGCCTGCTTAGCCGTCTCCAGCTGCCGCAAAAGATATCGGGCTTCCCTAGTACTAGTAACATAGCTCTCCACACCACGACAGGATGCAGTCATGTCAACATAGGATGCGATGTCAATGTCCTCCACAAATGCCAACAAAGAGGATAATTCCGTTACAGCAAGCGGCCCCACTTGCTTCGATTGAGTAACAGCTGGACACGATGAAAAGCAATCATCGGACTGATCAAAGAAGCCAAAAGAGCCGAACTCACTAATGTCCTCAGTGCTCCGTACAGATCGCTCTAATGCTTTCAGGCTTTCATCTACCTTGGATCGAAATATGTCTAGTTCAACCGTGAGATTGCGCCCGAGCACCTGCCTCTCGGATGCATCGTCCCCAAAGACAAATCCGAACGCTTTTGCGTGGCCCCCGACACCTCCGCCGAAGTTGCCAAGACCAACACCTCCGATACCGTCCGTACTTTCTAGGGCTCCGCACAGCCGCTTGGAGCGAGAATAGGCAGAAGTCCGCTGCACCTCTGTCACGAAGGTGAGGACGGCCCTGTCTAGCTCGGCAGCATCATAGTCAACTCGAGCGGCAGACTGATTCGGTGACCAATTCGCATTGGACTTGGCAGCCCGGGCTGAGAGGACTAGTTTCGATAGAGTTGCAGTGACCTTTCGCTGAAATGGCTTGAGATCCGAGGTAGGCGATCGCACCGATTCAGCGGCTTCCACTGTCTGTGGCATCAAACTGGGGAGGGGAGACGCCAATGTACCAGAGAGATACAGCAAATTCCGCACAGCGAGGACGACGAGGGAAACCTTGTCCATCACCAGAGCGGCCTGTTTTGATTCCGTGAGGTCCACAGAAGGGGCACCAGAGGAGCCTGCTTCGGTCACATCTTGTAATGCCTCACGCGCAGCTGTTGACAGTGCTGCCAAATTCTCTGGAGGGTCCGGAGCAAGCCGTTCTTGGAGCTCGCGTACGTTCGCTTCAGCTATCATCGCTTGAGAGGACGCTGATGCATCCAATGTCGAGACATCATCATCCCGAGGAACAGGCTCGGTGGACCCATGATGGGAGCTAGAGACAGTCTCAGATAACGAAGAGGTATCGGAATACACGCTGAGGCGCCGAAGGACATGTTCAGCGGTCTCTGCATGAGCGTATACGCCCCCAATGGGCATAGAGCCGGGGTCCGACGCGCTTTCTTCCTGGATTCCGTATGGGGCACTACCGGAGATTCCGCTGGTACGTTCACGGAGCAGGGAAGGATCGGTCCAGCGTATTTCACCAGTTGTAGTATTATACCAATAGTTAGACAGACCGTCATCGGCCAGGCGCCTGGACCAAGGATTCAGCGCGCTTTGTCTTTTGGAGGGGTTAGTAAGAATGTCGTAAGTAGTCAAGTGGCCATTGTGAAGGTTCCGGTCAAGGCCTGGGGAATCCACCACTGTACTGGTAGTAGAAGGAATGTCGCGGGACTCTTCTCCTGTTTTGGAATTGCGATACGAAATCTGCGAGGACACGGATTAGGGACCAAATGAAGGGTGTGAATGTATAATTTACCTGGCCATCCGCGGTAACTTGAGGCATCCAAAAGTCATCTGCGATAGATTTTCGGCTGCCAAACTGGTCGTCCGTGGGCTCGCTGTCAGAGGTGCGGCTGACACCAAGCCAAGGAGTGTCCTCAGCAGGCCATGGATCAGGGGAATGATCAGGGCCCGGAAGGTACACATCCACCTCCTCTGGGGTAAGAGTCCTCACATAATTGCTGGGGAACCATCCACGTTCATCGTTGAGCACGCCGTCCCACCAGCCAGTGTCAAGTTGAGTGAATACTTCGATTATAGCGCCCTTGCTGAAAACGAGAGCGGAGGGGTCTGTGCCATCGTAGTCATAAAGCGCCCGCACAAATATACTGTTTGAGATGTCTTCAAAGTCGCCGTAAGTGTCCACGGCTCGGAAAGACTCCATGTCGCCCCTTAAGACGGCTGGGGGGTGGATGTGACAACTGGCCCTTCAGACTTAGGCAACGCCCGGATCCAATTAGGTACAAAATAAGGTTGTACCGCAGGCCTACCAAAACGGGAAATACACCCCTGGTTCCCTGCTTCTGATGCTACAGCAACCTGCGCGTAGTGGGGGGCGAAGAGTGCTCTGAAAACAGTGTGGTAATTATGCTCGGCATCTTTCAAGTCAACCGCCCCGCAGTCCTAGCAACAATGCCTCATAGCGATGGCGTATACTTGTATCCCTACAAGGATCAGAGATGCATAGCCACCTCTCCAATCTCAAGCCCGCCGAGCCAGGGGATATTATCATTTGCTGCGCATGGTACTTCCCTGCGCCCCCGGCCAAGGACTACATTGGGATCCCATATTTTTGAGCGGTTCCACCCATGCGTGGATAATGCCACCTGCACGTATTCACATACCTCCTCGCATCACGGATTGATATATTGTACATTCGGAATTGATATTATGGACGTTGTCTGCTCATCTTTCATCCTACTGGGTATGGGTTGCCGTGTGCGTGTTATCGACATCTCTTGGCTACGTATGGCTACGATCATGGCACAGGACGTCTATGAAAGCAAGGAAATATGGAACTACAGACCGCATATGCCCACGGGTCACGAATCATCCAACCGGAGGAAATCATTCACCCAGCAAGTTTACAACAAGACCTCCCGGAAATACCATCTATATGATCAAGTTAGAGGAAATGCTGTCGGTACTCTTCGGCAACCACGCTTACTCTGACTTCGGGAGGCGTGCGGCGAGAGCCTGGCCAGTACTCTCTTGAGAACGAGGTTTGAACAGCGTCTTGTTGACCTTGATGCGACACAATTCCCGGAAAAATATTTCCCATCTGGAAATTTATCAATATGATCAAGATGCAAAGGGATCTTCCGCGCGAAAAAGTAACATACGCCCAGCTACATATGAGTCGAGCGTGAAATGAGTGTTTCGTGCTTGTAGACCGCTTGCATACTTTACCTCGTATTTTGTTTCATAAATAGGCTTCTTGTAGGCCGTAGCCGTAGGCGTATGATGCAGCTACTTGGATTTTCTCATCTTGACTTGAATGTTTCCAAACAAGTGCCGCCAGTTCGGACTGCACACTATGAGCGAGGTCGCAAAGTATCGGCTGTCGCCAGATCTTGATATCGACGTCATTGGCATTCACGCCCCATCTTTCGTACTTGGCTCGGTTAGCACGAACAACATCCATGAGGGCTTCCAGCTCTGCGGTCAACAAGGCATTTTCTTTGGCACGTTCTTGGGCATCCTTAAAAGGCTGGAGCAAATCAAGGTCCCCGGAATAGCGAGCATGCTTTGGTCGCTCCTCTTCAACTCGAGAATAATGCCAGCTGGCGTCGGGCCATACATGAAAATCAGCAGGATGAATTAAAAGGGAGTCAAACTCACCTGCATTCGATGACCTTCACAGCGGAGTAGGTCAAGGACCCAAGGACCGAGACTCTCTGGTCTCGCAACAGCCGGGGATCGGCTTAGGCCATCATTTGCCAACGACTCGAAATGAGGGGGATACTGGCCATAGCGATGTTCATGATCGACAATTACGTCCTTCTTCAAAGTAAAACCGGACACGGAGGCAGTGCTACAAGTCTTGGCGCTAGTACCAAACCATGGGTTCACAAGGTGACTGTACGATATTGTCGGAACACCGCACGTACATACTAGCAAGACGTTCCGTGCGAATGTGGTTATGACCATGCATGTATACCGCAAGGTCATGGCTATCCAAATATCAGTATATCTATGACCACTCACAGAGCCACGCTTACGCACAAATACGCAAATTGCTTTGCGGTAGATACATCGGACAATGAGCCAAGTGAGAATACTTGCATCTCGTTATCCCACATATATTTGGGGAGGGTCAGGAGCCGTTGCGAGAATTGGGATGCCGTTTCAGTATTCATATCGAAGTAAAGATTCCGAAAGAGGAGAAATCTTGGTGACGAAGATTTCTATCGCTGAAATTGTTCACGATATCTGGGGCCCATATCACAAGAACTTCATTGCCGATATAGTCCGCTCCGTCCTTGGAGTGCCATGAGAACCTTCCACCTTTGGCACTGAAAAGAATAATGTCAAAGTATGAGTGAAGTGCCGGGCAATCCACCGCAGTGAACGTTGTTATGTCCTCGTCCGTCTACCACCGATTATCAAAAACGTCAGTTCGTATACGCAGACAATATATATTCTCCTACTTGGCAGGGTATTTTTGCGACCTACTCAGTGGTCATAATGGGAGATTAAGTAGTTTCTTGACGCTACCTAACACAAACATGGAGACAGCTCACCACAACCTCAGCGACAACTGTATCCGTATAGAACCCATTGCATAACCATTTTTGCGAGCCGCGACAGTATATCTGACCGGGCTCAAGGACGCCTAGGGGATCTGAGGAGTGTGATGTCACTTGAAATTGTTCTCGTAGACTGCATGGGCAATTGAGCTACGCACCCGGAATGGCGAGACCCAGTATACTTGACGTGATCGGAATGTTTAAATCCTTTGTGTATTGCGACAAAGTGTCATGACGAAGACGGTGGGTATTCTCCTGCAATGGGATGCATGTCTTTGGCTCGAATCCGGAGGCAAGTAGAGACATTACTGTTTCTCTCCAATTCATCGGGAGACCGGATGCGAGACAATGGGAAGTAGAAGAAAGCAGAGGCCTTCCTTCGTCCTCTTTGACAACATCAACATCATTATTATTTCCCACCACGAAAGAATGTGGAATACGCACTGCGGTCCTGGAATGAGGAGGCATCCGGGCAAACAAGGTTGGACCAATACACATTAAAGCCCGAGCGAAATAGATCCAAAAAAACTGCGACCGGGACTCCTCGATGATGAAGACGCGTAATCAATTGCGGCGAAAGATCTGCGCCCAATTGGAGTTTGGGCACCGAAACCAAGCCGAAATATGATTGAGAATCATCAAGCAAGGTGTGCAAGGGCCTATTTTGGGAGTCATTGCAATAGAAAACGGCAGGTCGGTCACAATAGATTTTGGGGTGGGATATGAACTGTGATTGGCGAGATTTCAAGAAATAGAATTAGAGAGACCCTGTGGAACACTGACTATACTGTACATCCCTCTGACATTCGCGCGCACTGCACAAGGCAAGACCTTGCACCCAAGCCGTCGTTTTATCATAAAAGCCACTACGAAGAAAGCAGTGAGCTTCAGTGAGCTTTACACCACCTTACACCCACAAGCAGAGCTCATGTATCGGCAGGCGCTAAGAAGGGAATGGCCTGCATTGATGGGGGGCTTGAGGCGAGGTTCTAGATCCATCATACGTGTGCATCAGGTAATTCCGACACCAGTAATGAAGCCTCGGTGCGTACCAATATTGCTTATGCTCATGATGTCCTCCAACCCAATGCGACAGATAGGAATCGTATCAAGAAATCCAACGGATAATCGACTACTCCATGTTCTCATATTCTACTGGGACTGTCAGGACCTGTCATGATAGGAGTGCTGAGTCACGGACCTGAGATGGGGCAGACTCAATGGGATGCAGCCATGAGACGATTTCTTGAAGGCTTTTACGACCATTATTAGTCAGCGCACTTCGAGAAGGAGCGTAATCGCCTGTTTCGACAAGGAATACCGAACTGCCTGCTGCGCAGACTGCCTGGAACACCTTCCCATTGAACACGAAACGACGTGAGAAAAAATGTCGTATAGTCTGGACCTCCGTCCTCAACAGGGTCTCCGGGATAATAGCCTCCAAGACACGGCGTGAACCTAACATTCGGGCCACGCTGTTGGATGATCCGATGGTGTGCTTTTCAAGGACGAACGTATACGGTGCAATACGGGGTAACGATTGCGCTGCATTGTGTTCGTGTTCTGGTACCTGGACAAGTCTAAGTATTTGCTTGACTAAATGGCATAAAAACCAAATCGACGCGGCGAATGCGGATGTACATACCTTCCCCCCCGCATCGCAGATTGCTAGTTCTTAAGCTGAAGTGATCGCCCGAACTAGCCTCAAGCACCTGCTCTTCCCTTTCTAATTCTTCATAGGGATTATCACCCAACGCTAAATCATGTTGAGATTCTAAAAAGTGATCCCCACACGAGAGAGCCTTGGGGTTCGACTGTAAAATCTGGGAGAGAACCAGGGGGGCCCTTGAGTTGGGACCTCGGAACATCAGGCCTACGGCTTTGATATCGTCGATGGACTTATAATGACCAAGTGAGCGGAGACGAATGATTTCATACTGAACAGCCCATGAAAGCTCATTGGAATTCATGTACAGTTGAAGTTCTGTATCGTAGCCGACGAACACATACTCTCCCACAACGGACAATGGGGGATATGATCGAACTTCGGGCTGTCTTAAAAGCAGGACTGCCTCTGCTCCATCCATCATCGTGTTGAATCACCTGAAGGATACGAATTGAATTCGAAGTACTTACTATTGAGTTTGAAGGAGCGAAATCTATCATTTCTAGAGTTTGGGACAGTCTCTGGGGGATGATCGTGCCGGAGAGGAGAATTCCTAGTTTCTACATAGTCGAGTGCAAGATTCACACGATATCTAGTCAGTCATTGTTTCTCCCATCGCCAGAAACAATTATACCAAAACGCATGCGTGTTCGCGGATGGTTTGAGCATTCTGCCTCGCAGCAGCAGCCGCCTGCTCTTTTATGACCCAACGGGGAGTCAGGCTGTACAAAGGAATCCGATTTGGTGCGATCTGGGCTTCCGGCCTGACTACTATGAAGTGAGAGTTTCTCCCACACGGGGTTCGGGCTATGGGTGTCGGGAACCACTGTTGCCTGAGATGTGGAAGGAAGAGTGTCGACGATGGCGAATGATTTGGGTTCACTGTCCACTGTGAAAATACGCTACTTATAAGGACTGCCTATCAAGGCAAGGCTGGAAAATTCCTGACAGTTATTGAGTATGGCATCGATGTCCTCTATTGGAGGCGTAAAGAAATTGTCCCATAGGGAAGATTCCTGCTATGACACCGTTCAGGATGTAGGTAGGCGAAAGAGCATAAGTTTCTACCGTGTTAGAGCGGCTCATATCGATGGTCAAGAGGATCAAGTAAGGATGAGCCAAACATGGTTAGCTGGATTTGGGGAAGCCACACACTCGGAGTTCCCCGGTGGCTTCTGGGTCGGGTGACGCTCAAGTTGACGCTACTAATATTTTGACCCTTGGACCTTCTGTGTAGGTGCCACTACCCTGGAAGCAATATCGCCTTGACACAGGTAACTTTCGGTAGACTACTCACGGTATACAAATCGCCAACTTCAGTAAAGGCTACCGCTTTAACGTCTCTGCTTCTCTGCGGAGTCCACAACTTTCTGGTCCACAAACATCCCCTTCCTCTTGCGGACGGCATCCATGTACACGCGAGCTATGTTGAGGCGATCAGCCTTGTCACCGAGATCCTCCAATTCTTCTTCAGTTGTTGGAACCCAGAATGGATCTTGATCTAATATTTCATAACTGAAAGCAGAAATGCCACATGTAGCGCTTTTCAGAAATACTGGGAAGGACGGAGAACCAATGCGGTGGGTCGCTTACCCGCGGAAGATCAATTGAGGACTTGCTGCGCCGGAGCTCCGCTTGCGCAGTTCTGGCAGGTAAGGCGGTCAATGACCGACACATTGGAGAAACCAAAAGTGTCGGTTGGCCGACTCACCATCTGCAAATCCAAAGCTTTCAACGACGGGAAGAATCGCGCTAATTGTGAAGAAACTAGTTCCTTCCTTCATCTCTTCAGAGACGATGCGCCCTCGGCGTCGCGCAATGACAGCGTACACGCGTCCCAGAACGTCCGCTGTCCAAATCATCAGGTCACACAGAAGGATAGATAGCAAATCTGGAGATGAAAATCATACTTGGCGCTTGAATATCACAAGAATATATCGCCATCTTAAGTCTGGGTGACCAGTCTATCATGCCCGAACGACATGCCTCTTTGGATGCCGTGATCAAAGAGCCCCCGATCTGCGCCATCTTGGAGTGCACTACCGCCCAAAGAACGCCGTCGTTGTGAAAAAAAGAAATCAAGATCGCACGCGGAAATTTCACGCACCACTCTCGCCTTCTAGTTGTGCTGGATCAAAATCCAGACTCTCCACGAAAAAACCCATGCCTTCCACAGGCTCCGCGCACAAAGGGCCTTGGAACGCCGCAATCTGAAATCCGGTCTCGATACTAGTCTCTAATGCAGGAACGAAAGTGTGGCCTGGAACATGAATTGCTGGACGGTCGACATTGGCGGCATCGTTTCGATTCGCCCTCTTGCGCAGCCTGTCAACCCAGTGCAATGTCAGTTCAAGACACATGAACGTTGAAAAGCTTTTTCAAAATACGAACGAATTAGGAGGTGACCCAGTACGATGGAATAGAATATTGGGACCGATATGATTAGGCCCAAAGGACCAAACAGAGGGTATAAGACCTTGCCACTCGGAGCCAGCCGCCTCAAGTAGTTTCTCCAGCGACGGCCAGAATTCCTCTAAGCTGACGGAAGGTGTCTGTGCGAGTTCACTGTCCATTACACGGCGCACATCTTCGGTCTCAGCCGCCAGATCACCAGTGATGTCAGCGTGAGTGCCGCTGACACCACCCTTGTTTTCGGGGGTGTGAGCTTGCACATCCCGTCGCAAGCGCTTTAGGATCGAGACGTTCGTTTGGAGGAATCGTGTGACCGCCTCTGGAAGCGGTTTCGCGCGAATGGTAAAATTTATTACGCCAGCTGTAGAGCCACTGTATGCGCCTCGAATAGCCAGAGGCGATCTAGTTGGGAGCATTTCTATCGCAAGAATAAACCAACATCAGGGGGGGGGGGAAAGTTAGGAGTAGTAATGGGCACACCTGTCGCCTTGATCGCCGTCTCACGGAAAGGTACTATGGGCTTCGAAGCTTGGATCTCCACTTTGGCGAATCTCTCCCTGAGATCGCGAATACATCGCTGTGCAACGATCTTGAGTGAAGTAGATGAAGGCTAGAGCTGAAAACACACCTCCAAATGGAGCTCTCCAGCAGTTAATATCACCCACTCCCCTGTCTGCTGCTGAAACGCTTCAGCACAAGGATCTGACTGACTAAGTAACTTAAGTCCCCGAATCAAGCGAGGCATGTTTGCTTGATAGATCATTGATCCGAGGAATCAGTATCAAGGCCAGGAAACTAGTGGGAGACCCACCAGGTTCCTCTGGTTCTAATGCAACTCGAACAATCGGGGCCGCCTGAGGGATAAATCCGTGAGCGTCCCTGGGCGCTTCCTCTCCGACTACGAATAAAATGAAATAACTGCATACGTACTTGATTGTTCACCCCTGCCAAGTTGACGAGGCAATCCTCTGTGCTGGTAGACACACCCTTGCCAGTGTCATCGTTACCATTCCCTCCCAAACCGCACAGGGTGGCATTTCTCCACACTGTCCCCTCGAGACCGCCCACAGCGAAGACATTGCCGGCTTTCACTTCCTGGACGCTCACAAGATCCCTTCCCATCATTTCATACAGAGCAGAAATTGTCACCGGCGTGATATGCGCCGCGTTACGAGGGTGAGTTGGTGGGAAGGTAGGACTATACTTTGGAAGGAGACAGAAAAGAGTCTGACCAACAGTCAATGTTCCCGAGTATAGGCGCGCGAAACCGATCAACGCTTCGTCGTCATTGGCGAGATCGCTGGTCTTCTCGTTGGATTTCACATCAGGGCCACTTTCTGGAATATTTACCGCCGGATCCGAAGGCGCCACTGCCATTACTGGTGCGGAAGCGAGATAGCCTTCGGACGAAATGCTGCTTAACCTGGTGTTAGCAACCACAGGTGGCACATCAGCGCCCTTGAGTGGGGGCGGAAGTCTCGATCGCGGCATCGCAAACATCTTACTGACATAGGCCACAATATATGCATCTTTCTCCACCCTACAGCTCCAGAGATCCTCTTCGAGCTTATTCTTTGGAACAACCGTGGCCTCCGTCAATGCTGGATATAGCATTTTGGGAAGCCGCGTACGTTGAGCAACGGAAGGCGGGGGAATGATTTCTACGACGGTTTGGAATGTGCATGTAGAGAGAGAGAGCCACTGTGAAAATATGGACTGAAGTGTATATCGGGTATCTTTCGTGCGGATATCCCGAGGGGGGATCTTCAAGGAGAGAGAAGAAATGATCTTTGCCACTTTTTCAGGATTCCTGTGTAACCCATGCCATCATGTCAGGCGTCAACAACAGTGTTGTTTGTGTAAAAAAAAGAACGTGACAACGTACGGGTTCATGACCACATTCTCGTACACTGCCCATATGTTTTCTAGCACAAACTGGACGAATAGAGGTTTGAGATTCCGGCCTTTCAACTGCCGATGACTGACGACACGTTTCGTTTTCGGATCGAGGTAGAAATCGCCCCACAGTGCCTTTCGTAAATTCGTCTCATTGACGCCTAGTTTCTTCGCATAGAGCTGAGAGAACTTCCCCACACGGAATGCCCAGCCATCTATTGCCGATGCAAAGATGACATTCCCACGCTCAGGTGCAAAATAAATGTCTTCATCGTCGCGCTCTTTGAATGCCATGGCTGCATCATCTCCTTGGCCCTCCATCGATATTGATTCGTCGAGCTGAGCAGCATCGTTCTCCTTCCTGGACGCCAGTCGTCGCTCACGTTCCTCGCGCCATCGAAGATCATCCTCCATGCGATCACCAGCATGAAAGTTTCCCATGACTGCGTTGACATTCTCGATGAGTTGAACAAGATGATGATATGCTTCGGAAGGCGATAGTTTGAGTTCAGTAATGAGCCTATCGAATTTATTTACGATGAGGATTGGCCGGAGTCGTTCAGCCCATGCTTGTCTTAGAACTGCAATCGTCTACTAAAGCACTGTGAATGACCCGAACATCCAAAACCAGGCTTGGGACTTACTTGCGTGCATACACCCTCCACAACGTCGACGAGGACAAGGGCTCCATCGCAGAGACGAGACGCAGAGGACACTTCGCTCGAAAAGTCAACGTGGCCTGGGGTATCGATGAGATTTACGACAAAGTGACTCGGGGTTTCCTCTTTCCGTCGAAGGGCACAGCGTAAGTGCGCATTATTCACATATTACCAATCCCTCACCTCCACTCTCGGATTTTCGGAGCATAGTGAATCTGAGTGAGATAGCACTGCTCTCCATCGTAATCCCACGCTCCTGCTCGTCTTCTCGACTGTCAAGATACCTAATTTTTCCCGCCATACGCGCGGATATGATATTATTGGCTGCGAGTAGGGAGTCCACGAACGTGGTTTTTCCATGATCGACGTGGCCCAGCACGGTCAAGCAGCGTTGGGTTCCCACGGACGCGCTCATTAGTGCTTGATATCTAGAGAGCTAAGCTCCCAGGTAAGGATAAAACAAGTGTGTCGATTTGCTTCCGCAGGCACTGCCATTCGACACGTCGGCAACTTCAATTCACTTTCATTGTTTCAGGCCAGCACATTCCTTCATCCCTAATGGCTCTCCTGAGGCTTGGGGTTTGCGTCGGGGGCGTGTACTCCATGTTCTTAGTATGTGCACATTCTTCCTTTCATCTCTATTTTTTCTGACGTTGAAGCACAGCTATGGGCTATAGCCCAAGAACGACGTGAGATTTCTTCGATCTGGTCCAGAAGTTCGTTCTAATACATTCCTGGCTTTAAAGTATCCGTTCCCTTCGCGTCCAGAAATTTCGACGAGCCTGCGGAGCGTTTCCACTCTGTTCTTTTCCTGAATACACTCCAGAGTCTAGCGAGTGTCGTATCCTCCGCTTTATATATATTATTCCGGAGAACTCCCGGTGAAACACTGGCGAAAGCCTTTGGACTCGTGCCTCCAGTGCCTTCACCGACGAATGGTTCAGCCAACGGCCAGGCCACAAAGCCGCAACCTCCTTCTCATTATGCTCGTTCGATGCTCATTCGTTGTCTCCAGTGTGCTGTATTTGTCAGTTCTGCCGCACCCTTTGGCTTTGCGGCTCTTTCGCACATCTCGTATCCCACGATGGTACTCGGCAAATCCTGTAAACTCGTTCCCGTCATGATAATGAACGTCCTCCTGTATCGAAGGCGATTCGCCCCACACAAATATCTCGTGGTCGCACTTGTTACCATTGGCATCACGGCCTTCATGGGATTAGGCGATGCTTCTTCTTCCAAAAAACACAAGAGCGGAAACGCCACATCGAGCCTGTGGGGAATAACCCTTCTCTTAATTAATCTCATCATAGACGGCGCGACGAACAGTACGCAAGACGAAATATTTTCACGTTACAAGATAACTGGCCAGCAGATGATGTTCTGGTTGAATGCATGGAGCACATTACTCACTTCCGTTCTCCTTGTCGCCACACTTCCTCCGATACCTGTCCTGCACCCTGCGTCATCTGCTATTACTGGTGTGAGCGAGCTCCAGACTGCTCTTGCTTACATCCGCACGCATCCAGATGTCGTCAGGCCGCTCGTGAACTTCTCAGTGACAGGATCGCTGGGCCAATTATTTATCTTTGAAACCCTGCAGCATTTCGGATCGCTTACCCTTGTGTCGTTATTTTCTATTTTTCTCCTTATCTATTCGGACAATAATCCGTGTGAATCTGACTTGTGTTGCATAGGACTGTGACTCTGACCCGGAAACTATTTACCATGGTTCTTTCCGTGATCGTGTATAACCATACTCTTACTCTCGGTCAGTGGTTCGGGGCTGCGGTTCGTATTTGCTGGGATTGGAGTGGAGGCATGGGTAAAGCGAAAAGGTGCGCTATTGACCATTCCGCCCGCCTGCTATTCGATACTCCCTTTCTCGTTCCCTCGTTACAATGTGCTAATGTGCTTAATCTTCCCCTATGATAGAGGTGCATGCCAAGCGCGTTATTCGGGAGCAGGAGAAAGCGAAATTGAAAAGTCTTTAGATGGTTCTGCTCGATGTGCGAATTACAATATCCTCTATTTTGAGTCGGCGGTAGATAGGGATGGACCTTCGGTGTACAGTATACCCGATAACGAATAACGCCGACTGCACTAAGGTATTGCCCGTCCCTGCACACAAAAGACCGCAACGCGGTATGCAACAACCTAGCAGCGCGTGTATCACGTCATTCTGCATGTAGAAGATCGAGCAGACCATGATGTCCATGATGTCCATGTGCTGCGTAGTCATCGGGCAAGCCGAAGACCAGAAAATCAGAGCCACACACAAACCCAAACCGAAAACCGAGTCACGCGTAGAACCTTGGCCTATAGCTAATAAATTAAATCATCATGTGGGAGGACAAGAGTACTGATTGTGGCGTGCAAGAACTGTCGTGGTAGATAGCAAGAATATGCGTCTCTCGTTCTCCAAGAACTTGCGGGCCACACCCACGTTCTAGTGGGAATCTCCACGCACCCACCGTCACAAGAGAATGGGACCGCTAATTCGTGGCTAGCGGGTGAAGTAGCGATTCTCCCTGTCACACTTGTCTGGGGCTTCGGTCTGGTTCACAGCCCAAATATATGCCCGGCCGGAATTCATGTAAACGAACTGGCCCGCCTCTGATTTTGTCGATTTCCCGCAGTCCCTTTGAACGTCGATTAGCTCCGCGTACTCGCTACACAATATTATGTATTAATTCCACCGCCACCTTTTCCCGTGCATGTCCTCGCGTTCGCTAGACGCGATTCTACTGCGCCATTTCATATGTGTGGAAGTGTGTGGAAAATGTAAGGTTCAACCGAGGTAAAACAAAATGGAGTGCTGAGTACAACGATGGAGAAGCTGAGGAGTAGAATAAGGGACGGTGTCCCGGCTCGAAGAGGAACGGCGCTAGGGCGGGAGGAGAACTATGGCAAACATCGACAGTTGTAGTCGATTTGGATATAGTGTAGACACAGTAGGTGAGGAGATAGAAGATCCGGGATGGGAACCAGTAAGGATGTGAAGAACGGCTCATGCCATCTCTGCATCTACCTCCTCTGGTGCTAACGGTCGTTTGCGTCTGCGAGGCATAAGGGCGCATGTGAGATGGCTTTCTCGGCAACAGACAAAAACGGAGAATAGGATGGATGGGATGGAGATCAAGGAGAAGATGCTTGAACGCCGCACCTATTATCCCCTTCTTCGTCATCGTCATCGTCATCATTCCTCTTCCGTCGACTCGCGGTACGTTGGGTTGTCCCGAATCTAGCCACGGTTTGGTTGGCACGATAAATCGATTCCCATTCCTGTTGTGGCAATTCAAAGCGCACAGTGGGTATCAGCCGCTAGTGCTGCAGCGGACGAGAGGGTGGGAGCCGACGAAAACGATGGGATTAAAGGTACTGACCTTGAGTTGGGTGAGGAAGCCACCATTGGGAGATATGCAATACCGACGGTTCTGGACGTATTGTAATGCATCTTCCCAGGTTAATTGGAAATGCTGCATCACGAACATAATCGCAAAGGCGGGGGAGAGGCTGATTCCACCTAAACAATGCAATAAATAAACTAACGCGTGAATCTAGTGTAGCGAATGGTAAATTACCATTACAGTGGACAAGGACGCGTCCACCACCAGCGATTGCTTGTGTGATGAATACCTGTGCACTGTGCAGTATGCGAACGGATCATTCAATATGCGTTGTAATCAGGGATTGGAGGAATATGAGACAAACTCACGAAGGGAAAAGGCGGATGAGGTTCTGCTCCTCACTATCTTGGACATCCAGTGTGAGGTATTGAAAGCGATCTACGAACCGCGGATAGACAGAGAACGCCTCTTTAGCGTCACGGATGCACAGGCTGGAATGACAGGCAAGAAATGATGAGATAGCCGTTAAGATGAGAGGCATAAATCTGGATTACATATGGGTTACCCCAAGCGCTAGCAGCTTATCAAGCTGCTTGGACACCAGAAAGGGCCCTAAGAGAAGACCTGGGATGATCTCCTGGCATTCTCTGCGCATTTCATACCTGAGAAACAAGACTCTGTGAAGACCTTGTGGGCGACAAGCAGCTGAGGTGGGGGCAAGCATACCGCCATTCCACTTCTGACGGGCCTGTGAGATCAACGATCGGAGCAGAATTGGCGGGGTTCATCAACGAAATTCTCCCTTGTAGCAGCTCGAAGTTCCTAGTGCGAGGTATACAGCTAAACAAGCGTCCAGGCTTTGGCTCAGACTGCGGTACACACATGCGCCCTTTGTATCCGGTCTGTGCCACGGGACACAAAATTCATTGTACACGCAGAGTAGAACATAGAGTAATAAAGATGGGCTCTACAGACGGAATTCGCTGACCTCATTCCCCAGTTGTGCAACTTCATCCACTTCGAGAACCCGCCTCACTAACGCATCCAGTCTGGCATCCATCCTCAGCGCAGCCGCCTTCACCTCGGGCTTGGAGATATCGATCTGGGACGACGGAAGATCGTAGTGTAGGGAAATGTTCCCGTCTACACGTTCAAGGACAAGGAGACGGTTGGGGAATATGACCGCGTTGGATATATCGTCGTAAAGAACAGCATAATCCTCCATTGGAGGAACAAGCGTGTACAGGCGCGTCTCGAGATTTGGAGCCTTAGGGTCGTAGAGGAAACGATACTCGTGGCTAGGGTGGATGTGGTCTAGGCTGTACAATTGCCTTAGTTGGTTACACAAAGTCATCAGAGCCACAGGATACGAAGCTCACATGAATTCGGATGGGCCGCGAGCAGGCTCGATTGTGCCCTTGATTTTTTCCCAATCGTTGGTGGGGAGAGCGGTATCGACGAGGTCATCGAAATGTTTCGGCTTCCCGCTCTGATCTTGGTAGAACGCCGAGACTTCTTTGTTCAGGCGATCCATGACGACCTTGATGGGAAGGGGGCTCTCCCATTCGATTCGGACGACGTCGAACTCCCTTGTGTGTGTCAACCCTCTAGCAGCCATGGATACTCGAGTCAAGGGATTGACGTACACAGTGGATTCCTCGTAGATATATATATTCTCCCACCGGAGCTTGCAGATGCGTGAGACCCGATTTGGCCCAAGCTCCGAACTTACCACCGAAGGTGTTGACACCGGAGAATCACAGCTTGTCTTCCGTAATTTCCTATGAGAGCGCACCAACCAGACCGAGCTTGCTCCAGTGGATCGAACTCTGTCTTGTTCTTACGACGCAGGGCTACCTTCCTGTACCGTCTAAATGATTGAGGGCTGTGTGTAAAGAATATGTCGCTGATTGATGGTGAGATATTTGGAAATAGGTTGTGTACGACTGTCAAATTTGAAGTAGGGTGGATGCACCAGTGCTACTGTACTGCACTGGCCTAATGGCACAGGTACCGAGACTCTGACCGAAAATCCCACTGAACCTTCTGAGGTGGATGTGGATTAGATTCGATTATCTTCAATTCCCTTAATGACCATCTCTTATCATCATGTATGGTACCTAGAAAGTAATGAATCTATCTTCGACCCACTGTTCCGTAAATTCGGACTGTGACGTGATGGCATCAAAATAACTTCAAGCGTCTTCACTTGGTGTGGGAGACCGTAGTTTCAAACCCTAGGGGATCAAAAAGAAGGCACTCTGATCATGAAGTACTCTTGGATGTCGAACCAAGCAAGCATGTGATATCAAAAAAGGTGTTAGGGAGAAATTGACATACGTTAGAAATCGCTTCCCAGGATCAAAATTCACTCAAAAGCAGGATCTTAGGCTCGATGTGAAGTTGAGATAGAGGTGCAGTGGTGGCGGAGCTCTTTCTTATATACCGCTTCGGGCTGCCTACCTGTAGCTACAAGGCGCCTAGAGCGGTCCTTGTGCATGGCACACATGGTTAAATATTCTTTTGTGTCCCCCTTCTCTCATTATGTAGCCTCTGGCTCGTATCCCGCTGTGCAGGAGCTTGCCTCCGGCTTACAGTCGGCGAGAAAGGTTCCACATCCTTACATGCAAGAATGTCTAGCTCCCAATCGACGAGCAGTGCAATGGCTGTGACAAGCCCTGTGCACAGCCTCAGTGGCCCGAGTCGCAAACCCCTCAAGAGTGGAAATGGTTCACATTGTGTAAAATGATCCTTGCTGTCTCCAAAGTCTTAAGCGGTCCCAATTTTACGATGACGGAACCTGGCCATAGCCAGGGTATAAGGAATCTATCTCGCCGAACCTTCTTCATCGCAGCTTGAGGTTACGACGGCTTTCCTACTCGCCGAAAGGGCTACCTTAAAGATCTGATGTGGCGAGGAACTGGCGAGTTTACATATCCATGGCCAGCCAAGTGTCTAGAATTCTTGTGAATTTCGGCGGCTCCGAGGTCATTGCAACTGAACGAGAGCATAAGATTACCGGGAAAGACTCAATTGGCCACCTCAATATTCTCGTCCCGCTGGACGCTATTCCAATCATCCTACTGCAGGATCAGCTTGGAAAAAGAGTAATACTAATTACTATCGGAAGACAACGAGCGGAACGAATTACTTGAGACCTCAATTCACAAATTAAAATTTGGGGCCTGCATTCATTCATGCTTTAAAATGTGCTCTTAATACAGCTTGTAGGGCTCGTACGAAGGGTGTAGAGCCTAACTTGCCCATCGGCAGTTGGACCAGAGTTCCCAAGCGGCCGGATTCTAAATAAAATTCACCATCAAAGTGTTGTTATTTTCGTCGTCCTCGGCTGAGGGGACTGCACTTTGAGTAATATTTCGTGGAACGAAGAGGTGAAAAAAAGGAGAGGGTGAGGACGACAGCGGAGGATTTGTGTTAGAGTCCGATTACATAGACCCATTCTGCTTACTAATACATTTCTCGTTGCACATGATTTTGCGACGTCCAAGGCTCTCTTCGCCTGCCATCCGCTCGTTCTCCCACCATACACCAGCTGCTCACGATAGATGGATAGAAGACTCCAAACGGCGGCTTCGTACTCTCTCCGAAATTGACCTGCGTGCACACGCGAATGCAATCGCTACTCGTGCTTCTTCGGGTCTCTCCCAGGTAGGCAGAAGACTCAACGAAATAACGGGATACGATGCCATAGAGGAGCTTAAGGACTCAGTCATACGGCGAGGTGCGCTACCTCGCTTCGTCTACTTCGCACAATAGATTGCTATAGTTTTTCTTTCTTCTTTTCATTTGCTGTTGGTGTTTTTAGAACAGGCCATATCGGCCCTTAAGCTTGAGGCCCGGGAGGCCAAGCGTGCATATGAGACTGCAGTAGCAGAGCGATCCGCGTGCCAGCGCGAGGTGAACGATCTCCTTCAACGGAAATCTTCATGGAGCGAAGCCGACGTTGGCCGCTTTACTGCCCTCGTACGACAAGATCACATCAACGAGCAGGAAGAGGCCCGTGCAAAGGAACGCGCGGACGCCACCGAGCTGCTTGTCGAATCGGAATTCAGCGAGCTCATGAGGTCCATTCTTCATCGTTATCACGAAGAACAAGTATGGAGTGACAAGATACGCAGCGCCAGCACGTACGGGTCACTAGCTGCTCTTGGACTCAATCTTATTGTTTTCATCCTTGCGATCGTCGTCGTCGAGCCATGGAAGAGAAAACGATTGGGTGAGACGTTCGAGAAACGGATAGTGTTGATGGAGAGGAGAATCAGGAGCTTGTCAGGGAAGGCTTGAAGACCTTGTCGGCACATTTCGAGAGGCAGGAGGAGATCCTCACTCAGCTTGCCGCTATCGCCCACAACCCCTCCACCCGCGAGCCATTACCCCATGAAACCTCGCTCCTGAGTCCACGACCGATACTGCTACGGACAGGCTCTCACATATATTACCATCTGATCCAAATACGAGGATAATGACCATTGTAGCCGGAGCCGTCACTTTCAGTACTGCTGTTTTGATGTATCTCATTCGGCGATGACAACATGATGGCCGCGGACGAGAGACTCCCATGCTCCTTCTTCAGCCTATAGAACGCGCCAAGCTCTCTCAACCCTTGTCCCCACGTATGAGCAATCGAGACGCTTCCACGGATCCATCTAGAAATGAAGGGTCGTTTTGAGTTCCCAAACCTCCCCTCGGATCGAGGCTGACTCACTGAGGCAATTTTGACTGGATGCGAGGTGTCGAATAGCGCTGATCGATCAGGATCAAACTAGCCCAGTCATTCTGGTGCCGAATAGCGCGCCCTAAATCGATGTTGGGGGTCAAATCCGCTGCCTCCATAATGGCACTGGGAACACCCACCGATAGACTGATTAACAGCCTACTCGAACAGAGGCAGGGTCAGCTGTCCAGCAGCGGAATGCATGTCAATCGTCCCCACCTTCATGCACATATTTTCATACAGCTCAATCCCTGCATCTCTTCCCCCTCCAACTTTCCACTCTTGGTCGATGCTGCTGCTCTCTCTTTGATAAATCGCATCCGTTCCTGAAGTTCCCTCGAGCCTAAATTGGCGAAGGGGAGGCCGATAACCACCACTGCTCGCGCAAGATCGTCCGCGAAATTCAAACCTGGATGAACACCACATTAGAAGGACTTAGATTAACATAGATAAAATTCAAAAGATCACCCTCAGATACTTTCCCACCTACTACGGCAGCCAAGAGTGCTCCACGCGGTCCCGCCGTCTGCAGACACCCAGTGAATAGTTCAGCATCTCATCGCATATTTGTTACCATTCGCGAGATCGCACCGTAACGACACCAGAACCAGCCCCAACACATGCTGCATATTCTCTCAGCACTCTATCAACATCAGATCCCTCCCTCGGCTCTAAAAATATGGTTTTCTTGCCCCGAGACGAGCCAAGAGGCCACTCTCTTCCCAGACATGGCGAACTTGATCAAGAAATGCGTATGAGGGAAAAAAGACGACTAGACCATGAGGGACGATGGCTGCTATATTTAAGAGCATTTGACCCAACTCCGCCATCTACGCGTACGAAAGATCAATGTCACTAGATTCAAATGCGCCCAAGTGAAAAACGGAGTATCGTACGAGGCCTTTGTCCCCCGCTTATCAAACTTGAGATGCAAGTCGTTCTTGCGTGGTCCTTGGGTTAAAACAAGTGTTTGAAGATTATTTGATGGATCACATGTCCACAGGAGAACGTCGCTATCCGGGTTTCTGGGAGGTGCTGGAAGAGCTGGGCACGGAAGTCGGACATCTACCGTACCGTCCCAATTGGAAACTAGTCTCTTGAGAGATAGAAGGACTGGGTCTCACAGGGGTCATAGTCCCTCCAGCGAGCACGACAGCTCTTGCATCTTCTACGACTTGCTTGAAAGCATGTTCGGGATTGAGAAGTTGATACTTGAGGACTACATTAGTGGCTTCACCCTCGCCAAAGCGCTCGATGAATATTCGCCCTTGATCGTTTGCATCAACAAGAGTGACAAGGAAGGCCTCCACGGCGTGCAATGGTGGACTTGTTGGAGACCGTTGTTTCGGGATTGAGGATGATGCAGTCTTTCGATCTATTCGTTTCGTATTAGTACTGGTGGTTACTAGAGGTTTTCACATGAGCACCTTGAGCAATCTTCTGCACCAATACTTGATCACAATAGCCCGATATCTGAGTAGGAGGGGCGTTAGATATGTTCGAGGAGAAAATAACGGACCACAAAGACCACCTTGCGCGCGAGCTTGCTCTCATGCAAATAGGCAACGACTTCAAGGAGATTAAATCCATCAAGCTTTGCGCCTAGTTTGGCCACAAGATCACCAACGGTCATCATGTCGCTCTCTCTGACTTCAGTTTTCAAAGTCCCTGCCGATGAAAAGGTCTTACAAAGGGTGTCGAGACCACTGATAAAAAGAACAAGTCGCTGGAGGTGGAGAGCATGTCTGGGCGTTAGGCGATTGCGAAACTTGGTGTGATAGGTTTTTAACTGGACGGTGAATGACAGGATTAAGCTCTCTGAAAGCTAGGAAGAAATGTCCAACGTACTTGGGATAATGATAATTGTAGAATGGTGTGCGACAAGGTTCGGGAGTGAATTGAGAGAACGGTATCAATAAGATCTAAGACGTTTTTGGTCCGTCGGATTTCGATTCACAAGCATCAAGAATGATGGGCATACTGTGAGCCTCATCGATAATAACAATATGATTCTTTAAATCAATTCCAAGTGCTTCCCTCGCAGGCTTTTGGAGAAGTAAATTGTACGGCAGTGTCACAAGCTGAGAGGCCAATCAAGAATAGCCGACGACGAAGGGTAGAGATGGAGAGTACCTCTGCACGGTTGATGGCTTTACGAGTACCATAGTATGGACAGGTCTTTTGTTCTCGGCCGAGGCTGACCAGGTCCTCAATGTCTTTTGGATGCGCCTGCACGTAATTTTGAATCAGACACTGACTCCATGGTTGTTCACTTTCGCACATACGAGGGCGTGATCTCTGAAATCTAATAGTCGGCTTTCTTCATCTATACCAGGAAGAAATGGACATCGCGACTCCTTTGGACCTGCATATAATCATATGAGGAATAACTGGGGCCTGTATTGTGGTCGGAACTGACGAGTGTTAATCTCCCGACACGCTTCGTCTAGGTCGCCCGCTTGGGCCCTAAGTGTGTCGTGTATGCATAGATTCTTTCGTGACGCAAGTGAAATTGCTCGAGTCACCTCCCCGCCGGTAATCTTCCGCAACTCTGAAATCGCTTGGGTCAATTGAGTATGCGTCCGAGATGCAAAGAAGATCTACAGTCCGATTGGTCAACGCCAGTAGCAGATGGAAGGGTAAAATATGAACCTTGGTACATATTGGGTCTTCCTCCGCGTTATTCTTCGAGGCATATGTCTTCGAACGGAGTCTGGAAAGCGAAGACCAATCAATCGTGGTTGATATATGGGACGAGTCGACGAGCTACATCACTTTTTCAACTGCTCGCGAACAAGTGGGTCTATGTTTTCAGGGAGCATATCTTTATCTTCATCGTCATCATCATCTGGAAGAAATCGGCTGTCGTCCTGTGGTTCAGGGTCATTGGTCAATTTCTGGATTCATTAAGAAGTAAGCAAAAGAAGATTGTGACCATCTGGCATAGCTCTTACGGTCTTTTTGATTACCCTTCCGTTTTCCTTTCGGCGTACAATCTCTTCGCGTTTCCGGGCCTTTGCTAGACGCCCCGCGAATTCTTCCTCTTCCTGGTCCAGCGCTCTCTTATGACGCGCAATGCTCTTCTTTCACGTTTCAGTTAAAGGATCTTCATGAGATATCTTTTCTCCGACCTGTTCAATAACCCAACGCGGTTCTATGATCATCATGAGTCTCCGACACTAACAATCACGCAATGGCGCGACTGACCAGACGCGCTTGACGTCTCCAGAGCGTGTCGCAAGGAATTCAGCTGTCCTTTTTTCGAGCGATTCTGCTCATCCTTCAACCAGGTCAAGGCAGATGTCAAAAGGCTGAGAGTTTTCCCGGTCCCCGTGGGGCTTTCCACAATCGCGACAGAACGCGATTCAATGGCAGAATACAGGGTATGCATGAGGTCGTTCTGGATTGAGTAGGGTGTTTCATAGGGAAACGCATCAAAAGAGGCAGGGGGAATCAGAGAGAGGACTTCAGGAGGCGGTGGTGATGCTCGAGACGACACAGACATTGTGGCAGTGACAAAAAGGGAGTTGCCGATCCAAATTGGTCAAGCATTAATATTTGGCCCTCGTCACCATGGCTCGTTTCCTCTGGAATCATTCAACTACATCCAACTAAAACAGCGGGGGTGCACCCGACCAACCTGGTGATCGTGCGACAAGCAGAACTACATGTCGAGCCGGCTCTGGTAGAACCAGTGCACGGATCTCGGAATGTGGGCCATCAGGGGTGATTCAGCACAGATTGACAGGTAGACGCCTCCGGCCTCTGCATTCCGGAACCCAACTTGGTGATCCCGTCGTCAAATAAGAACTGCACTGTTCGTCATTGCCACCGTCAAGGCAGTGCACTTAGCGATCAATAGGAAGCCGCAGCAGCCTCTGTGTTTTGGGAGATTTACAGTATACCGAAAATTTTTGATCTTCACATACTTTGGGCATAAAATCGAAAAGTAGAAAGAATACTCACGAACTTCAGAGCCTACTAGTGCCCATTTGGCGGATCCCAGTTCCATGACAATTTATCCTGGCCGAGCAAAAAATGTAATTTCCACCGTAGACTTACATAAGCAGAATGTGATTTTTGCCCCAAATTTCCAAGGTTCCACGACCGCTGAGATGTTCCGCTCTGTAACCGTTCTCTCTGAGGTGTGACGACTTTTCTTGAGAGGGTACGGCAACCAGGAGTAATAAAGGAGAAATCTTCCTGTCACTCGATGGTGACGGTCATTCCTCATGATCAGAGAAATTATGGAGAAATAATGCAGTGCCAGTAGCTGGGGCGGACTTTGCCGACCAAGAAACACCCACGCCACGGGAGTATAATATACCCACCCTCGCAAGTTCCACTACATAGATCGGAGTAGGTGCCCTTCTCCTTCCGCAATAAGTCTTTTTCTGTCCTACCCTCATCCTCCAATGGCACAGGCCTCGTACTCGACTTTTGTCGCCTCCCCTGCCCAACCTTCTGATAATATACATAGAGCGCCCTTCATGTCATCCTGGTCGCGATCAGATCTCTTCGTGGTCGTCATTGGACTCATCGTCGGCGGTGTCTACCTATTCAAGGACATCCTTTTTTCTGAAAAGGTTAAGGAGGCGCCTGTACCCGTCAAGACTTCCGAGCCGTCCGCAGATGCAACAGACTTTGTCGCTAAACTTAAGCAAACAGTAAATATACGGCCCTTCTATTCGGTATTGCGTCTCTGACCACTCCTTCGGATCTACAGAAAAAACGCATCGCCATTTTCTACGGCTCCCAGACAGGGACTGCCGAAGAGTATGCCATCCGTCTCGCTAAGGAGGCCAAGTCCAGATTTGGCCTAGGGAGTCTTGTATGCGACGCCGAAGAGTACGAGTATGAGAACCTCGACCAGGTTCCAGAGGATTGTGCCGTATTTTTCGTCATGGCAACATATGGAGAAGGGGAGCCCACAGACAATGCGGTCACCCTAGTGCAGAACTTGCGCGACGAGCAGTTTTCTTACTCCAAGGGATCACACTCCCTTGAAGGCTCAAATACGTAGTATTCGGTCTGGGAAACAGGACTTACGAGCACTACAATATTATCTCACGCCAGGTGGATGAAGCTTTGACCAAGTCCGGCGCCACCCGTATTGGCGAGCGAGGGGAAGGCGACGATGACAAGAGTATGGAAGAAGATTACCTTGCGTGGAAGGATGGCATGTGGGAGGAGTTCTCCAGGGTCATGGGCGTGCGCGAGGGTGCCGGTGGTGATTCTGCTGACTTCACTGTGACGGAATTGAACAATGTCGATTCGAACAAAGTATACCTCGGTATGTTTTCTACCGAGTTCATATCCATTTGCATTATCCTAATCCCCACGGTTCAGGTGAACTTTCCGCTCGTGCCCTCAACAAGACCAAGGGGATACATGACACGAAGAATCCGTTTCCTGCACCTATCCAGACTGCGCGTGAATTGTTTACGGATCTTCACGACCGAAATTGCGTCCACGTCGAATTCAATGTAGAAGGGTCTGGTCTCACTTATCAACACGGCGATCATGTGGGCATCTGGCCTTCCAACCCGGATATAGAGGTCGCTCGATTGTTATGCGCTCTTGGCCTCTACGATAAACGAGACACGGTTATTGGCATCGAATCTCTCGATCCTGCCCTCGCCAAGGTTCCATTTCCCGTTCCGACTACATACGCAACTGTCCTCCGCCACTATATCGACATTAGTACAGTAGCCGGTCGACAGATCCTTAATATCCTGGCCAGATTCTCCCCAAATCCTGTCGCAGCATCAGAACTTTCCAAGATTGGTTCAGATAAAGAGTATTACTCCCTCGTAGTTGGCAAACCTTGCCTTAAGCTTGGCGAGGTACTCCAGCTAGTAACTGGCGACGACATATCTGGGGTACCATCAACTTCTACAGTCACACCTTGGAACATTCCATTCGATGTCATTGTGTCAGCGGTTCCACGCCTTCAAGCTCGATATTACTCCATCTCGTCTTCACCGAAAATCCATCCTCAATCTATTCACGTCACTTGCGTTGTTCTCAAGTATCAATCTGAATCAAGTCCGAAAACTAACGCGAAATGGGTGTTTGGAGTCGGATCAAACTATCTACTTGACCTTAGGATGGCTACTCACGGGGAGAAGGCCCCGCCGATGGTCGCAAATGGGGACGCCAAACCCGCCAGCGTCTCTAATCCGACCTACGCCATTGCAGGCCCTCGCAACGCGTATGCCGTGGATAGCATTTACAAGGCACCAATCCATGTGCGGCGCTCCACGTTCCGCCTCCCGACGAACCCCAAGATTCCGATTCTCATGGTTGGGCCCGGGACCGTAAGTGTTACCCTCATCGTCAAGGTGCTTTTATTGGCGCGTTTAGCGTTTGGCTGACGATTCGGGGACTTTCATTTGGATAGGGTGTTGCGCCTTTCCGTGGCTTCGTTCAGGAACGTGTGGCTCTCGCACGCAAAGCGCTCGAGAAGAACGGGCCTGATGCACTAGAAACCTGGGGCCAATTCTTACTCTACTATGGCTGTCGCGCCGAGAACGAGGACTTCCTATATAAGAGGAGTGGCCCGAATATGTCCAAGAGCTCAAGGGCAAATTCGTCTTACGCACTGCGTTTTCTCGATCTGGCCCCGAAAGCCTGATGGGAGCAAGATCTACGTGCAGGATTTGATGTGGGAGGACCGAGAGAACATTGCCAAGATCGTCGGGGAGCAGAAGGAAGTGTGTACATCTGCGGAGACGCGAGGAGCATGTCCAAGGCCGTCGAGGACGTGTTGGCGAGGATCCTAGGCGAGGCAGGGGGACAAGGGATCGCAGAGGCCGGTTAGAGGTCAAGCGGCTGAAGGAGCGCTCACGACTACTACTCGATGTCTGGAGCTAGATTTCCACCTCATATTTATGTGGTTGGCGCCTAGATGTCCAGTTGTTGAGCTTAAGGCGGGCCTAATTGATCACCCACAGACCATAAACAACTATACGATAGAGGATAGCTGGAAATGTGAATGTATGCGTCTCTAAGAAATCTTATAATATGGCGTCTACGAATGATCAAGAATAGGGGGACTTGATAGTCAGAGACGAGCTGCCCTGGAGTGAACGTTGTAGTCTGTTGACCATGTATATGGCACATCGATTCTTGAAAAGGCATCTCATCCCAAGTACGTAATCTCACTTCTTGCTCTTATGTTCTCTCCTCCATGGCTGAAGACGATCCGAGCCCACGGTTGCAGTTGACGCGGCGGAGACTACTCGCCTGTCGACTAGTGGCCACAGACTGTCCATCGCCACAAGAATCGGACACTCAAGTTCCCGCGATCGTTCTCGATTGGATGGTTCTCATGAAAACCAGTATATAGGTCTACACTTCGGTCTCGACGAACAGCGCAGGTAATCGCAAAGGAAGAATGGGAACGGGGGAGGGGCACCTGTGTCTTATCACCTTCAGGTGCGAACGAACACGGCGCCTTCAGGATCGTATGCGTGAGGATCGTACTCCCACTCGCCTGCTCCTGCCACCCTCGGGACGCTCGAGTTTGGACCCTGTTCCAGATGTGAGTCCACCCAACTCGCGAACACATTGTCGATGGACTTAGAAACGCGGCGCCGATGACTGTCGTGCGCGAATGTCGCTGCAGGACAGGATCTGTACCTGACGATGTCCTTTCCGATTCCCTGACTCTCTGGCCCTTCGCTGAAAACAGGGCCCGCACTCGCAGAGCCCGCTTTGACAAGCCTTGAGTTCTCATTCCAAGGCTCTCGCGATCTCCAACGCCTGCGGATTGTCCTTAGCAACCACCTGCTTTTTTTTCTTCGGTGCTCTGTGCTTCGGACTCTTGGGCTCGACGGGAGGCTGAGCATGACGAGACTTCTTCCTCTGCACACCAGCGCGACGTGAGGAAGAAGCCTCCTTTAGTGTTTAGATCTCTCGCCGAAGCGAGAGACGGAGCAGCCTGGAAGTGATCAGATGGTTGTTGAGCACGAATTCGTTGCACTGAAAGGTTCTCGTCTGCTTACGAAATTCGATCGCCTGCTCCGCCGAACTGCTACCGGATCCCGCATTGGCGGGAGGGACCGTGACGAATTGTGCCAGCTTCAATCTTCTGTCAATGCAAGTCTGCGATATTTCAGGCGATGAACTACATACCGGTTCCATGACGAAGGTCCACCTGCCCGTGGACCTGGACCCTACAGGGTCCATGGGCAGATTGGTAGGCTATACCGTCCTTACTTGGTTAATGCCGTACCATCGTCAGGAACACGAGACTTACGAGACTCGTGGTCGCCTCCATTGGGGGGGGCGACCCCGGGATGGGAGTCGGAGAGCGCCGCGCCGGCTACAAAGGGACAAGTGTTCATTTCGTTGGTCCCATGGCATACCACTACAGTCCATCTGATTATCACTCACTGGGTTCTTATGAGGACTGCAGTGCGGCAGCCCCCAATCCGGTTGCGCGTTGCCGCTGCAGCGATTCTCTGAGGCCGAGTCAGTGTAATGTCATCGAGGACAGACTGGCATGCCATGGCGCACCCCAATTTTCGAATTGTGTAAGGACCTCGACCTTCGTCATGGGATCGAACAGGCTAAAGAGGTAGTCCAAGAGTTCATCGTTCGATTCAGGCCCGAAATCGTCATCGTCTTCGGGTGCATTTGAGGGAGGAGACGGTGCAGGCGGCGAAGACCATGGCGGCAATGGAGACGAAGTGCTCGCCACGGTATTCGCCCCCCAACTTTGCATGTGTGCGAAGTTGTTCCTCACCATGGCGTCATCTCCCTGGGGTGAGTTCGAGGAACGAGACGACGAAGGCAATGGACGGACAGAGACGACCAGGCGCTCGATGCGGCATTCGGAGTAGAAGGCACCATTATTTCAAAGTCTGAGGTATGGAAGTCAGAAGACAACGTGTGGACGAGGGGAGGATGTGATGAACACAGGCAATTATGGACGTCTTTATCAACCTTTTCCTGCACCTCATGTTTGCCTTTCTTGGATAGGCGCTGGGCTTCGCTCGATATGGTTCGATCTGCCTCGTTCCTCGGCGATATTTCCCATTTTCGCACACCCTTACTCCATTCGCGTGATCCAAGTGCGTAACAAATGACAATGAATTCCAGATATTATACATCAGGCAAAAGAAAAGGGCACAGGTGAGTGGCGTGCAGAATACAAGGGTGGTCCTGCTTCCACTTTGGGTTTAGTCCCCGATGTGGGCGGATCTTGGTGGTCGATGCTATCTACCCATGTAATGGCTGCGAGGTGACAGACGTCAAAATATAAATTGATAGCAAAATTAGTGTGGGGAGTAATAAAATGCGGCACGACCACAGACACAGATCTCTTACGTGAAAATTCGGCGAGCCAGATACGTATTCCTCAACAAGACCCGCTGCAGCAGTGGAGCGCGGAAGTATTTCGCAAGGAAACGGCAGTGGTTTTCTATGAATTTGTCCCAACATCAAACATGCTTTTCTGCTTTTAAAAACGTTGAAGAGCCCCCATACCGTGAGTGTTGCGAAAGTGGCAAGGCGATAGTGCTTCCCTTTGTGCCAGAAGGCGGAGCGATCGAAGTTGTGGAAAGAATTGTGGTAATATTCATGAACAACGAGGCATCGGCGAAGTCGATCCCTGGGCACACTCTTCTCCCAAACCCAAATACGTACTTGTGTGGGTCCATGGGGAATTCGCCCGATTTGGTGGAAGGTTCAAGGAAACGTTCTGGGCGGAACTCCTCAGAGTTTGGATACATTTCTTCGTTTCTCGATATTGACCTATTCATAAAATATAGGTAGATGAACCAGGAACAACCAATAATTGAGGATGCACCAGCTATTTGGGAGAACAATAGTACCTGGATAACAATGATCAGTCTCGCACAATGATGGACACAATTCTGCGCAAGGAATTCGGCATCGCACCCTTGGGAATGAAATATCCTGCCAGAGACGAATCAGCCTCGAGCCATCGGCGTGTTACAAAGCTATCAAACACCTTTGTAGTGGTCATCCTCCATCAATCGATGAGGGAGTGCCGTAGGAGCAATAATGAAGCACCGTAGAAGCTCCTTGATAAGGGCCTCCACATATGGCAGACGGTCTCGGCTAGGGTTCCAGGATGCGAACCAATCTTGGTGAAAAGCGGAATACTCAGCAGAATGAGACCTCACTCATTCAGATTAGGTAGCCTATCACCAATTACTTGATCGATCTCTGCTTGTGCTGTGTGCTGTGCTTCTGGGTATCGCATCATAGCGAAAAAAAACCATTTGAGCGTCGTCGATGTGGTCTCTGCACCACCGGCATCTAGAGAGCGGTGACTTCAATCCAAGTGTTAGATTAATGAATAGCCCTGGATTACGCACACATAGATGCACATAACCACATCATGATATTCTCATCATCTGTATCTTTACCTTCGAGCATACTCATCGCGAAGGAAGGAGCGGCAGTTCCGGTGGCCTGAGAATACGAAATATGGTGAGCAACTATTAGACACGTGCCGCCGATCAGTGAGCATAAGACGCGTACTCTCTGATCCTTGACGTATTGGAATGGCTGGGAAAACGTTTCGTGGATTTCTTTCCCCAGGCAAGTGCCAGCTTCTTATCGCCAAGGAATGGGAGCCACGAGGGCAGATACTTCACTATCCAGTTAATGGGTTAACCGGTATGTTCGGTTCAAGGAAAACCAGATGGAAGCACAGAAACCGGCTTACATGCTGGAATGACATTAATAAGGAAGCGGCCAGGAAGAATCGACTGAACCAGATATGATACAGCTTGCTCGACTCGAGTTACTACCTGGTTTCAGAGCAGCTTCAGACTTTTCAGTCGAGGAAAGACGATACGGACGGTGCGTTACTGGGTCACTCGTGGACTGTACGCTTCGATAATCGTAAGTTACCCCGAGGATGATCCTGGTTACCGCCCTATGTAGGAAGAAAGGAATCAGTATGAGGGGGGCTTGGCACCTGAGAGTAACTGACAGACAAATCTGGTCAAAGAAAGTGTCTGGCTTTTGGTGAAGACGATGCACGAGCATACGTGATTCTTCTTCGAAAGCACTCGAGTAGTCGCGAATAGCATTCTTTCCGATGTGCTGATGGAACAACTTTTCGACCAAGGCGCCAACGTGGGCCATATCGCCCTGTTCCGAGACCGTGATTATCCATTCTGTAGGTACATCAATGTTCAATGTCTGCACTGCATTAGAGGGGCTGTTAGACTTACAGTTCGACCATGGTCGAGTGAGGCCTATCAGAGTATATGGAGGCTCGTTGCACCAGCAAATCATGTGCTGCTTCATAGGTGTTCAGCGCTAAGATCGAATGGCCGAGAACAGGATTCGAGAAGTATAGCACATCTCCTGTTGATCCCACCTGTCATGGACTGATAGTGAACCCGCAAATAGAGAACTTCGCACCGTGAATAGGAGTCAAGCTAGCTAGATATTCCGGACGTGAGGGCCTATTCAACTGGTGCGTATTTCCAAACAGAGGGATCGAGCGGGGTCCTGGAGGATGCTTTTCCGATCTGCGACGATAGGCTCCCACAACGAGGACGGCAGCAAGACACAGGATGAAGTAGAGCAGCATGAGGGAGCACGTGTACAGGCTGTGTCATTTGCATTCTCTGAGTCTGAATTTAATGTACATATCCACACCGAACTCCCCAAGAAATGGGCACGAGCGCGAGGAAAGCCTTGGAAATTTCAGTAGACACCCCAACGGCGACAGCGACGGCGACGACGAGAGAGTGAGAGGCACGAAAAACTTAGACTCGGCGTTTCCCGCCTTGACGCGCAGTGAACGAGAACCGATGGACGAAACGGCACCAATAACTGTGGAACCTTCGCAAACCTACGATGATGTCCCCGTCGAGGATGATATCCCCGAAGAGGGGTCGGAACACGACGGTGAGAACGCTGCTGCATCAGCGCCAAGAAAACCCAAACCCAAACCTCCGACGGAACGACCCCCGGGAGCGTCTCTCCTGCCCATGTCCCGCGTGCAAAAGATCATGAAGGCAGACAAAGAGTTGGCTGGGACGGCGAAGGAGGCCGTGTTCCTGATCTCAGTGGCCACCGTTCGTATCTAACCAACCATTCACTTCACAAGCCTCACGTCCATTTGTTTGGAAACAGGAAGAATTCATAAAAAGACTAGCACTAGAGGGACACCGTCAATCTCTTCGAGAAGGTCGGGCCGTCGTAATGTTGAAGGATCTTGGTGAGCAATGATATCAAAGCCTTCCAACTAATCTCATCTTTGGATATAACTTTCAGCCAATGCTGTCCGACGCGCGGATGAGTTGCTCTTCCTGCAAGAAATAATTCCACATGCGATACCCGCATCTGATGCTCTCGCGAAAAGACAAGCCAAAGCCCAAGGGGATCCCGGCATAATTAAAGAGCAGGGGCCCTCGAAAGGGCATTCGAGAGGGGAAAAATCGCGCGCAAGGGCAAGGGGAGAGCCCTGGGTCCTGGTGTGAGTGTCATGGATCCCAGTGCATCGGCTTCGAATGGGGGTGTTCGCGAATCTTCGTTCGCCGTCGATCCAGAGGCTCTTGCACGACATTATCACCCCACGTACTATGGCGACGAGCCCGCAAATCCATCTCCTCAGCGAGTGCCTCCGCCTCCGCCTCCACGACGCGACCCCGATTCCATGGATACCTCATAATGGTTTATCTGGAGATACATTATCGCGTCCCTCCCAGGGCCTCTACAGACGACTCTTGATTTTACGTAGTATCACCTCTGCTTCATCTTCATCCAGTTCCTGTCGAGTAAAAAGCCCTTTCTTCGGTGTTTCCGATTGCAGGTTCGGCGCAGGAACGATGTGGAAGTGGACCTGTTTGCCACACTAATGAGCTTGATAATGTTTGTTTGGACACGCACGGGGGTAATGTAATTGTGTAATCGTCACTACATACGTGGGGAACAACTTGGGCGTAGACTTGATTGAGAGTAATGGTTAGACCCAGATTGTCTAGACCTGAACGGTGCAGGCCAATGCGAATCAGATCCACAGTCAGAAAGTACTGTAAGGCCAAGAATGAGCCCTTCTCAACCTTGCGTCATCGCTCTGGATACCCGCGTAAGCGCTGAGCCAAGGTCCCGCGCAATGTCATCAGGAAGTTCCGACAGTAAGGGAACATGCACTTTAGGCATCACGAGAACGTGTCCACTAGTCCGAGGCAGGATATCTGCTCACCACCATTGAGAGCCCATTACAGGAGAAATTCGTAAAGGCGCACCCAGAATGGCAAGGATATGCTCAGACTCGAAAACCCTGTACGCAGGAGCATTCCCATCGATGATAGAACAGAAGGAACATATGTCGTCCATTTCCAGTGGCAGACCGGCTATTCTGAGTCTTGTGACCCGAGGCCTGATGAAACAGGGACGTCGATGAATACAACCATCAACAAGGCACTCTCAAATTGCGAGCCCCTCCAAGATACGCGTTAAGATATCCTTGGGAAGCGGTATCCAAAGCACATCCCCCGCCCCCCGCCCTTCCTGCGGAACTCCAGCCACGCTTGCCGACAGCACCAAGCCGTGATCTCGAAATTCCTGCAATAACCCACGCAACCCCACATCACTCGTCGCCAGGAATTCGTCCCGAGCTTTAATCGATAAAAGATTATGGGCCATCCCTAGGGTGTGGAGATCCTCGACCGAATTCCCTCCAGCGCCCCCTTGTTCCACCCACGCTGCCAACTGTTGTCGCCCGAGGACAACGAAGAGTCTCTTCGCCTTTTGTGTAACGCTGGCAAGGACTTGTTTGGCTGCCGTTTCACTGATTCCAGATCCACCTCTCCCAGGAGCAGCCAGGTCATCACCCGCAGTGCGCCCCGAACCACCTGACTTGGGCAATACGCTGAGGTCCCGAAATGACAGTTCGATGTCATACGGCTCGAAGGTCGTTGCAGGATGCCACAGCCATTGGAACCCGCGAGTGGACGGCAAAGACTGATCAGTTTCGTGATACTCATGTTTCCGGTTCAGGATATCGTGCGTCGTCCACATCAACGGGGCATACACATTATCAATGGATGCCACAACGTGTATGCGGGGATTCGAAGCTAGTAGAGAAAGGCATGCTTGGGCTCGGGAATTTCGAAGTCCGGGACTTTCTATGTTGTGCACGATAAGAAACAGTGGGCGACGCGATGATTTTGCCCGAGACCGCGTCTCGGGGGGGAGGAAATAGTCATATATTCGACGCACTTGCCCGTCTATACCGGACGGTAATGAGATAGGCTGCGAGGCAATACCGGGTATTTTCTCGATGCTTTCCACCAGTTCCCGCAGACTGAACGATGGGAAGAACCCGTTAACAATCACAATGTGCCCATGCTTGGCGCAAACGAGCCGAGCAAAGTCATTGAGCAAAGTCCTCTTTGAGCCATATCCGTAGAATAGTAGATTGAAGCCCTGTGATAGCTCGAAGCCAAATTGAGGGAACTGCAATTCGATTTCTTTGCGTAGTGCAGCAATACGTTCCTTATGCTTTCTAGTTGCAGGTGAATTACGCACCAGGGCCGCGCATTCCTCTGCCGTTAGGTGTGGTAGGAGGGCCGAGAAGACATTGTCCGAGGTCTTTGATGGACGTGACGCGAGATGGAAATACACGTCTGAAGCCGTGTGGCGGATCGCCGACTCGCCACCAACTTCGGGGAGATTCAACCCAGTCTTCTTGGGACCTGCTTTGAGGGGAGAGAGATCCTCATTATCCACCTCCATCTCGTCCTCGTCCCCACTCTGCTCCGAGAGATCGTCCTCAGGCTCATCCACGTCAAGCATGCTGAACCCAGATAACCTTGCATCGCGTGAAGAAGCAGTGGGCCTGGTAGGAGTTTCCACCTCTTTCGCCTTGCCTTTGTCCTTTGTCGAGGGTGTACGTGGATTTCGGGACCCTTTTGGAGTGGCGCGCGATTTCTTTAATGGCGTCGAAGATCCCACTATAATCACCTGGGGGCGGTGTGCAGGTGGCTTTTCTGTCGACGTAGAAGACTGGCTCATCGATTCGGACACGTTTGTTCGGCGACGGTGTGGACATCCCGCACGCAAAGATGCCAGTGATTTATTCCCACGCTTCGGTGTTACTACGTCCGAACCTAATAAGATTTAAAAGCGCATGTAGTCCTTGAAGTGTTTCTCCTAAACCTCTTCATGGCACAGCAGGATCCCTGCGAGCCCTAGTGAGGGGGTATCCCGGGTTCCGAAAACCCAGGCCAGAATCACTCGATTACCATAAAAGGAAACATCCCACGGCACGGAATTAGCCGCGACCACGACTTTGGGAAGTCCTGCGTGCTATTTCTCATGTCTACGGTGCTTCGGAATGCCAGGGCTTTTATTCTGTATCGGCTACAGGCATGATTTATTTTTAGAATGGTTGGAGCCGATTTTACCCCCCAAATCAGTGAATTTGCATACATGTTTTGGCCAAAACCGGTCTCAAAATCAGTGACCCGGGGATACCGCCTACCCTAGGACTCGCACGGGTCCTGGCTCTGCAGTAAGGTGATTCAGATGAATAATCTCGATGTTGGGCTTCGTAGGACGGGCACTCAGACGGCTCGGACGGTAGATCTGCCCAGCGCACAGACCTGACGTCTGCTTTCGACACCAGCTTCTGTTGCTCCTGTCTTCCTTTCCTACGGCTGATAAGGTGGTAGAGTATAGGGCCATTAGTGTGGCTGTATCCCCGAATTCGGTCTATCAGATTGTGGAATGTCATGCATTGTACGGAATATTCGTTTCATCATCTTTCCGCTCATGGCTCTACCAGTGGACTCAATAGAGTCCATTATCGCCTTATTTCTGCCCGCAAACGCACATACACGGTGAATGGGTCAGTTCATTAGCCGTGAAATGAGTCCGTACGCATCATCTCACGGCGGGAGACCTTAACATGGCGTTAAGTGCGGCAGAGCTGATACTTTCTTCCTAATTGCATTGGAATTTCTACGGGCGAATAGACCCCCATTATTGTCAATTGCAAGGTTTCTTTGCAGAATTGTCTCAAGGCCGTCAAACCCGAGCAGAACGGGGGCCAAAATACATGGTGATATCATTTTAACCCAGATTTCGCGAGAAGTTCGTAGCGACAGCCGATCAGCTCGAAATATCTGCCGATGTAACAGCGATTGGAACCAGGTAATGGAAATGAGAATCGGATGAGCCGCCATCTACCACTTCTCCCGTCGCCGAGATCCAGATCACTTCGGATGATTCATTCCGCGGGCGCAGCAGGATCTCGAAAGCAAGACGTTGGAGCGACCGTGCAAGTGAGAGGTTTCTAGGATTCAGTCGAGCTGTCCTTTCGTCCTCAATGTTCTGCATTTTCAGGAGTACTCGCCAGGATCTCGAGGATGTAGATTGTAGATACTGTAAGTGATACTTACGCGATATGGTTTCCATGGATCTTTCTATATTCGGGGAGTATAGAGATTGCAGCGAGACGATATATTACGCTATCACGCTCATGAGCGGTTATCGGGAGGAGCTGGTATGAGACTTCGTAGGGTCTTCTTCCCGACTAAGATGGACGTGCAATGGTGGTTATGCCAGTGGATCTCATCGATAATCGATCGTGGGCATCTTTGGCCTCGCATCCTGGCAATGGAACGTATCCAATGCTCGGTGAAAGGGTATCTGGCCCACCTTGGAAATCGATACTACATAGCCGAATGAACAGATGTACATACTTGTTGAGACCCACATATGTGTATGATAAGAGAAATATTGGACAGGCTCTGGGAGTTGGAGTTGCGGTATCGTTGCTTCACCCAACCAGAGGCAGATTGGAGTACTCCATCCCCATTGGTGCTTTGGCGAACGCACTATGATCGCACGGGACTGTTCACACAAAATAGTGTTCTCAGCCCCTATGTGTTTCTGAGTGTTTTTCCGAAGCAAAACTTGTGGATGGCTGATGGATCACAGACGTGGACATGAGCAGAGGGACATAGGGAGCAATGATATAGGAACTCGACTCACACCCTCTTGGAACCCATCCTCCATCTTATGATCACGGATGTTCATCAGTGTGCCAGAGCCCTATTATAAACTAGTCAGCAATGGGCTTGAGCCTCTCCAATCTCTATGCCTCATCTTGCGTACCGAAGATCCATTGTTGACGGTCGGCCGCATTGGGCACACGCGCATGTGCCGGTTTGTGTTGCTCTTCACCGAGAAGGCGGTCTTGCAGAATGGGCAGACATACGCTTGAAGAGAAAGAGAGGAGGGCAAGCTTTGGTCAATCCTAGATCATGAGCCAGTCAAGTGTTTGCAATTCGCACGTTTTGCCCCGGTGTGCACTGGGGCATGCCGATTCAGCTCGCTTAGGCGCTGGAACGCCTTGGGACAGAGATGGCATTTGTAGGGCCTCGGCGCATCGCTCACAATCTTCCCTTCGCAGATATCCCTGGCTTCCTTCGTGGTCGTAATGACGTTCCCGAGACAGGTGATGAGGGCAGCCGAGATGCTGCGGGTTTAGCTTGAGGTGGAGCACTCACTGCACCATCCCTTTGAGCAGGATCCCAGTATAGGGGAGAAGGCATTTCGTTTGCTCGTGCACTCGAACCCCACGATTCTTATAATCGTGTAGGAAGCGCCTAGCTAGCTAGGGCCTCAGCGCTATTCGAAATTTGTCAGACCCTCGCAATCCCTTGCTGATGAAGACCTTTATGCAATAATTAACTACCGCCGGTAGGTGGCTGGACCTCGTCTTGGTTTAAACCTTAATGGGTTAGACCTACGGGTCAGTTTAGGTGAATAATCAGTTGAAACTCGAGACTTCCGATCCACCCGTTTCACGCTAATCCGGTCTCCACATACGCGTACAGCAATATGTCCCGACGGCACGATAACTAGGGCGAGGACGCCGAAATCAGGAACCATCTCGTTAAACCTAAAAGTGGATCCACCCCAAAGTCGTTCCCTGCCGGGCCGATCATCATACTGGCCAGCTCTGGTGAGCGCCGTACGTGATAGTAATTACCCATGGGGATCATTTGTGTGAAGGCAGTGCGGAGGCGACAGTGTGAAAGGGAATCAAGGACCAGTGGTTTTGAATTCCGATCCAGGGCAATGTCCCGGTGGATTCCTTTTCTGCGGTCGCAGCACGCCGAGGCGCCCGAGGCTGCAACGGACGCAGAAAAGTCAGAGTTGCCTGTAGGATCAAAGGGAGAGTCCACCGATGATGCTGTGAGTGTTGACATGGTGGATACCAGGAAACATACGTTTGGACGTTTGCTCAATTCTCCACATTTTGCGTCTGGTAGATTTGACAGGACACATCGGGGAGGACGCCTGGTGAAGTGAAGAATACTGCCGAAGACTTAAAACCCAGTGATTCCGATGGATTCGAAGTCGAAAAGGAGGATGCTCGCTGTGGGGAGGTTCGTCCACATGCCCTTCAGTACACTCGTGTGGAGCCACCCTACAAAATGGAACGGAAGACTCACCGTTTTCCCTCCTAACAGCCTATCAACCTCCATTAAAGAAATCGGCAAGAACGCCGCGTCCAGAGAAGAAATAGCGAATCTCCGGATCAACTCGCTATAGGATAGGAGCGAGGTTAATCTCGACAGTCAAACGTACCTCATCGAGAAAAAGAAAGAATAGAAGGGATCTTGAATGTGTCTAATCGAGCTTCCGCAAGTTGTCGATTTGTTCGAGGGTGTCACAACTGTGACTGTGACCATGGGCGCAGTCACCCCTATCATTTGGCTAGATGAAATCCTATCATGTCGTCGGGAACCACATAACGTGTTTGGGTATGACACTGGTTTTTCAGGTAACTCCGCAGTCTCTTCCTTCACTTCCGGAGGGCGGACCTCGGCCTCTCAGCCTATGGAATGTGTGGTCGGGGCCGTCATCCCCACCATCAAAATGGACGCGTAGCATGCCCCAATAGCTATCAATTCGATACTGAGTGGAAAATAACAGAAGCTCATATGCACTGGTTATGGGTCTCCAACCAACTTCACGGATTCGTTCGGCTGCAGGAATTAGGTTCTTGCTCGTATTCTGGTGATTAAAAAGGGTATATTCTTCCCCAGACAAAGAATCAGATTGTAGAGCCATACAGTCGGACAGTCGTGCGCACAGCCTCTAATATCACGTTTCTTGGGGCGGCAACGCAAGCACTCACGTCCCAAGGGCTGCTTCCCAAAATCATCCTGTTTTAAGAATCCACAGCGGGCATCGCGGAACGGACTCGAAGACGCGGGAAAAAAACCGAACGCTGTAAATCGTAATCCAGACAGCATTCAAAGGATTCCAGTGATACACCCTGATTTGGTCCAACACCTTAGGGTGGCAAGTGTACAAGTAATGTCATGGTATAAATGCAGGCGTGACCTGTGTCTGCGTAAGTACAGTAAGAATTAATTATTAATGATTCAGTAAAGTCGTGTGCGCGCATGAATCATACTGGAGGCAAAGCCTTCAGCGTAGCGTTCTTATCTTTGAAGTCCCCAAACTCCCAAGCGTAGCATTCCTGCGGAATTGACATCTGGATGATCGCATGCATCCTCGCATGGGTGCAAAAGGTCGAGGACTCACCACACAATCCTCTTCGATATCGGCCGGAGGTACCTCCCAATCAAGACTGAGGATCTGCTCAATGACGACCTTGAGGGGGTGCGTCCGGATATCGACAGCCCACTTCAGCCTTGTGACAGTGTCATACACAATACTTCTTCCCAGATGACAATGCGTCTCGACTGCAAAACCAGTGATGTAGCACGTGGAATATGTTCCCGTGCAGGCACCCATCGCAACCGGATCAGCCGTGTGATAGACATGCGTGACGTGATGCGCTGAGGGCTGCATCCAACCAAGTAGTGCGGGGTTATGATGTGATCAAACCAGGTGGATAGAGCAGACCGAACTTACTGGTGATGGAAGATGTAACCGCTCGGCTGCCATTCGCTCCCCTAGGGATTCGTATGCCACTACGGGGGCGCCAAAAGTCACTCCAATCAGAGACGCGAGCCCACCACCTAGACTGTGTCCTATCTCAGTCGCTTGAATCAGCATCCAGACCAAAATGCACAACCAGTGGGAAAATTACCAGTCACCCAGATATAGCATTTGGGTACATGTACACGATCTTATTATATAAATTCTTGGCATTAAGAAAAAGAATTTGATTCTTGATCATAAGACGCATCGCAATGCTACAATAAACTTACGGTTCCAATCGGATAAAAGAGAGACTCCTCTTGCAATGCATCCTCAAGACAATCGGTATCGCACTTTCCGGTGCCAGAATAACATCCACACACAGGGGTCCACGTCCAGTCAACTCGAGCGCAGCAACAAGACCAAAACAAATTATCGTTCAATTTATCCTTCTTGGCTGTCGGTCCACCACTCCCCAAGAAGCTCGCTGTCGTCCCCTTGATAGCAATGACGATAGTGCTATTGTCTGGTGTGGCGAACACGTGGCCCCGAAATCCGTCTGCGTCGGGCTCCCAGCCATACGGATGGCTCTACCATTGGCAATTTCCATAAAAGAAACTATCCAAATCGTGCGGAAAGTAACATTACAAATAAAAGTGGCGCACCACATTCCATCCATCTCCAAGCCCGTACCAGGACGAGTCTCCAGGAGGAACATATGCATCGCTCGCCATCTTCTCCAGGACGGTCAGGGTGTCAATGTCGGCAACGTTCGTAGCAAGCACTTTGTCTTCTTTCCATTCGACATGCATATTCTTGCCGCGCCGTGACATAACTCTGGCCTCGCGAAAATCGTCTTGTGAGACGGGTCGATGCACCAGCAGGCGGTTCACGCGGACGGTACGGTCATCCCTCCCGAATGAGGAGGGTACGTCTTGAAAGATGTTGTCGTTTGTAACTTAGTCAAGCGTGTGCAGGTGTCGTAATTCAAAAGTCAACTGATCGGCTTTCGATGGATTCGATAGCGGTATCTGCGGCGGGCTGGCGCTAGCTCTATATGTAGCTAATAGGAGGAAAGAGGGACATAGCAGGAGCATGCCAGGGCCGGTAGTTGCCGATCCCGCAGTTTGAGCTTAGAGACCACGTGAGCGAGCTTGCGAGTGGAACGTGGGCCACGGCTAGTTTTTGCGTAGCGGAGCGAGATATTGCTGGATGAGGCCGGCGTTAGAGTTCGAGCCGGCGCCAATCCGGGAGATGCCGGATTCCTGGAGACGACAGTGCTTCACTCACACTGTAGTCGCTTAGCCGAGAATATCTTCTGCTGTGCTCTCGAGACGAAGAATTCTCTTTTCACCCGCCCACCATCCCTTTTGATCAGGTCAAAACAATGCGTGTCTGAGACAGGGTTGCATAGTCATTGCAGCTTGTCTTTCCCACGCTCCGAGAGCCCGAAGTACACGCTGTAAGCCTATTCTTCAGTCCAGCTTCTCTCGAGGCTAAGGCTTCAGCGCTGCCCGAATTGATGAGAATTCGGCGTCCTTCGGACTTCTCCGCCCACACGCAGTAAGAGACACTGAGCTCATCTCATCCAGCATTGGCGAGGAGTTTCGGTCCGCGGAGCGGACATCATAACTCGAGCCTATCTCGCGTTACGCTAGCAAAAACTAGCGAACTTGGGAGGGCCGGCTTCGCGGCAATGACCCTGGGTAGATGTGGATGCATGCATTTGCTTATAGTTCTTCCATGACACGAAAATGGTGTTCTTACTTGTCTTGCCAGTGTTACAGCACACGGCTCTGCATATTTCTTGATCTCTAACTAGCCGAGCCAATCAACTTTGCAACACTTGCCGACGGTCAGAAAATGAGCTTTGGTTCTATTCTCAAAACTCGCATTGCCTGAGAAGTCTCATTCCCATCAAGGAGGATCCCTATCGTATCCGTGGCCGACCGAACACTGCACACGAACGGATTCTCAGATTGCATGCATAGGTTAGTGAATTGTCGCAAGATGGGATTTGTTTTCAGGACATGTGTTCGGTTTGCAGATGACTATGTCCACAATGTATGCTATGCACGAACTGAAAGTAGTGCTAGTCGAACGATGACGTCTCGACCGTCTATGGTCCTAGCAAAACAATGAATGGGTTTCTCGAATTTATGGAATTTGCAGTGACGGCGCTCTGTGGATTGAGATCCTCACCGCTTGGAGATGATATGAAAGGGGATCATCATCCCGATAGATGAAGGTGCTGTCAGGCGCCCTCATTGTGTTGTCTGGGGCGTGTGTCTGACCAAAGGTGTACAGGGTTGGCGGCACAGCACGGAACAATCTAAGTCGGTGTTAAAGCCAAAAAAGGATGGCATTATTGGAAGCGGATCACTTGTGTTGGAGATGAGAGAGGGCTTGTTCCGAGAAGGAACAGGGGCGTTTTGATATCATCATCAAAGAAAAAGGGAGTCTTTTGGGGCAATTGAACATCTTCGGGAGGGGTCAGAGGGGATTTCATCGTCATCTCTGTCCCAGGCACCTGAGGATGAATCGGATGAAGTGGAATCCGAGGCTTCTTCGGAATCCGCACCTCCCACTGCGTGGGGGTACAAATAGATATCCGGGACGTAGGAATAGACCTTGCATTCTGAGAGGGTTATGACATCATTTAGAGTACGGAAGAGGGTTGGGTGTGTGTTGGTGACAATAGGTGGAGCCGAGTTGATTGCATTCATTGTAGCAAAGGCACTTGAGTTGATGGGAGAAGATGAAGCTGAGTTAGTTGACGGGAAGAACTCATCCATGTGGGTCAGGAATGAGTAGGTGCGGGAAGAGAGTTGGGACCCATGTGTAGAAGAAGGGGCATCTCTGAGGCTGACAAGGGTGGCAGAGAGAGCGCTTAGGACAGATGCACCACCATTCTCTTCTCACATAAAATCGTCGGGACTGACATGGGAGAAGTCACAGTTGGGAAAAGTCACGTTGAGCATGGCAATATGCAGGCAGAATGTACCACAGGCAAGGCTGAGGGTTTAGACATAGCGAAAGTTTCATACTCGGGTAAATATGTATTCTGAATTTGTGGAGGCTCAATTCCTCACCTTCACAGTTTGACCTCTTCCTGTATATGCTAGACCATAATGCCACCCTGGAGGCCGAAACTACAGAACCTTTTGAATAACGTGATCATGGTCACACAATACTGCATTAGAGTGGGGTCTGTGGAGAATAATCGAGAGCGCGACTGATGAAAATTGCTTTGTCATTTCCTTTCACATGAAGGAACATTCGGATAGCCTCCTCATGGCAGCCAGATTCAGGACAAACCGAAAGGCTGCCAAGAGAGTCAGCGATATAAGGGGAATACATCTCGGCAATCGGCTACGGCCTTTTCCGTTCCTTGGACACTTGTTCGTAGTGGCTGAAGTGCCAAAGATTAGCAGAGGCCACAAACGGAGTGACTGAGATGTGGGCAGAATATATCTGGCTCCTCTGCTGCACTAGCCTGTTCAACGGCAGAGCGGAGACTCACTCACGATGCGGTAAAAGGGTCCAAAGGCACCAGAGATTGCCCATAGTGTGCACAGATTCTTGAGTAACGTCGCCTCCGAAAGCACAGACATCCGCTGCAGCTATAGGAGCTTGGTAAATCGTTGTCAAGCCTAGCATTTCCACCTAAACGGCATCAATATCCGAGGTGAAAGGATAACGGGATGCAGCAAGTCTAAACAGGCCTGTTTTCGGAGGAATCCGGACGCACGTGGGGTGTCGCTCAGCCCGAGTATCCCAATGGCTATGTCCACGAATGTAAACCATCCATATTTTAGTCCTAATGAGGTGGCCTTTCTCTGTGAAAGGCAGCGTGGTAAGATGGCGGAGTCACAGGAAGGGAAACTACGGCTTCATGCGTGCGCTTTCATTGAAGCTGTAAGCTCGAAGATCGGCTTGTGCGTCTGCTCCGTGGTATTCTGCGACTCTTGATGAGACTGAATACATCTCATGACTCAGTCCACGGGCCACAATTGCCACTGCACAAACCTTGTTCCATCGATTTTATTTGTTTTACCCGTGGAAGGCATTCAACTATCACGTACGTCTGGACATCACTTTCTGATATACTTTCGCTTACACGCCTGCAGGATGTTGCAATGGCAACCTTGTACGTGTCGAGCAAAATGCATGACACTCTAAAAAAACCAAGGGATCTCCTTATGGTCTCGTACGGTGTACGGTATCCTGAATTGGCAGCTAAAGTAAAACACGGGGGAGGCGAAGTGGAAATGGACCCTGCTGTAGGCCAACGTCAAGCCCTGAATATTTTCTTGTTCCCTCATCACCTTTGCTTAGACGGTGGACGAGGATCGTCGGAGATTGTTAGGCATCGAGCGATCCGTGATGGAGACCATATGCTTCAATTTCCGCGTCCGCCTGCCTTTTTCGTATGTTATCAAGGTGGCCCGAGAGCTCAAGGGTATGGCGTATTTTCTCCATACGCTTCGTCCATTCCAGACTATAATCCAACTAATTCCTTGCAGTTGGGAAACAATTGACCAAATTGGCCTGGAGGCTTTCCATCGATAGGTTGGCCTTGGATATCACCTTTCGACTCCATTTTTCTTTAACCCTGGCTGCATTTGTCTTTCTTATTCCCAGCCACCGAACTCTTGCCCCTTTGCAATATCCACCCCATGTGCTAGCCTTGGCATCGATCCTTCTAGCTGCACTCCTGGATTCGCGAGAAGGCCCGTTCGGTGTCAAGGCAACGGACGACCAGCGAAGTAGTCATGAAATTGCTGCACTCTTAGGGGACAAGGGTCCATGGGAAGACCGGTTTCATGCCCAAGTGGAAGATCTCGAAGGCAAGCCGCCTGTCACCATTTTGATCGCGTACGCTTACGTTCAGGATATGCAGAAGTGTGTCATACAATACTTGACCTTCTCCTCAGTGCCTCATCAACAACGACAGTCGTAACGACGTCCCCCAGACTCCTAATACGCCTACTTCGCCTCTTCTTACTCATCTTATCACACTCCTGGGCACACGTCTGCCCCCACGCCGTCGAGTATGGCACGGTTTTGCAGGTCCAACCGCTTTATACCTCAGCCCACTTACTCAACTCAAGATATTCCTTCGCGAACGGCCGCATCTTTATTCTCCGCGCGACCGAGGTCCCATTCCTGGTCGTGATAATAGCTTATTTTTCCAGGAACCGAAGACCCAGAACGGGAAGACGAGAGCGCGCAGTCTGTGGGCGGGGGCACTGTGCGATTCCTGTTTGGACCCGAGTTGTAAGCGATCGTGTGCTACTCGTGCTTTAATTAGTATCTGGTGCATTGGATTGCCTTTTGATGAGATCGCTATAAGTAAGCCTTGACACACCGTAATGTTATGCAGTCCTGCTTTACCATTTAAGCTAAGAGCCCTTTGTTATATTATTAGTCTACCCTATCTCTAAAAGGTTATAAGCGTACAGCAGAATCTAGAGATAAGATGAGGTATCACATGCCCCCAAAATTCCCATTTGTTAGAATTCCCCTTTGCGTCTCCGCTGGATTAGTTCTTGCTCTCACCCGCGTTGATGCCGGCCCCTTGAAAAGGATGTGAAAAGGACGTTGAGTTCTAGCACAATTGCCTTGTATACCATTCGATGTGGAGGGCCGGCTTGATCTTAATCATCAGCATATGTAACGATTGGGACCTCAGATTTGACAGGTTCATACTATCCACTCATGGATTTTCCCAATACTGCCAGAGCAGGAGCTTCCTTTAGCAGTCGGTGATTGCCAAACTAGTCCGAGGCGCGAGCAACTCGTGTAAAGGCCAGTCAAGTCTTGCCGTATCGAGCGTGAATTCCAGGACAGATTGCTAAAATCCCAATCCCTGACTGACCCCTTATCAAGCTGGAATCCCAGTTCGCGCATATTTAGCTTATCTGGCGTTACTGTATCCCAAGGTTAATCCACATAGTCTACTCCTTCCAATCAGTCTCGCCGCGGCACCGCCCGGGCCTCGGAGATCTCCGAGAAGATTATGAACTCGAAACCAACACCAAGACCAGGGATATACAAAGCAGACTCGATTATTGTCAGTGCTTAATAGACACAGTATCCAACTTGCTCATTCATTTCCTCAGGACGTTGCTGACTCGTTAGGCATTACGAACTTATCAGAGGAGGTTGCCAATGCCCTCGCTAGCGATGTTGAATATAGGCTGCACCAAGTGATCGAGGTGAATACATTTTAGTTTTACACTGTTCTCACGCTGATTTATCGCTTTCCAACTCAGGAAGCGTCACGCTTCACCCGTCATTCGCGTCGGACCATTATGACCACGTCGGACGTCGATCAGGCATTCAAGACTCTCAATATCGAGGTTCGTAACCCGGACTCAAATAGTTACGCTTTGGTGCCTCTGAGATATATGAGAAGCCCGTATATGGCCACTCCGCACATACACCCCTCTCGTTTCGGCGTGTGCAGCCTCCTGCTGGACCACCGATATATGTGTTGGAGGACGAGGAAGTAGACTTTGAAACAGTCTTGAAGGAAGATCCCATTCCAGTTCCGCGAAGCGTGCGGTATACTGGTGAGTCGAGGCATTGACTGCATACCGTTTCCTGACCCCCACTTGTCGTGTAGCGCATTGGCTAGCGATCGAAGGCATACAACCTCTTATCCCAGAAAACCCCCCGCCGGAAGTGCCGGCCATTGCAGATCAGCCTGCTAATTCCGCTCTTGTGACTCCCCCCCCAACCCAAAATGGCTCAACGTCAAGCGCCCCCGCTGACTCGACTGCAAGACAAGTGGCGAGACCGCCTTCCGTTAAAACCCATCTCAGCCGGAGCTTCAGCACTACTATCAGCGGCTTGTATCTTCGCTAGTACCTTCTGCCGAAGAGAGGAAAAAGACAGCTGCCCTGACAAGCCTCCGAGCAGATGCAGGATTGGCGCCAGTGCTCCCTTACATAACTCGCTGGGTGGGGGAAGGCGTCGTAAATACCCTTAGGCGGGAAGGGCTTGAGGGTGATGAAATGGATCTCGACCGTCGAAGCCTTGACATATATCTCGATGTCCTGAGTGCTCTCCTGGAGAATGAGCGGTTGTTCGTCGAACCATACGTAGGAATTGATTTTTCTGGGTTCCATGACAAGTAATGCTGAGTCTAATCAAATATCCAGTTGCATCAATTTCTCCCACCCATCCTCTCTATTCTACTCACGTCTACTCTTTTTATTCCCCAGCCTCTCGCTCCTACCCCATCAGATCCATCTCCCTCCCATCTTCGCACCCATTCGTCATCAGTCCTTGCGCGCCTACTCCTTCAGCATTCCGCCACCTACCCCTCATTAGCGTCGCGCGTCACTAAAACGCTTCTGGCAGCCCTTGTTGAGCCTGGCCGAATGCTAGGCACACGCGAAGGCGCATTACGAGGGTTGATTAGTGTTGGCCGGGAGGCTGTAAAACGGGGCCTGCTGCAGGCTAGTGGGGGAAAGATTGTAAGTGACGATATGGACAGGGCAAGGGAAATGGGGATGGATACAAGGGGCGTGGAACAAGCCCTAATGGTACGTATTTTTTTTTCCCTTTTCTGCTTGTGCATGAATGATTTCACTCTCTTCGTCGGACTTGACCTCTAGGATTCTCTCGAAGTTCTACAACCTCGTCTAGATCCAGCGACAGACGGAGTACCCCTTCATCCTCTGAATGACATGGACGATGAGGACAGGGCAGCGGCCGATGCGTTATCTTCCGGGTTGGGTAACACTTTGGCGAGCACAATTGGTCAGGATGCAACATGGGCAAAATCACTCGCACGAGTCATCTCGGACGTTTCCCTTCCTTCATGACATTCGTCTCATTGTCGCTCAGCTGTCTGTATCGGTATATTCCCAATCTAGACGCATGGTTTAATGGTATTCGCACCGCATGGCATGTAAACGGCATCGAACGAAGTTGCCGCGAACAGCAGGGGGTTACTTCTCCTGGTTTCCACGGATCCGGCCCTACATCTAAGCATTGCCTAAGGTGTGGTGACCAATTACTCGTACTACAGGGTCTCCAACTTGTAACAATTGATTCGGCGGAGACTATGGAACAAACGACATTGTTGTACACGAAAACCTCTCTTAGCTCTTCACAATTTGCCTTTCATCTCGTCAAGAAGAGCCTGAAGTCTTCCTTGACAGCCTTCTTGGCTGGCCAGCCTATCACAAGTCCAGCATCGTCTGCCGCAGATGGTTTAGGAATTACAGTGGAAGTGCACATGCATAACTTCCTGTGGATTCGATTACTATTAGTATGCATCAAGGAGCTCGAAACGGCGGGAGTCACAGATACCTGGTGCGCATTCCGGCCGTTATTCTGATCGGGATCTAGAAGCATTAGTACATCTAATTGCGTGGGTGGACCTGTGCGAATTGAACTGGCCTGCAGAATATTGTAATCGGTGACTCCACTTGCGAGCGCTATCTTTTTGGCGATAGGAAGGATATCAGTGAGGTAGTCGTCTGGGATATCAGTGAGCTTTTCGCCATGGTCTGAAATCGTCATAACCGCAAAGAATACTCATTATGATGGAGTCAGACAAATTGACACTGATTTTGTACACTTGCGTTTAGGAATTATAAGGGAATGGCCTCTGGAAAGAGGACCGATATCGAGAAATGCAAAGCTGAAAGTTGACATACGGTCTAGCATCGATTGCCAAAGATTTAGAACCATTGTCAATGGGACCCACGATTTCTCAGTCTCCAGCAACTTCAGGCTGGGTATTTCGCCCCTTATTATCTTGCAAAAGAGGCAACTGGCGACTAATCCAGCCATGCTGAATATCTGAGGGTCTTTCGGTTGTTTCCGTGAACCACTTGGCCAGTGGATTTTAACCGACCAACTTTCTAGCGTCTGGACATTCGTGGGGCTTTCAGTCTCCCTAGGCCGGCCTTCCGGTGGCTCTTTATGAGGATCGATAATTGTCCGTTCGACATTCTCGATCTGATCGCTGCATGGATCTCTCCTAGTGACCGGGCTGCTGTGTCTCTCGTCAGCAAGTCTCTACATTCCGCCATAATCCCCTTTATGTATTCATGTCTACGCTTTGGCCGGAGACAGTGCTCTAATTATGGCCGATTCGTGAGCTAGATAACTTTTGTCATATCAATTAATCGGGTTCGATTTCGCCTGGTAGCTATCACCCTTTCAGGTCATTATTCAGCGACCCCACCTTGCGGTTTACGTGCGCACTTTTGGTGAGTTGGCGTTGCGACGAGGCATAATCTCCTTCTCAAAAGATTGTGACTTGCAGACATATCCCAGATTCCTACTACAGCGCATGGGCCAGACCCTAAGTTTTTGAAGGAATGTGCATCGGCTCTAGGGCTCTGTGATGGAATTATCAGATTCGTGTCGCCTTCGTTCGAGCCTTTGTCACCAAGGATACTATTCGACGGCTTGCGGAACAAAGCAAAGCTGCAAGCCATCAAACTTGATGCAGCTCTAGATAAAGATCATGCTACTATGCTCGTGTCGCTCACTAGACTTCGAGAAATTAATTTGGAGAGGCCCAGCGATCCAGTCATCAGTTTGTTGCCCATGTGGATCCCGAATCTCTCCTCTCTGACTACCATTTCACTTTCAGTGAGCTCCCTTTCATCTGTGGTCTTTACATCTCTGAGTCTGGATGGGAAAAGCACTCTGGTGGAATTAATCGAGGGATCTTGGGCATGATCCTTTCTGCTACTCCTCGTCTGTTGTCTCTTTCTGTGCGGAAGTGCTGGCAGCTTCGATTACACCATATTTTTGAGACCGTCGCCCCGGCATGTCCGTCGCTTGAGTATCTCTGCATTCACACCGAGGTTTGTCATTTTCTACTACGTTCCTGCTTCTAGTTTGGCTGAGTATAATGATCTACGTATTGTGCACAGGAAGGAATCACGATGCCCAGACTTCCGCCATCCATCAGATTGTACCATTTGCGCCATCTCAAAATTGATGCAGGAAATCGCGAGGATAATTTGGGATTGACTCCAGGCTTCCACGATGCCTGGAATTACTCTTTAGGGTGCGTCAAAGCATCGAAGTTGATATCGTTGTCATTGGGCACCTCTTTCCGATCGCCCATGTCCCCCGTCAATCTTCCAATGGACCTCCTCTATCTGCATAAAGCTACTCTGAAAGCCTTCGTGGTATCAGGCGCCTATATCGCCCCTCCCGTCATCAAACTCCTGTGTGTTGACTTTCAGGACCTGAAGCTGTTGGGTTGTGGTCTTTACACGGAATATATCGCAAGTCTGATTCTGTTCTAATCGAAACTGAGTCTTACCCGACTTTCCTGTCATCTCGGAACAGGACCAAATTATTGTTTCCTTATCACGCGCGTCTCAATTGCGGTCGCTGTTAGAAGTCAACCACACCGACTTGGAACCAAGCATCGTCCGTCATATATTCAAGGAGGTGCCACACCTCCGAAGCATCGTGCTTCTCGGTCGATCTCGCTGGACGGTCAGTGATTCTCAAGAATTGTTTCCTCAGAGGAAATCTGGTCTGACACCTTCCTCGTCATCTTCTCACGCAGAACGAAAGGAGTGTGGTGATCATGCCCGATGGAATGAAAGGATTCTCATACCGCGTCGTATATCATCCCTCTCACCAATGACATTACTCCGTGGTAATTTTTTTCTATACAACTTTATCTGCTGCGTCACATGTGCACATCCCATCGTTCCCAAGTGTTCAAATTTCTTTTTGTTCTTGGAATGTGGGAGTGGGGAATTGGTGGGAACGTGTGCCGACTCTCTGGGTACTGTGGTACATTGTTGTCTAATTTCCAAGGTCAGTTAGCAGAATGGGGCTTTCGATTAATCCATGTGGTCGCGCGGGGGACTCGTCGATCGCCCCCCATTCTCAAAATCAATTCTGCCAAATATCCCCTGAGAAACCGCCGGAGAAGCAAAAGCACAGCCGATTTCCTGTTCTCACGCCCGAGCTTCCGCCTTGGGCCACATTCTCACGCACATATACGATAGTATATCTGCACCATCTTGACGATACAGTAGATAATTGAAGTGTGTGAAATTCGCTAGATGACTATTGACGTATTTTGGAATTGTTGCCTAGTTGGTGCCATATCGCTTTTCTGAGGGGGCAGTCTAGATTGTGTTCTCCTTGATGAGCGGACATTGGGGCCGAGTAGCGTTTACAGTCCCCAACAATACGGTACTAGATCCCTAATGGCGTAGGTTCTGACGGTCGGGATCTACCCGGTCTTCGTGGCATGCGAGCTTTATGAAGCATAATTGATAATCCATGTATTCATATCTAACAAGGTCTCGACAATACAATGTTCATTGGGGCATTATTTACGGAAAACCAAACATATGTTACATCGCTCTTTTCGATACCCAAGGGTGAGGTATAGAGGGTGGCCATGGGAGGAGAGCAACCAAAGTAGAATTTACAGAGAGGCAGTCTTGATGTAGAGGGTCTTGACCTGGGTCCTGAAAGCGATGGAAACACGAACAGCATTAGCCTTCGCTTGCAGGGGAATCGAGATATACTAAGGAAGAAACGGAAACGAACCAAGATTCGACCCATGTCCTGCCCATTTCCCGCCCGTAACCGGATTGCTTCCATCCACCGAAGGGAACATCGTAGTGCAGGGTAGGTGAGGCAGTGTTGATGCCGACCATACCAGCTTCGAGTTGTTTGGCCACTCGAATAGCACGATCGATATCCTTAGTGAACACAGATGCGTATAGCCCGTACTCGGTGTCATTAGCGCGCTTGATGACCTCGGCCTCGTCCTTAAATGTGTGGAAGACCATCACGGGACCGAACACCTACGCGGATTGACAGATGAATGAGCACAAGGAAATGGTTCTCAGGGTAAGGATTTCCTTTCACCTCTTTCGTGTTGATCTGACTGTTGTCAGCCACGTCGGTGAAAATAGTTGGATGGACATAGGCGCCGTCTGCGTCTCCACCGATGGCCAGCTTGCCTTCGGTCTTTCCGATCTCGATGAGACCAGTGACGGACTTGACCTGCAGAGCGTCAGCTACTGTGCCAATGACAGTATTGATATTCGTAGGGTCGCCCTGCAGTTGCCTCCATCCGGCGAAGTTGCCCTTCAAAGTGCTCAAGGAAAAGCGGTGCGAGAGATTCCTCGACGTAGACTCGTGTATTGGCCTGTAATAGTTTGTTTCGTTGTTAGGACATACTTCAGTATGCAGAAATAGCGATCGCGATTTTGGGAGGACGTACAGTGCAGACTTGGCCCACATTGACAAGGGAGCTCAGAACGACAGTCTCCACGGCATTTTTCTACAATGAAACAGAAAAGTCTCTCTTCAGAGACGGTACTGCAGGCGCAGGTAAGGAAGACCCACGAAATCAGCATCAGCGAAGACGATTGTGGGCGATTTCCCTCCAAGTTCAAGAGCTGGGAGTGGAAAGAGCAACCGATCAGCACGAGCGCTCGCCTGCCTCCATGACCAATCTGTGCCACTTACTGACAACTTTCAGGTTGGAGTCAGCGGCGGCTTGCTGGACCTTGCGCCCGGTGGCAGTCGAACCGGTAAACGAGATCTTTCGGATGAGGGGGTGGGCGGAAAGATATCCACCAGTCGGGCCGGCACCGCTGATGATATTAATCACCCCTGGTGGGAAGCCCGCCGCGGCGATAACTTTGGCGAGACCGAGGGACTAATGGAAGATGAGAATTCTGGCAAAGATCTCTTTAAGAGTGATGATAGATATAGACACACCAGAAGAGGGGACTTTTCAGAGGATTTCAAGATGATGGTGTTGCCTGCAGCAATGGCAGGGCCACTATCCGTGATATAGCATGACATCAAGATCGTGAGAACGATGGAGTTTACCCACGCTGGCATCGGTACACTCACACTTTCCACAGCCACATAGGAGTTCCCAAGTTCCAGGCTATCGTGAATGAAACATTAGCATATCAATCCCAGGAAACCGACGAGGGATGACGCACGGATGATCCCAGCGACGACACCATAGGGTTGTCTCAATGTGAGATTAAGGTGGCCCGCCTGGTTGAGGGAGCTATCGCCGTACACTGCCTCTGCCTGGCCCTGGATAAGAAGTGAGATTGGTAAATCTCAAGTTCCAGCGTGCCAGTGGGCAGGAGAAAGTAACTGACGGCAAGGGTTTCAAGATATTCATTCGCCCATACTACTTCGTAAGCAAGAGTAGAGCGAGCCTTCCCCATAGACGCAATCTCGAGGTCGTGAAGCTCCTCATTGGCCTCTGCAAGCTTCTCTTGGAACTTGCGTATATATTGTGCCCGTTGCTTCCCAGTGAGTGCGGACCACGCTGAACATAGGAACATCTCGTCAATCATCATGATTGATAGCAGGGGATACAAAGGGGGGCGATGGGTTGGGTGTTGTTTGAAGGCACAATGGGGGAGGGATTATGGAGTCAGACGAACCTGGGAAGGCGGCTTGCGCGGCATCAGCAGCCTTGTCGACGTCGGCTTTGGACGCAATCTGGACTTTAGCGACGAGCTTCGAGGTGGCGGGGTTCACCAAGTCGATCGTTTCCCACTAGTGGCGTTGACGAACTATGGTCAAGGGCGGTACAGCGTAGCAGTTTAGCAAGCAGAAAGCAATCATGATGAGTTGGGCTACCTCGCCATTGATGAAGAGACGGGTCTCGATAGGCTTTTGAGAAGCTGTCGACATGATTGTACAATTCAGGGGGGATGGGCAAAGTCAAGAGAGGAAAGGTGTACGATTTAAATACCCCCGAGGCCCTGGTGATTGGAGATCCGTTGTTATTGACAAAGAATGGCAATATGATCCGGAAGGCCTGCGAAATGCGCAGAGGCAGTGACTGTTTTGAGCATAAGAAGCAGGAGGACGAATGAGAATGCACAAAGGGTGACAAGCATATTCCTCAATAATGAAGCGAAATCGCTGCTAACGCTGTCGAGAGCCTACGGTTGATTGTGGCCCTGCACACGCAAAGTGCCGATCCGGTGCCTCAACACCGAATCACTGATAGCTGAGAAAATTTCAAGTTCTATTCAAATCCAAATAGCAGCTTCAAATCGATTGGGCCCTATCGGATGGGCACCGGACCAGCCTTCCCACGGCCAATCCGCCCTAGATCTGCAATGCAGGAACATGTTGGAGAATCGACTGACTGTGATGCACCTCGAGCCGAAAATGTGGCTTGAGTAGCCCGATACTTAGTTATAGATCGTTCCCAAACAACTAAAGAGCTATCCAGTTTAGTTGTCAATGGCTATTTCGGGCTCATTTGAGGTCGAACTCCCTCCCCCCCAAAACGATATTTGTTTATTGCTGTAAAAGGCAGCAAAGAAAAACGTAATTTGTGGCAGAATAATCTGAGAGAACGTCCATTTCTGGAGCGGTAGCCTATCAAATGACAAGCAACTCGCTTCCTAACCTGCTTTTGGCTGTGTGAGAGGTCTTACCAAAGGTGGAAATTTGAGCGTGAGAACAAGAGACCGAGCGAATTTGTGTTCCCACAATCAGATCAAGGCGCTAGTCATGCGTCACCGTCTCCAACCGAGAGTGATGCGTGATTCATGGGTTGCGCCGCTCCGCCTCCGTGCCTCTTCCATACATTCTGAATCTCTTGCGAATTGTGATCCACTCTGGGGCGGCCTTATGAATGTGATTATGAATTATCAGCTGAATGATGCATCGGTTTAAGTAGAAACCACGGAGCTCCAGCAGCCGTCCACCACCTGGGGAATGGCGACTCCCTCACCAAGGAAGTGTGTAATCCCTTCGACATGAAAACTAACTGATGGAAACAAAAGACCTCCACTTGTCATACTACGAGTTCCCACGCTCTTCGTCGTGGGAAATGCGAACGATGATGCCTCGTTCGGAAGATCGTGGTTTATACTTGCATATTCCTGGGAGTCTCCGATGGGCATGAGGACCCCACAATGGTAAGAATGAGGTCGATCCCCTCCATGAGATGTTCCTCCACAAAAGCCGAATAGTTAGTATCTAACCCGACAAGCTGTCGTTCCGCGTGACGTCGCTGGAGATTAGGGCCCCTGAACAGTTCAAAAAATCTGGGTTCTTTCAATCGTTCGGGGCTCAAGTGTTGGATTAACAGGTATCCGAAATAGCTGTGAGTCTTGCGACGCCCGGAATGCTGAGTAAACGACGGATCAACACGCAACATCACGCGAATTTAGGAAATGGAACACTAAGACCCCTTTTCGAATGCAAATGCACTGCTTATTAGAGTTGGGGATCCAAGCAGAACTGAATTCTAGTGAGATTGCTGTGCCATAAAGTGCTGATTCCTTGAACGAGGAATCATCACTTGTGAGGACCCCTGAAATAGGACGTGGTGGTGTTGCGGATTAGAAGAAATTTAAGCCCTTTGCGCTTGCTTCAGTTAGAATGACTCGAAGAATTTGCGCCTGTCAGGTACTGTAGCTCAAATGAGCGGGTTACGTGAGCGTCGTCGTGAGGAAACAAAACGCGGTGTGACAGTGTGACGGGTGGAAACGCCATCGGACTCAAATTATGCTTGTTCACGCGTCTCCTCACTTCAGTGCTTGAATCTCGGATCAATACTAACCTCCACCTCGGGCATTTCCTGCCCGCCCTTTTCTGGTTCATCCCAGAGTTATGATCGGAACAAACTGGAGGACCCTCGGGGTGCTTATAATGCCCGAAGGCGTGCCCTCTCGCGATGGACGACAAGCCAGATGGCATAGGAGGAGAGCAGTCCCAGCTGGAGGCGGAACGCGCCGTCGAAAAGGGGAGAAATCAGCAGTTAGTGAACGATGTCCCACCTCTCAAAGACGCGACGGGGGAAGCTGTGGTCATCCATTTTGAAGAATTCCTTTCTTCATGAGCGGTAAGCGATCGCGCCACTCGGAATATATATTTACCGATGATTTAATCCCAGATATTCAGAAGATGTTGCTTTGCCGCGTCACCAGGTGGTGATGGTGACCCCACTATGGAAGACGGCGACCGTTTCTACATTCGTAAAATAAGGAGATACAAGAGTCAGAGGACACCGCCGTCTGCGTTGACTTTACACATCTCTTTGAACGAGATGAAACACTCGCACGGGCCATAACGGATCAATATTACCGGTCCCTTCCCTACCACTGCTACGCAGTCTCTAATCTTGTCCGAATCCATACACCCGATTCCATAAACCTCAATTCAACCACAAATGCCTCCAACTCTGCCGGTCTTATCGCACTGCGAATTCCATATCGCTTTCCATCATCTCCCCCTCGTCTCTTCCAGCTGGGACCTTCGTACAGCTTCCATAGGCAGGCACACTTCTTTCTGTCTCCGGAACAGTCACTCGTACGTCCGAGGTCCGTCCCGAATCGATCTATGACGCCTTTATCTGCGGAAATTGTGATGCCATTGGTGAATGAAGTCGAACAACAGTTCAAGTAACTGAGCCCGTGATCTTCCCGAACCCTACTTGTGGAAATCGACAGTTTTGGAAAATGAAAGTGGACCCTAGTCGATTCTCTGATTGACAGAACGTGAGGATCCAGGAAAATTCGAATGACATTCCGACTGGAAGCATGCCCAGAAGGTATACCTGTCTGTTCGTCCTGGGTTCTTCCTCCTTGTCTTTTGTGGGCGTGTCTTTACTTTTTGGCGTTATGACTGGTGGTGTTTCATATTTAGCCTGGACGGGACTCTCCGCGGCGACCTTGTTGAACGTGCTAAAGCAGGGGATAAGCGCGTTTTCACGGGTACATTCACCGTCGTTCCCGATGTCTCGCACCTTGGTCTCCCTGGCGTGAATTCGGAAATGCAGGGCGAAGCGGCGCGGACGGGGGCTGATGGAAGGTGGAGGTGTGATAGGATTGAAAAGTTTGGGTGTTAGGGATTTGCAGTACAAGACCTCAATTTTAGCCTGCATGGTTCAAGATGCTGATGCTCGGGTGCGTTGTCTACTTTTTGGTCTCAAGAAGGGGATCCTGATGCTTCCGGGCTGTAGAATACAGGAATAAATGTTCGGGCAGACGAAACGAATGACGGGCAAGAAGATCAACAGTCATTCATCAGCACTCTTGCCGATCCAGAGATCGACGAACTTAGGATGATGGTGCATTCCGATTATATCTACGATCGCTTGGTAGGGAGTATTTCTCCCATTGTGTATGCTAAGTTTTTCCAACTCGCGATCGCGATCCGATTGTTCCTTGTCCTGATGTGACTTCCACGGTTGTCGATTACCCACAACGTGACGTACTTTGATACAGGCCACGAAATCATCAGGAAAGGGCTGCTACTTTAGCCTCTTGGTGGTGTGCACAAGCAAACCCCGGGGGGAACGCACCACCATGGCGATATCAATATTTGTGATATCAATATCTGTATCATCGGCGATCCCAGCACCAGTAAATTCCAATTTCTGAAGTGTGTTTCATTCTTCCCTCCTCCACAAGTGCAACTCTTTCTTATTCGAGGCCGCGACACTAATTTGTGGGGATTTGGATTATAGATACATTTGCGCTTTCCTTCCTCGCGCAGTCTACACATCAGGGGAGGCATCCTTCGCGGCTGGTCTCACTGCGGCTGTCGCGAATGATGAAGAGACGGGGGAATTCACTATCGAGGCTGGGGCGCTCATGCTTGCTGACAATGCAATTTGCGCGATCCACGACTTTGACCAAAATGGACTTATCAGATCAGGCCGCCATCCACGAGGCGATGGAACAGCAAATGATCTCTATCGCCAAAGCAGGAATTCATGCCACGCTCAATGCATGCACGTATTTTAGCCGCTGCAAATCCTATCGGTGGGAGGTATAATCGAAAGGCCAGCTTCACGGCGAAGGTGGGTATGAGCGCGCCCACCATGTGTCGGTTCGCTCTTTTCTTTGTTGTCCTCAATGAGTGCCATGAGCAAGTAGACGAGAATATCGCGAGGTATATCGTCAATGTCCACAGATTCCAAAACTTGGCCGTCAACCCAGAGTTCAGCACTGCCGTACTCCAGCGATACATTCGGTATGCCCGCACGTTCAACCCAAAGGTGCGCTTGTGTGCCAATCTTTTATGTTCTGAGGGTGCTCTAGTGGTTGCTGACTTGGGAATATAGACCTTTCCTAGGCATGTGACCAAACAAGAATTCACCTTTGGCATTAGGTAATCATCATGTAGCTCTGAATTAGCGCCATGATATAATAGCTTACGGCTGAGTGCTGGTGGAGAAGTATAGAATCCTATGACAAGATGACTCGTCTGGGGTAGGAAAGAACCAGTACAGGATCACAGTTTGTCAACTTGGTTAACTGATTGGCTGCCTGTTCATCTGTCTCGACACCATAGATAAGTCCTCTGTACGTGACGTAGTCTCTTTTGTGCCAATCTATCATCCACGCGGAACAAGACGATACTGAATTTGACGAAGGACTCCAAGGCGAATGACCGGGCGATCGGCGTCCTAGGAATGGCGGAGTCCCCAACGGAGGTGGAAATCAGGATGACGAGTTCGATCTCGTGTTGGACGACCTTAGTCCGGCAGATCTCGCAGCACTCAACGAAGCTGAGGCGAGCTTCATGCAGGAGAGCATAGGAAGTACATTCACGAATGGCGGAGAATCTATGAATGCCGTTGTCGGGTCCCCCTCTCGACAACGAACATCCTCTGCCATGCCGCCAGGACATTGTGGAGGCGCTCCGGCGTTTGAATCGTCGACTCCGATGCCTGCTGAGCCACCGAAGCGCAAACTCAAAATCTCATGCGAGAAGTACATGTCCAATCAAACATTGTTAATTTTTCACCTTGCAGAACTGGAGCACACGACGAGCAGGGGTCAGACCGAGACGATCTCATCGATTGGTATCTCCAACACAAGGAGAACGAGATCAACGACGTCGAGGAACTCGAGTATGAGAAGGAACTGATTAGCAAAGTTCTCAATAAGCTCGTCAAGGTAGATCGTTATCCCCAGTGGGGATTCATTTTCTTTGCGCTGGCTGCCTGGAATACCCCTTGTGCGCTTGCTTCTCAGGATAACTTGCTTCTGGCGATGCAAGGGGACGTCCAGAATTCGCTACCGTCAGAGGATTCCATGCAGATGGATGGCCAACAGACGCATTACATGGTACATCCATCTGTGGATGCTGATAGGTCCTCAGCACCGATGTGATTCATTACCCCGAGCCTCTCCTTTTCATTCCCTGCGACCCCGCATCCAGTTCATCGATCTATCCCTTGGTTGGAGCGATTTCTATATGTGCGTGTGCTGTAATCGTATTACTCATAAAATTTGCATACAATTTGAGGCGGCTCGTTGTACTTTCTTCGCCCCATCTCATTATTTGATGCTTCCAACCATGTACGCATTGCGGCCCAGATGATACGCCCCATACGGATCGAGTAGTTCCGCTCAATAATGGGAGTAAAATATAAAAGCTGATTTTCTTGGAGTCGTGGGCAAAGGGATGAGGGGAGGAAGGCAGGTCCTTCTACTCGACCCAAGAGCTGTATCTGTGCATTTATACCGCAGTAGGCTGCTGGATGGCGGCTAGGGCCTCCATCTCGGCGTCATACACTTCAGCTTTTTGTCCTAGGGCCCCGAAGGTCTCACGTACAATCTGGTCCTGGTAGTACGTGATCGCGCTAAATCCCGCAGTGCCCGTACGTCGTACGCCTTGCTCTACAGTCAGAGATCTATCTGTGTAGACTAGAAGATGGTCCGTGCTCTGTTCTACGGAACGGGAAAAGCTACGATGAGTAGCTGCCCATTCCATTTTGAACGAGTCCCCCGGTTCGTTTGAGGGGACACTCGACGCAAGAACAAGAGGTGAATTGCAGTTGAGGAAGACGGCAAAGACGGTCCGGACACGGACCTTCTTGGTGAACAAGACCTACCGTCGTCGCCCTCACAAGCCGCCCGTTCCCTTCGAGGAAGTGGATAATCCTGGGAAAGGGGACAGGACGAGGTCCTCATCGTGATTACGCGGTGAGCAATGTATTTGCCAGGCGGAGTCCGTGAAATGTCGTCTCACGACATCGAGTGATCCTGTGGTCGATTTAGTGGGATACACACAAATGGGTGCACGGATGCTGGGACGGGCCCTCAGACATACTCTCTTCAATATGATGGTCTTAGAACTCAGCGGGGGGGAACTCGACTTGGTGATCTTCAGACACCGTCATAGCGAGCTTCTGTCCCGCTGACCCACGTCTTTGATGGGCTCAGTCACAAGTTGGGATCACTTCTGGACCATAACTAATGCAATAGAGGAACGGGACGATGTAAGTCGAAGAGGACTTCACTCTCACATCGTCCGGTTCTCTGGTGCATACTATAAGCCAGCCCTATAGGCCGCTTAGACTAGCAGATCGATGATCTCAGACTGTGAAACGCATTTCTGGCCGCGTGGTGTTGGGCCAAAGAGACGCGCCGTGATGGTGAACCCCATATGCGAAGTTTGCGCTGCAAGCGTCGGCATTTAGGCGACGAACTGGAAGCGCCGCTGCCCAGCGCCGCCGAACTTCAGCCAGAGATGTCCTCACCGGTCATGTGGGTGTTCATGACGGGTGGGGACGTCTTTCAAGTGTCTCTAGGTCTCCTTCGCACAGGTGCGATAGATTTATTCACAGAGCAGACACTGACACAGGCACGACAGCCAACCAACATCCGCGACATTCTCTTAGATCTCTGTCGAAGCACCCTGGGGACACGATATCGCTTTGTCGAGTGCTCTGCTACCTGTTGCGGTTCTTCTTGGTGCTCTCCAGCTGCGGATGGACAAATAAGGGTGGAGTCGTCGGCGACAGCCACACGCGTGCATTCAACTCTGCTGGCGTCCACAGCTGCAGCATCAGGCGAAAACTTTCGCTAGGATGCATCACGGTGGGCGGCCGCGGGACGAAACGCCACACGGAGAACGAGACTGTCGCAGCACTCAAAAGCTGGGGGATTGAACCTCGAATAAACTCCAGGGTCCTCTGGTCAACAAACGAGGCAGCGTTAGTATTTACAGATGCTCACTTTAACGAAGACTTCCGCTGGCGTGCTGACATGTTCTGACTTCAGGTTGATGGTGGCGGTTCGTTGCTTCCGAAATCGTCAGCTACGTTGGTGCGGTTGTCCTCGCTTCCCGCCCTGTGTCTCTGGTACACAGCAGATCCGTCGCCTATGGCCAATGACTGGCTCGTATTGTCTATCCCTCGCTGTACCCTGGGGCTCAGCTACGTCGGATGCCGTACAGGTGTACGGATTTGGATTTGAGATGTTCCCTGAGGAGAAATCTTAGTAAGAGGCGCTTTCGGCATGCTTTCCCACTAACCGTATGTCAGATCTGATTATCATTCCTTTCTGGCTAGTTCCCCTAGATTGAATGCAGAAATCTACGTGCCTTTCCGTTGCACGTCAAGGTGTATCCCCAATCGACCCGCGTGTACTCTTTGGTGAGAGGGTGTGTTTGGCGGGGACGGAAGACTCCATCGGCGGAGTTCCTTCTGGAATATCCACGCTCAGGGTAACGCTCTTCTTTTGTCCTTCATGAGCCCATAAATCACTTATCTATGGCCATCTGTATACGTCAAATGTGTCTTTTCGAAACCGAGTCCTTGGCGGAATTAACAAAACGGTGAGCACGTCCTTCTTCGATCAGAATCCTGTGCCATTAAATTCGCATATGCCAGATACGGGCCCATGTCATCATTCACTGGATGGCCCGATATTGGCTGCTCCTCCATTGCCCGTTGCAACGGTCGTTTTCGCCCGTTCCGAGAAAGTTCAGATAGCCGTCGGATTTCTTGCCACTGACATATTTGGCTGCCCCAGGAAAATTCTGATTTGTCCAGCTAGATCCCACTTGTCCCTTCGTCTTCCAGCCCCGATGCATCGTGGATCTCCTAATTGGAAATGCTTGACTGTGGATGAGATCGGATAACTAGAGGAAGGTGTCAATCTAAAATCGGGAGTGATCGTCGATTTTTTTCCCTCTGTCAACGGATGGCCTAAGACAGCGGTATCAAGATCTAAGCGCCCGGATGAAAAAGAGACGTGTGGCGAGTTCATGACCAATCAGCTGATGTCCCTGCAATACAGAAAAAAATCTTGGTTACGGCCTTTTGTACGTGATTTCTGCGTGTCGTCTCAGATTCGATGTTCCTTTTAGGGAGAGGTTTTGCAACGAGTGAGGTGGCTCGAGCTACCCTATCGACATCGTCCCTCGTGCGTGTCGAAGCCAGCTTGTTCACTCCCCGTCATTATCGCCTCGAGGCTTTCGTCTTGCCACTCCTGGGTTGTACTGGTCTAGTGGCGTTTCTGTGGACAAAAGGATGGAACTTCGATTCTTTCCATTATTGGTTAGGGAAATAGCACAGTGCGTGTTTACCGGAAGAAAGGAACTAAATGGCGGGGCTCTTTTCCCATTCCGATTGTCAAACTGTGGCATTGGCCGAAAACACCACCTGTGGGGTATAAGAGTGCTTGATTTTTCAGAAAGATGGCCCATCAGCCCTCCCTCCCTCTCTCTCAGCTTCCCCGCCTCCATGTGTCTCTCTTCTGGCCCCTCTGCTCTTCTCAGCCCTCAGCCCATCTCTTCCTTCTATTTGGTCCCCCGCTTTGTTTCTCTGCCCGCTGTTCTTCCCCTCTGACAGATACAACACTCCTCCATGCGCCTGCATGGCCAGTAGCCCCTCATCGTCCTCTCCCACCATGCTGTGGCATCCATTCTTCCTCTGTGCGCCTATATGGTCACGACCCTCCCACCGTCGTGCCTGCTGCTCTCCGACTTTCTCTGAGGTCTACCGCCTAGACGATGTCGCCATCAGTATCATCGGAGGTGATTCCTCTGACTCCATGAGGACATCGGTCCTCTGTACGCGTCCTCTACATTCTGGGACCCAGCATCCCTTCAGGTTGGCGGCTTGGGAGGGAGCATCAGCCTTGGGGGTGTTGGGGGAAGTGCTGCCGAACTCAGATACAGGCAAGCTCATCCGTGTCTCCAGGAACGTGATATGAGGCTGAAGCGCCTTTCAGATTTTCTTTAGTGGATACGATTAAGGTAGACTGACACGCAGGGGCCAGCAGTCGGCTGTTTGGGTCGAGGTACGCCTCAATCTGCAGGTCGTGATGTGAGGTCGTGTGGTCGAAAGATAAGTTTTCTTCTCTTTGATGTTGTAATCTCCAGGATATTTATGGGCATGCGTTAGCTGTTCCCCTCAGACGTGTGTTGGTGCTCCATGGCCCCGATGGGGCAGCCCTATGCCTGTGACAGTCTTGGCCCCCCCGGGGACCAAGCTGGCCATGGGTGTGAGGTTGCAACTGGTGGACCATGATGTGTCGCCAACGGTGCGGCCAAGGACTGGGCAAAGCGCCTGCGGGCGGGCGCTCTGTTCAGTGTGGCCTGTTAGCCAGCACGTCTGTCATCGAAGTTAACGGGGGGGCGGCGAAACAGGTGGACTTCGCCACCTGTCGTCGCCGAGCGACCTGATGAGCCCTCCCCCATGTCGTCCGGAGCCCTCGGGTTCCAAACTGTTTAATCTCAGAAGGCATGCACAATCTATCCTTGGCATGTAATTTCATGTGATCCCGTTGATACCTGATGTTAAAATCTGTCTGGTCGTCCGCATAGTATCTATTCTATGGGGTTCATTTTTGACCAGTAGAATATATGGGAAAGGATGATCAGCCTTTCCCATAGATTCTGCCACCATAGAATTCATATTGTGTGGATTGTCAGACTAATTTTAACCTCAAGGATTAAAGGGATTACATATGAGACTAAGAGTGCATGCCATTGCCAAAGATAAATTAGATATGACTCTTTTAGATTAAATAGTTTAGACCCAAGGTTCCAGAGCACATGGGGGAGGGCTTGTCAGGCTGCTGAGCGATGGTAACAAGTTCTGATTCTTTGAAATCAGTCTTCCCTTCTCTGGTGCTTGTTTCATTTCATGTACCAGGCTTAGTGTGGAGCCTAGGAATGGACTAATGTTGGGCCCTTGGGGGATCATAGTGAGAGTTACGGTATTCGCAGCGAGAGCTCCCCTTGATTACTAAGCGGGTGAGGACGAATTCGAGATACAGTAGTCCGTTACAATGGATATTAGGGGCGTCATCGCTCACAGATCTAATCGAATATTCGATTACATATGGTGGTTATGAGACTCTATATTGCGATTGCCGTTCGCGTCCACACCCCCTCGTTCCAACTCTACCACTGCCCTCCAAACCCGATCCATTGCCTGTCGCATATCATTCTCTACTTTGGCCGGAGAACCGAGTTTATAGCGCCCACCATACTGCCATGTTGTCGGATAAGTTTTAACATATACGGCTGCAGTTCGGAATCCGCGAGATCGGCCAAGGCAGCTATGAATTTGGAGTTGGACACGTGACGGAGACGAGAAGGGATCGTGTGTCCCCAAGCGATATGAACGTGAGTATCTGGGAGAGTCTTGACCACGGAATAGGCCAGCGCATCGTTCACCAAATCCGTCATTTCCTTCATAGAGCCTCGTGCAGCGTCCCGCATTTTAGGGCTTATGAGTTCCCATGCTGCAACCCACTCTTCCATCAAACCGTCCCATAGTGCCGCCCATGCTCCCTCCTCCACGCCTTTCATCGCGTCTTTAAGTGCATCTCGAACGGTATCCCGCATCGAGTTCCATACCTCGTCCCACTTCACGTCATCGGTCATGAAACCATCGGCGCCATCAGCCGCGAATAGTCGAGCGGCTTGCAGCATGGCATGAAACGCTGCGATAACTGCGGCAGGCCAATCCCCCCTTCGACCTTCAAAAAAGTCTCGATCCGCAAAGGTCACTGCTAGAGACTGGAGGGAACGAAGATCCTCCGACTGTGAGTCTAATACTTGACAATGCATCGGTCCCGGCATTTAGGAGGCTAGCGATGACATCTCGACGAGCGGCGTCTCGCACAGCATCCTCGACATCATGTTTCCAGAGTGTGGTTCGGAGCGTGGAGACTCGCAGATCCGCCAATGCAGAATGGAGAGTTGGCTGGAGTGCTGAGAGTAGCGCCGGTCGCAACCTGGATCGCAGCACGGGGTACACCCTCGACCTCGCCGAGGTTCGGAACATTAGCCGCAAAGCAAGGCGTATGAGCCATTGCGGCATCGCCCAGGCTAAGCGGGCACGCCGCGACACAGCGCGCCACAGCTGTGGCTTCAATTTAAGCTGGATCGCCATGATCATCATTACGGCTCCATCGACTAATATATTGATCAAGGCATCCGCAAACTTGGTTGATAGTGCGTCAGCCAAGGTTTGAGACAGCGTTCTCCATGGCGAATCGAATCGGAATGTATCCCATGGCTCTGCGTATCGTGCGGTGGCAACAAGGATCGTCCAAGCGAAAAAGTAGCAATTGAAGCGCTGAAGCGTGTAACGTCCCGCCCTGGGATCTTTGTGAATGCCAAAACAGATTTTAATGATGTTCGAAAGATCTACGTCACTGGCCTGACAATGCAATTCGGCCAAGCAGTAGGAGGTTTGGTCCAGGTCGGACAATGAATTAACATCCGCAATAGTGTCAATCGATTCGATTCCATCGCTTCTCATAGCGTCCATTGGGTTATTCTCATCACCTCTCCGGTCCAAACGCAATATGGAGTCGTCGGAAAGGATGAGGACAACATACTGGTGGGTGAATGGTTCTGATTTCTCCTTACGAAGTTGAAGCGTGTTGATCTTGGTAGGACGAGAGCCAAGGGAATGATGCCACTCCATGATCCGAGTGCTTTGCCAGTCTGATCTAAACTGGATGCGAAAGGGACCTGCGGATCTGTGCGCCCTGGACAAATTTATAGCTGCGTTAAAGGATGAAGTTGCGGCCGCGGAAGACATGAACTAGTGAGAAGGGGGAAATGGTTGGTGGCCAGATTGCTGAGATTACATGGGTTTCATGAGGTAGAAATAGCTGACCCACCCGCATATGGTGCAAGTGAATTTCCAAATTTTTAAAAACGATCCTAGACTCCAAATAGTCCTCCCAAGGACTTGTCTGTGACGCCTTTACATATGTATTGCCAAGCCTCGAGGTGGCGGCAAGGTCGACAATTTGACCCGCGCGTGTCCGACTATGACCAGTGTCAAAAAAAGCCGTCGGGAAACAACCGTGCGGGCTGTCGGGTCACGAAGAATGGGAAACAACGAAACTGATCCAAGAACTGATCCTACGTTAGAATATATAGAAAGTAGACCATAGATGGAAGCACAAGCCCAAATGAATCGGGTAGCGGCGGCAAGCGCCAATCCCCAACTCTTAAGAGTTGTCACGTGGTTATTTTTCATTACTGCGCAAAATGTCCGTCTTGAAATTCATTTTCTCAACAATGGGAGAAGTTGAGCCACTCGCGGTTGCAGGACTGGCTCTGTCGTATCATATTACTCATAATATTTGCATACAATCTGAGGCAGCCCGCTTCGAAAGAAAGACAACGATACAATGCAGTATATTCTCCGTGCAAGACAGTCGAGCACATGTGTCACCGGAGAGACAACATATAGCTTTACAACGATGCGAGAAAAGTAAAGACAGGCAACGACAACAAAGGAGAGAGATGAAGAATCAAGGTTCGCCCCTGCAATCTAGCCCCATAAACACCGCCATATCCTCCTAATACACGTATGCGAGCTGAGCCTGGATTCGACAAGTTCGTGAGGACTGCGCCGGTCAATCTCTCCGGATCCCAGGCTATCCACAGGATCATCCTCGCAAATACAAGGAATACCTTGGTCTGGTAGTACCCTGAGGTGGACTTAAGAGCTTCCTCTCAAACTCGCAAACAACTTTGGATTTAACCTTGAAGTTTCCGCCTGCGAGGAGTCCGCTCTGCCGAGCTCAGGCTATACATTATCTGGAGAGAATGACGGGCATTTCGACCTGCATCGAAGAAGCGTGTCAGTACAGGGTTGGAATGTGAAAGGGGGGACACACCAGACATTCGGCCCGAGAAAGGCTCCATTCACCAGGGTCTGGCTCGTAGCGAAGAATGAACAGGTATATGTGCAAGATTTGGAAAGAGGAGATGGTGGTGTAGTGAAGAGAGGGGACGCGCTGCACCCGGCGCTTTATATACAAGCGCCCGGCAGCTTGCGGCACGTTTTGAATCCGTGTACATCAGGACTGGTGGGGAAATCTTGTGGCCCACTGCTACTTCTACTCTTATGCTTATCCCAAAGGTGAACATGAGTGCGGCAAACGTACCGAGTCTGACAACCTTCAACGATGATTGACTTATGGAAAAGCATGAGATCTCAAGGGCAAAAACCAGCCTCACCAAGGATCGTTCGAGACTAGTTACGCATTATGATTTTATCAACCAAAGCATGTACAAATATGCATGCATCAGGTATTCATCTAGTTTTTCAACCGTCGAAGGTGAAGCTGGCGCCAACCTTGTGCGGCGAGCCACCGGTAGTGTCGTTCAATCGCTGCGTATCCAGAAGGAGACCGAACGAGGCCTTCACACCAGGTCTAAAAGGATCAAGGTTATTAGTTCGGAATTCACACGGTCCCCGGTACGAAAAAGCATCATTACCTAAGAGTCTGCGTGTACCCGAGACTCTGCGAAAAGGGTCAGATATCTGCCTAGGAAATACATCCTGAAGGTAGCTTACCAAAAGTCCAACATTATTGATCTTCGCCTTCACAAAGGCGGAAGGATCGAAATGTCTAGGGGACAGATAGGCATGAGGCGCCAAAATTGACCGAGGAATAGTAGACTTACGCTTTGGCCGCGACTTCAAGAGTGACGCCGTTGGTGGTATTCTTCGTATCATAGATGGCCTTAGCACCCGCCTCGACATCTGGACTGACGCGATGATAGTAGCTGGCGGAGAAAACCTGGCCATTGTTCAGTCCGTGGAGTGCGACAGCATATTCCGTGGCATTGAAACCAAGGGCAGCCGCATAGCGCGTAATCCTCCCTTGAGTCACGTCGTACGAGGCCTCCCCTCCAAACAAGAATCCATTGCGGCCAATGACGGTGTCAGCGGTGAAGGTGGGGCCCTTGGAGGTTTAAAAGAATAAGAACGGGGAGGAAGAATTGCCGTTGCGAAAATTCACCTTGAATACATCGAGGACCGCGCGCGAATGTACACCGGGCTGCTTGTATATGGCATTAAAAAGCGTGTTCTTCCCGCCTTTGACGGGGTCAAGGGAGCTCGTGACATCAAGTTTCAGGCCTTTCGCAATCTGGTTCTCAAGTTCGAGCTGGGCACGGAGTATGTTGGAAGTATTCCACGTCTGTGTAAAGACAAGACCCTTCTTGTTATCGGTATATTTGGCCTCGATGTCACCGAAGATGACGGAGGTCCGAGAGTCTTGGTTGCCGGCAACTTTGAACGTGACATTCGACGCAGTCTTAGTCTTTACTTCAAGTAAAGCTCCAGATGTGGGGAAATCTTTGTTGAGGAGATCACTGGAGCTCTTGCCAAGATCCTGTTAATATGTTAGTGCCTATAAGTAGGTGTGCTCTATATGGAGGTACGACAAGGATTTTTCACCTTCCAGTTTGGCGGTACGGGCTGTGGCAAAGACATGGTCGAGCGCAAAACCTGGATAATGTCAACAACTATGGGCTTCACGTTGGATGCAACAGCAAGAGATGGACTAACAAATAGGAGATAGTTCGCTGTAACGGAAGCAGCCTAAAATTGCCGGAATCGTCCGAAGACCACACACGTGCATACACCATCGAAGAAAACAATAATGTATACACGGAATCCGATATGTACAGTAAAATGGGGCATTAGTTGATGGAATGCTCGACAATGGACATAATCCCTCAGTCGTCTTGCTTTTTCGCCTTTTTCTTTGGCCGAGGATTCCCATCATCAACAGGTTTTTTCCCCTTCTTCTCCTTCGAACCCTTTGCCTTGTCCACCTTGTCCTTTTTCTCCTTGGTTTTCTTTGGTTTAGTCTTTTTGATGAGATCACGATCCCCACTATCGTCACTGGCTGTGACAGCACCCTCCCCGTCGTCAGACTCAGATGCTGAGGGCGAACCTGAATCCGAGGACGAAGCCTGGAAGTCATCATCTAGATCCGAAATCGCCCCAAATCCAGGATGAGCCATGGACACGTCGGAAGGCTTCGAATACGTACCCTCCTCGCTATCTTCATCATTCCCGGCTGCAGGTCTGGGCTTAGGGGCATCCTCCCCGTCAGAAGCAACACTTTGCATGTCCTCGTCACTGTCACTGTCAAGACCTGCTGCTGCTGCTATATCGTCGTTCATCTCGTTCTTCACCCGAAGTTTCTTCGACTTCAGGAATTCTTCAACGAGCTCGTGTTCCTCTTTGTTGATGGAGGTGAAAACGATTTCTGGACTCATTTTCAGCAGGATCTTCAAGTCAAACGTCCTTGCGGACGCCATGCCACCTCCGACCCTGCGTTTAGAGCGTGATTGAAGCATCAGTGCTGGGGGATAAGGGGCAAGAGAAGTCACTCATACCGGGAGAAGACGACAGACGCTATGTCTGTGTACTCCACAAGGGTCGTAGGCTTGACCAGGAATAATAGCGCCTTCTCCAAGAAGTACAAATCACCCTGTGCGGCCTTCAAATTGGCTTTGATGCTTGTATGAGAATCTCGGCTATGTGCCAAACTATTATCAGATATCACATTAGCCTGGGGAACTGTCACTCCTGACCTCGTGAAAGACCCAGAAGGTGCTGTGATTTTCTTCCCACTGAGGCCCCGGAAGACGGCAGAAATAACCTCGTGTATCGGCGCTTCATAATGCTTCTTGAGATTTCCATTGTATTGGGACTCGATTGTCGCCCTGTAGGTGTTAACATGATCATGGCACGATGATCTCCACAATTGAAAAACCTAACTCGTCTAACTGAAGATCCACCTCGACTTCCTCATCCCGGCTGAAGCTCATGACAAGGTACGGGTAACGGGTCTGACCCTGTCGTATTGGCGGGTCTAATCCAACCTAAAGGGTACGTGGGAAAATGAGACAGTGACCGATCAACCGTCAGGAAGGAAATTCACCACAAAGATAATGTGGACATCATCTGGTTTGGGAAGCAAAAAGAGTCGAGTGATAGAAGTGTAGAGAATCTTATAGTCGTAAGTCTTTCCACGGAGCCGAAGGAATGCCGGGAACATGTCAATGTCATACCGTCCTCTGCAGAGTCCCCAAGTCAGGAAACATAATAAAGAAGGCAGATGAAATGTATACCTTGGTGTGAGTACGGTGACCTCCGCAAAGCTGGCAATACCTTCTCCCGTGACCTGCCCAATATCGGCCTTCTCTTTGATCATGTCGTGGAATGCCTGGGCAGCCGGGGTCTCATCATCGTCATCCACATCCATATGCTCTCCATCCTCGTCCTCTTGGTCTTTCGTAGTGCGTTCCCGGTATATGCAAGCGCATTTCGACCAGCTCATCGTCTGCATCCTTCCGTTTACTGGCACTAGGTGTGGACGGGTTTTTCTTCTCAAGGGCTGCGAATTCGAGGGACACTTCTGTTTTTCCAACGATATTCGAGTTGGAGATCTGTGACAGGGGAACCTCGAAGGCTGTCTTATTTGACACCAGAAATGCAAGGTCTGAGCCTGGGGCAACGTGAGTGTCAACAAATAGGGCCCCAAAATGTATAAGTTGCAGACCTTGAACATCCAGAGCCCCCCAATTCCACCCTTTGAGACTAACGTCTTTGGTCTCTAGGATCACATTGTAGTGCTGTTTTACAACGTGCGAGATCTTTTCGTGGTCCTAATTCTCCCCAAATGAGATCCAGCATTTTAATCCGACATTAGAAAGCGCACCTCTCGCTGGAAGCCATCGAAGGTTTCTCGTCGACGATTATCTTTAAGGATTATTCGTAACTGGAAGTTGCGCGCCACCCTTTCATGTAGGTGTCATAAGCACGTTGACGCGCACATGGCCAACGCGAGACAGGCACACCTAAGCCATTGGACGTATTTTATATCGCTTGCCGCGACCGTGACCTGACTTCCGGTCGTGACCGACTTCCAGCCCAAACCGATAGTAGCTAGACGTAATTCTGGGAGAAGAGAAAAATCCTTCAATTGGATGGTATAGCATTGGTGAGTGCAGATCTAACCTCCCACATCCGTGCCAAGGCCATGGTAGATCCCTTCAAACTGGGTTGTCATTATGGGCGCGCAGAGTTTTGTGGCGCGCCACGGCAACTTCCGTAGGTACTGAACTCGTCGGCCCCATCAATGGATTCCATCCAGGAGCGAACGTTCTGTAAATGGTTAGTGGTACATTGTGTAAAGGAGCGCTTCTAACGTTACATAGGCTAAATACCAAGCTCGAAGCCCGCGACTATCCGCCAATGGTAAGTCACACGCGCACCACCCACAGTCAACAACTATTTATGAATGACCATGCAAATAGACATCCTTGGTTACCGATCTATCAGATGGCGTCCGTCTAATACAGCTCATGGTGGGTGAATTTATGTTCTGAACGCGTCCGTTCTAACATTCTCTCTCCAGGAGATTATGGGTATGTTCGGTATCAACCTACGCAACTACAGCCTTGAGCTCAGGCGGGGAATCCTACAGGGGACGTATCTCTTGGGAGATATAACAAAGTGCCCCGGATGCGGGTCCAGAAGGCAGAGAATGTTACCAAGGCGCTGGAGTTTATCGCATCTAGAGGAGTCAAACTGACAAATATCGGGCCTGAAGGTGGGATTCCCGTCGCATCTCCTCCATGAAAAATTCGGGTCACAGAGCTTTGGTTTAAGATATTATCGATGGGAACCTGAAGCTTATTCTGGGAATGATATGGACTTTGATCCTGCGATTCACGATCGCTGACATTAGGTGCGGTTCCTGCTTCTCCGCTCCCCCTCTTTCATCCTTATTCTCCCTCCTGCTTTAGCGAGGAGGGTTTATCCGCCAAGGAGGGTCTTCTTTTATGGTGTCAACGACAAACTACGCCCTATAAGGAGGTGGATGTCCAAGACTTCACATACAGCTGGTCAGATGGCCTGGCACTGTAAGTTTCGAGCGGTCCACATTTACGGATAGTTCTCATTCATGTGATCTAGCTAGATGCGCGCTGATCCATCGACATCGGCCTGAACTCCTGGATTTCTATTCACTCGACTTCGTATGTTGGTTCGTATCCCCCTAGTCCCCTGTTAGTGGACTGACGCCATCATTTTTCCGAAAATAGAATGATCGCCATAGAAATACTCGACGCGCTTTCACGATTGCGCAAGATTTTCTAGGTATCCCAGTGAGCGACTCCGCGGGATCTCGACGCATCTTTACGCCCACTGACTATGTATGCTTAGCAATTGTTAGAAGTTGAAGATTTGTGCGATGCTCGCCCGCCAGATGAGCGAAGTGTCATGACCTATGTGGCGGGTTTTTCCATGCCTTCTCATCCATGGGTGCGTATTATGCATACATGATCCTATGTTTTGCGCCTCAATGAGCCGGTTTTAGATCAGGCTGAGACTGTGTCCAGGAGAGTGGAGAAATTTGCGGATTTAATGCAATCTGTCTGGTCCAGTCGAAATGACTACGAGACACGAACACGGAAAGTCAGGCTCTCCTCATGTCTCATCTTTTGTTCCTTCCTCATCTCTGGGTTATTTATACAGCTACTGGCAGCCATAGGACAGCGACGTACAGAGTGGGCCCAAACAACTTTTACAGGGACATATACTGATGCGCGGGACCACTCCACTGAACTCAATGTTTACAAGCAAACGACCAAGCGTGAATGGGTCACGGAGAAGCAGGATCTCGCCAGCCTTTTCGGGAATGTGCAGACGAAATTGAAAACGTACAATTTGAGGCCATATTTACCCCCGCCTGGATTGGATCTCGAGGTGAAAGAGAATTCTCACATATTCTATTCGTGTCTGACATGGATCATTCTTGTAGGATATGGAGGCCGCGTGGAGCAAGTTGCTGGAATCTGAGGCCAATCAGTCTCGCAAGATCAACAGCGAGATACGAAAGTGGGTGATAGGCTCCTCGAATGCATAATCGTTCCTAGTTTCAATATCCTGTTTATTGTTCTCCAGAATTAAGGAAGATTTGCGACAGAAATTCGCCAATGCCGCTAACGAGTTCGAGCGACAGCTTCGCCTGATCTCATCGCAGATTTCATCAATGGTCGGTCCCCTTGAAGTATGTTTCTCATTTCTTGCAACGTCTGTCACATAAACCAACTTATGCGATGCGGTTGGTCGTTCAGAACCAGCAAGACCAGATTGACCAGATCCAACAGCGATTGGCACCCCTGTCGAAGGATCTTGCACATGTGGCGGCAATCGAAGATGAAGTTCAGGCCGCCAATATTGAAGAAAACGACCATACAGTCTATACATACCAAGATCTCGATTTTGAACTCCGGTTAGTTCAACAAACCGTTGTCAAGAAGATCAAATTCATTGAAAACCAGGTCAGTGGTCTTCATACCAATACTGCGCGAGAATGCAAAACCTGCATGGGTGTATGATGACATCTCTCCCGTTTACTTCCTTAGATCGTGGCGCGTAATATGTCGAATTTAACACCTGCTCAACTGGAACAGTTTGAGAGCACGTTCCGATACTTCGATCGGAATGGGAACAATACACTCAATGTGGACGAGATGACCGCTGCGCTCGCTAGTCTTGGGATTGTCTATTCGGTGAGTTTCGTCTGGGCGATATAACGCATTATTAGTGGCTGGCTGATGATTCAGCCGATATAGGATGAGGATGTCGACGCAATACATGCGCAGCTTGTGGGAGAATACGGCGATGTAACATTTGAGGCCTTCATCAACCTATTGGTGCGTTTTCTTACGTCTCCAGCTTGACCAGTGGATTAGATGGGATTTTTCCTTCAGGTTGAAATTACGGAAGACCAGACCACTCCCGACCAACTCCGAGATGCATTCCGTGGACTGGCTCATGACAAGGTCGGCGAAGCTAGAGAAATTTACTTCGATTGCTTCATTGTACAATAATGACTAACGACCTGCCATCCGATGTTCTTAGCCATTTGTCACGGAACTCGATCTTAAGATGGCCATGCTCCCGCAGAGTGCGATCGACTACCTGCGTGAGGTCATGCCTCCAACGACAGCGTCATCCGAAGGTGGAGAGGAAGCAGAGTATGACTATGAAGTGTGGTTGGATCGTGTGTTCAATTGATTCCTTCCATAATGCCCTGATGGCGGGTAGGTGGGTAGACTGCTCTTGTTCAACGTCACCGGTGTCCTGGCGGATCTCTACTACTGTGGATCATATACTGTGTATAGGTGTAATTTCCATGAATGTGAATTATGTACCATGTAGTGGACTCTGATAAATCTGGAGATTAGTCTACTGATTGTCATGTGGTGCCAGGTTTTGTGTCAGGGTATAGGCCCATTGACGCCGGAGAGGATACCCAGATGTGTTCCTCCCATCTCGAGGCCAGGGAAAACCCTAAGGCGGAGGAAGTTTCTCTGAAATACTCCCTAGAGGATTTCGAGGCCCAAGCTTACTTCCCGCTGGTTCTACACCCATAGTCAACTGACCTCCTTTTCGGGGGCTCTCCAGTCTCCAGCGGCTTGGTCCCAAATCTACTTGAAGAGTTGCAGCAAGGAAGCGGAGTTGGAAGGTTGCCACTCGACGATAACCATGATCTATACAAACGCAGAGGCAGTTTCCAATGTCAAGCACGTCGATGAGGGTACCATTCATCTGTGGGTCTCGTAATCGGCAGCCCATCTCCTTTCGGGAGAAAAAAAAAACATGGTGTATGAGACCCGAAGGTGCCTTGGACGACTTCATGCGTCCAATCCCCTGCTGCCGCTGTGCAGGAGTGAAACCAACGTCTCCATCCGGAAAAAACTCGAGAAGGAGTAAGAATGGGCGCTTGCAGAAACGCACAGATGATCTATTAGCGAGATCAACCTAAGAAAGAATCCTAAACTTTAAAGATGAAGGTGTCGGAAAATGAAATAATTCCTTCACAAGGAGGTTTACCCAGTGTACGTATGTCCCGCGTCGTCTCAGGCCTTCTGAAAATACTTCGATCGACCAAGCCATCCAGTGACTTAGGTTGGTGTGGGTAGGCTGGATACGGTGTCGGGAGATCTCACGTGACCGCGACTAAGCATGTTTACGTAAGGCCTTCCTGTGTTTCGGGTGGACGTTCCCGAGCCTTGAGAATTGCGGGAGCCTCGAAGAATTACGAATGCTAGTGGCTCTCCTTACTGATCTGCTCCTCGCTGTCGACAAACGTGCCCCAAAACCTCGACGCCGGTTTCGACGGTGATTGCAGTGGCGAAATGGGGAAAACCACGGTTCCGGCTTCTGTACTACATGTGACAAGCTACGCTTGGCCGAGGCAAGGCTAGCAGATGGCTGATGGACCGCAAACCTCGCCGTTGTTGCCATTACGACTCGCGATACTGAAAGATGCAAGAGGAACTCGCCTCTCTTCGTATTTCGGCTGCTTCCACCTGTATTCAGAGCATCTCGATTACCCATATGACCGCAAGCCATTCTACCAGTGCATGACCACAGGGCATGTGCTGTGGCCTCGTGCGTGACAAGTAGCGTTCGGCGCTTATGTGGAAGACAAGGCTAGTCTTGGTGAAGTATAACATTGGTATCCAGCCGTCGCAAATGAGAGGTGAATGCCCACTGGGTTACATCCCATCTGCTCGACACTTGACGTAGATCTCATCCTCGCTCGGCCAAACGTTTGGTTCTGGCCCTGGCTTTCTATGGTTTTCTATTCGTTATCTGAGAGTGGTGGTGTTAGAGGTAGTTTCCACAGGGAGGCGGCAAACTCAAAAGCGGGCCTAATAGTGCATAGTACGAAGTACTATTCTGCTACCCTTCATGCTGAAAACTGCCAATAGACCCAAGACATCCCGATTATCCCTTCGTTTGGATAAAGCTCTTTATCCGCGGGACCATCTCATACTCATTGTCGCAGGTGGAGAGCTCAATATGCCGCCAAATGCGATGGGGCGGATCACTTCTGCCAGTTCCTCCGATGAGCACTAGCGGAAATAGGCCCGATTACGGCCAATGACGAATTTCGTCCCAGTAATTCTTGTCGGGGGGTCTTTGAATTCGAAGGGAATTCTGGCAAGACGTACACCAGGGATGTAGGACATTATTCTTCCCCAGAGCCGCGAACAAGCCGGTGGAAGGCACAGATCGCATGCCCACATCCGTCGAACAAAGAACGAATGATGCGAACTAGATGACGGTAATAAATATCTTGGAGAAACGAATGAGCCGACGTTTAGGGCTCTCATGCGAGGTAGGTATCAACCAGATTTGATCCAATAATCCATACCCCCGCAAGATCCCGAAATATCCGCCCATGGGAAGAATGGCTTGCAGGATTCGCTAGAAACGCCTTTCTAGCCATCTTCTCACTTGGAATGCATTTCCGGCAGACGCGTTTGTGGATCCTTCCAAGGCGTGGCTGCATGTTGATAATTACGCGATATGATGAGTTCAACGGAAATGGCTCTACATTTGGGGGGTAGGGATCTTGGACTGCCTTGTGCTTGTGGATGCAGTGAGTGCCTTTGGGGGCTTTTCGCCGCCTGGTATGGGGAAACTGTTGTGTTCGCCCAAATCTCCCCATCGATTATCGATTTTTTTTCCATTTTCTTCAGTCAGTCCTAAGTCCGTGGATCCCATGGCCCCTGCGAAGCCAACTCTTGCTCATGTGGCCCACAAAGGGAATTGATTTTGTTGTGCTGCAGTAATAGATCTGTATATGATAAGAAGAGGAAACAAGTAAAGTTTTATTATATATGGCGACGGTATTGCCTTGCCTTGCCCTCCCGCAGGTGTCGCCGAGCTCAGATTGAAATTGTCGACCAATCCATGGGCCTCCTCTGCATCAGGGCTTTGGCGGACACACGATCGCACGGGGCAGGGGAGTCCTCTGCCCCTGACATTCTGATCGGTTTACGCCACACTCGTGGATGTGGAAGGCTAATAGATCAGACGTCGTCAGTACCAGCAAGAATCTCTGCGATGAAAATAGAGAAGTTTGGGAACTTGAGTCACTCCCTCTTGGGACCCATCCGCCTCATGGGCGTTGGTAATGGCACCCCGCTGCCCGGAACCCTGTTATAAATCTGTCAGTGATGCTCTCTACACATTTTGACGGAATCTAATGATCCCACGCACCGAGGGTGAGGCGTTGTAGACCGGGCATGTGTCCAGATGCCGGGTCACGTTGCTCTTAACTGAAAACACCCTATTGCAATGGAGGCAAACGTGGGCTGAGAAGAGAATATTGCAGTGAGTGACATAGCAGATCAAGTAAGCAGTTAATTCGCACGCTTTTTGGCAGTATGCACATTATCGTGTTGTGCTAGTGCGCTGGGACGGTCAAATGACCTCGGGCAGAGATCGCATTTGTATTTCTTTGTCGCATCTCCAGAATCCGTTGTATCCTCCACCGGATTCGGCGGATTCTTCACGTCGTCCTTCCCCTCTCCTCTTCTTACGGAGCGGTAGGGGTGGTGACGCCCCTGGTTCCGATGATGGTGGCTGGTGGCGGTGGCTGTGACTGTGACTGTGACTGTGACGGCAGTGACACAGGCAAGACGGATGGCGATGCAGCAGTTAGGGATATTGCGGGTGTGGATTGAGCTGGAGGATGAAGGGCACCGTCCTTGCCAACGGGATCCCAAAATGGAGGACGTTCTCGGATGGAACAAATTGTGTTTGCCGATGTACTCGAACCTCTCCATCCTTATAACCCCCAGGGGCGCCTAAGGCTCAAGGGCTATTCCATACTTGGTCATTTACAATAGACCCTATGATGCTATTTTTCTGACAAGGACATAGCAGGCGATTCTGCCTTTTTCAATAATCACCCATTCGTTGCTGTCGGCTCTTATATATACTGCACCAGGCTGCTTACGAGAAGTGACCGGGCGCCTACGGCAGTCCTTGGGTCTCCGACTCTGAAGGCACCTCCTTAGACTCATAATACTATTACCTCCCCCTCGCTGGCTTTTTCCCAGTCTCCTGCCCGCCTGCCCTATCGCCGTGCCTGAGGTGCACACACAAACAGCGTGGCAGGGATCATCGCAGTTTGGTTTTACCACTATTGACTTCGGAGTCCCGGTTACTTCAGACAGGTAATTACGTGAAACTGGAGAGCCCTAATCTAGCTGTGGCGATCCCATTTTCCTGCAGGGACCAGATAATGGTCTTAAGCATAAGAGTGGTGGCGAAATCTAACATACCCCAGGGACGAAGATCGAGGCTTGATGGAACGGGGATTCTCAGACTCCGTCGTAAGTCGCGCAGTTCGCACAGAGCGGGTTTGCCCGTTCTTATGCCTCCAAAGACAACGGTCCTGTCTCCCTCTGGATCCGGCGCTGGTGCCCCTGGCTCTTTTGCTGCTATCGCTGAGGCAGTCCTTCCAGTCGTCTGGGGCATTTCTGACTTCTATAGGGAGCTCACCTCTCCTAAGTCTCCGTAAGTCATCTCGTTGAATACGTGCAGCCGCATAATAACGGAGACTTTTGCTAGGTTGCGTGCATTTATATCAGGGGATGTCCGCCACATTGCGTGCTACGGAAACCCGGTTGGCATAGTTTATCATGTCCTTGCATTCCACGCGGCTGAATGGACTTCCAGTACAACGACCTGCTCTTAAGTGTTCACATCCAGAACCAGACGGTGCCAATTGTCTGGTTGCGGGCGGAGAGGCGGTTCCATGGCCCGGGTACAATCCGATTCTCTGCCAACCACTCTAACTTGCAGGAACCACGCGACAATTACACCATGGCCACCACGTTTGCTGCCCTGAATTTCCGTCACGTCATAGACCTTCTCAATAATATTAATGTAGTAGCCCCCACGACTTGGATCTACTCTCGGTGGTGGGCTTGCATCAACCTCGGAATGCTTCATCAAGGCTTCGGGGGATCTTGGGTCAAACCGCCCCCACCAGACTGGGTCGAGGACAGCCTCAAGTTTTTCGCAACCCACGCTGCCTCTATAGAATCTGTGCACCACCTATTTGCTATCCAGTATCCTAACGCGAAAAACATCTCACTCAGGGACCCGGAGAGATGGAAAAATGTGCCCACTTCTCTGTCTCAACCAGCCGATTTAACCCTAGCAGGCACGAATGGGAAAATAACACATATTGGCTCAGCATCAATCTCACCGGAGGAACATTTCCAACGACCTCACGTAGTGCAGTTTCCCAATGCGAATGGTGCAGTACCTGCTGCTGCAACCGGCGCTGAGAAGAATGGTGGTGAACCGCCTCGAGGTCGCGAAATTAACCGCTCCAATGTACTCGCCTCAAAGCGTGTCGAATCCCCGACACCATACGAGTCGCATCGTCGTTCAATATCGCGAACCAGGAACACCTTATCTGGCCAAACTGATGAAAGGCGACCCGTGCAACCTGCCAACCCATCCTTGACTCCCACTCCGACTTCCACCGGAATAGACAAAGCCACGTCCATCCTGCAACATGATGTGATTATAGCTCCTTCTGCAGAAGCCTCGGGACAAGACCCACATGCTGGCCCACCATTTACCAATCCCCAACCCAGTCCCGCTGACACTCCCAACTTGACTGGCCGCATTGTTCATTCAGGCTCAACACCCATGGCCAGAGGAGGGTACTCCTCAGTCTGGAGAGGCACCTTGCTTTCTGCCACCTTGGACAACCCTCACCGATCTCTTCAGGTGCTCTTTTCAGTTGATGGCTCGCGGAGGGTGCCTGCGCTAACAACCGATTCCCTAGGTTGCCCTCAAAGTGCTTCATGTTTCGTATACAGATGAGTCCACAGTGAAACGGAAACTCCACAAGGTAATTTTATCCGATAGTTGCACCATGGATCTTCTGTTCATGATAGCTGTAGCATCTGCATGTAGAACTCCGAATATGGGCCCAATTGCGTCACGAGAACGTGGTGAGATTATTAGGTTATACTGAAGAACGCGAAGGGCCTGGTCTCGTTTCAATCTCGTATGTTCACGGTGATGTCCTGAGCTTCCTAGCGAAGAATCCAAGTGTCAATCGAGAGGTTATCGTACGTTTACATGGGTATACTTTCACTCGAATATGGGGCCCTCCCCTAATTGAGCTTGATCTTTACAGGCTGCAGATGTTGCGCTGGGATTACAATACTTGCATGAACACAAGCCTCAAATTATACACGGTGATCTTAAAGGGGTATGGTTGAATACACAAAGCGGTGATGCATTGCTGATGAATTGACATGCTCAGCGGAATGTACTGATCAATGGAGAAGGAAGAGCGAGCATTTGTGATTTTGGACTGTCTATAATTCTTGATGGGGGACCTACTGGCCATACATCATCGAACTTCGGTGGCTCACTGCGATTTCTGGCACCCGAACTTCTCGACGAAAACACTAGAACTGCGGAGACGGACATATATGCCTATGCTTGCACTTGTATTGAGGTGCGATCCATTCTTGCCGGGCGGCATGCTTTGTACCTAGCTTATAATCCTTTATTCCCCGTAGATTTTGTTTGACCAGGAGCCCTACCACCAACTCTCCAAAGAGGCACCCTTAATACGTGCTATATCGAATCATGAGCCTCCGTTTGAACCATTGAATGAGGAAGTCACTTTTCCTTCAATTTTGCGAATTTTGAAGTGCTGCTGGGATCACGACCGATCGAGTCGGCCACCATTGAACTTAATCATCGACACTATAAAGCGCTGCTTGTACCATACCTATCGAACAAACTTGGGCATCGCAACAAGGAATCGTACGTGCTCTCTCTGGATAGTACTCTACTGCACCCAAATTATTGGTTTGCAGGGGAGGCATGTTCGATTTATGTCCCTTCCTGGCATTGAACAAGCAAAGCTGATGTGGGTGGACGACGATGGACTGAGCATTGTGGTGAAGTCTTCGACCTCATACCACCAAGTCCCGATTTATCAGCGTTATCGCTGGGAATTGATGGATAACCAGAACATCGAGGGTGCATTGCACCTTCACTTCTCTGACACAAGTAACGCTGACAAGGTCTTGGTAGATTCGGAAGATGACTCCGATGCTTCTTTCTCTCTCTCGGGGACAGATGCATCATCATCGGAGAAGCCTCCGCACGTGTCAAAATGGACGGAGTACTCTGTGAAATTTCGCTTCCCCTACTCGTCGATGGTGTCCTATGAGTCCTACCACAAGGCTTCGTCGTAAATGGTATAATGGATGTTAGGTTGAAAATTGACACTGGAGCTTTTAATGGGCATATGGAGCAGGCCGTACTCCCTGGAGGTCGAGTCGAGTCACAGGGATTCTAGCCACAATCTCCTTCCTTATGACCGGTCGTCATTTTCTGGCTTATTCATGGGAGTCATGTTGTGCATGTGTGGTGTATCTATGGCTACGACTGTGTATATCGATTTCGGACAGATGTACGTGCACGATTCAGACTTGAAGAAGAAAGGACATCAGATGGACATGACACTTAGATAACTTACATCCGTGGGGAGGGGGCGGATTAATGCGAGGAATCAACGACGCGCAATCGAAAATTTCGGAACGTTGAACGAAACAAGAATCTCGAGGGTGCGAAAAAATCACCGGCACAAAGTAAACCTTTTTGACGGATAACTTCCGTACCCTCCGCGCAGATTAATTTACGTGCTGTCTGTGGAATAGAACCCTTGGGGGCCCTGAGGATATGGAAAAACGCAAAGGGCAGCAAAGGAACACGAGCCAGACGCACCAACTGTTCTCCCCCCTGGGTGTAGGATCCATCAATGATTGCTTTTTACCCGATCATTCTTGACGGTCATTTCCCCAATCTACCCCCACTCTGTCAATCGGTGCCCAGGGGCAGGGCACTCGCAAAACGCCTCCCGGTAGCCCAGATATGCCGAAAAACCCCACGGGACTATTCCCTATTCCACAGAGGCGATCCGCCGAGTGGTTTGCTGTGATTCTCGATGTCAGAGTCTGAATCGACTCACTCGATGCTGCAAGGGTTAGTGTATCAGTGCTCCCATATATATAATATGTTGTCAGTAATTATTCAAGACCAGGTGCAGAGATATAAACACAGGTGGACGCAGTGAAGTCAAGGTAATATCAGATGCCCTCGACACCGCCCATCCTGAATTGGGAGAACAAAAAAAAGAAGAGAGAAAAAAAAAAAGAGTCCCCGGAGGTCGCGTCATCCAGATACAACCGAAGGCGCACGGTTCATCTAAAAAATATAGCTGCTGGGCTCGTGGAGGAAAGAACGTATGGCATTACATTACCTCACCCGGTTGCGGACACCTGGGAAGAATCTAGTTCGTGACGTGCGGATTTCTTTCCTCCTTCGATGGGAGGTTCGCACGAAATTCTTGTGACACCTCAAAACGGGTAGTTCATCATTTCGCCAGCCCCAATGAGCTCTGACTAAGACAAAGATCAGTTCATCCTGAGGGGAAGTTGCAGCGGTAGCAGAGCTCCAACCTCATCTGATTCTGAGGGCACTTTTTCGGGTTCTCAGTGACCTGTCATGCGTGACAGCGACGAATCCTTTGTGACCTGTGACCAAACCTACGATTTATGTAGAACGCCAGACTCCTACCCAGTCTCTTACGTATCGGTAGCGCCCCTCCTTTCCCAGCAGAAATCTGCGCAGTGTCAATGACAAATTTGTGGGCCTCCCACAGGCTCCCTGCCCACCACCTCGGGGGGGGGGTCTCAATATGGGGGCGTTGATCTCCTTGCCCACTTCACAAGCAAGGGCACCTGGGAATCCGCAGCTCCCGATATTTTCCATTATAAGGTTTGTTGGTGTACTGTAATTCTCATCGTGAGGAGTTGGAACCCGCGATCGCAAGCTTCCTGCCGCATGGGGATACCATTTTGTCACAGATTTTTTCAATAAGCTCACGGCGGGAGCAGATATCTATGCGACGTGCAATCGGACTAGGTGAGAGACGGGAAAAACGCTCTGAGCTAGTGCATACCACCCTTACGCACTTTGCCACATGACATAGGTGCCGGATTGGTTCTGATGCTTGATTGCGGCCACCACCGGGCACGATCTCGAAATATGGGACCACGGGAAGGAGTGGCACGCGGTATTCGGTGGCACTGCCCTTTTGATCTCGGTGTTCTGCTTTCGATCCTTGGGAATGCGTGCGTTTTTGGCAGAATCAATCACGAAACCTTCGAACATGTCGCTGGCAGGTCGTTAATAGTTACGCGATCTGGTGGACTCAAGAAACCCCTTTTACACTCATAGGCAGTCCTGAACTGGGCCGCTTTGGGGGGGGCAGTGATCTTGGAGCTTGCACGCATCATAGCACTTACGTGAGTGAACCTCTCATCGATCTTGCGCATCACAATGAATCGGTCCTAGATCGGCGGCCTCACAGCTTCTAGTTATGGTACAACAAATCTCATTATTGTTTTGAAAGCGTTCGACCAATTTAGGAAATTGATGCGATCTCGTCGAAGCAAATAAACAGTATGTGACAGGAGGAAAACAAGGGACTAGTGACAGAGTTTATTGCCTCGCGTACTTGTATGTCTCGTCCACGAAGCTGCGGATTGAAAGCGGCTGGTTTTACGGGCATCCTCCACATTGGCCATTTGGGGGACGCAATGCGATCGCCCAAGATAGTAGAATCCTCGAAGCAAAACTGGATGCTGAAGGATCGCAGAATTCGTCATTACCAGCAGAAATCTCCTGGCAAAGACTTGGGAACCCGACTTACTCCATCTCGGGGACCCATCTGGCACCGACTCACGGTCATTGCTGAAGGTGGCTAGCTGTTCAGACCCCTATTACAAATCCTTCAGCAACCAGCGCATCTATTCTCTTTTCGGTACACTTGAATGATCCTGCCACACACTGGTCATGCGGCCCAGTACGAATGGGGCTGGAAAAGAAAAAAGGAAGAGGGTGCACGAGCACTGGGGACTGAAATGCAATCGGACAAATTTTTGACGCGTTCGTTGTCTTTTTTTACCCATTGCCGATCTCTTCCTCTTCTGAAGGGGAGGTGTCGGTGTCAACGACAATGGCAATGGCATTGATGCTGGTGAAGTCGGCAAGAGTGCTGCTCAGACATGTGCAGGTTGAGCGGCAAGTCAAAAGGTGCCATCTTTTGCGAAATAGGACCCTAGAATGGAGAACCCGCTTCGCAGATGGATGGAGGTATTTTGTTGGCTGAATCACTTGTAATTCCCATCTGTGGTTGGCACATAAGGTTCTAGCTCTGAGGCCATTCGATACTTTCCATTTACATTTATGATAGACCTCGATTTCCCTTTTCTTCCACCAAAGGCTGTAGCGGGCGGTAGGGGATCCTTGAATTCATTCGATTCTTCAATAGAGACCTTGGTAACCTCGGCCACAATCAGGTTGCGCGTACAGACGGGGGAGAAAGTACAATTGAGCATCTCGGCCCCTCAACTAGAGACAAGGGGTGATGTGGACCCAGCAGCACCGTAGTTGCTCATCTAATAAGAGGGTGATTATGATCAAAACGCTGAGAACCAAGACATGTCATCGGCCGCGTCCAGCGTTGCACAAATCTGTGTCAATATATTACTGTTACCTTTCAGTCCCAGCAAGCGAAGACTGTTCTCAGTCGTAGTACATCAGGATGGTCTACGATCGGCGACCCAGCCAGTCATCTCCCTTCAACTGAGAGTGCAGATTGTCTTTTAAGGTTGTCACTTTCTCATTTATGGCGCGTCGACCCAGCATGGGCATGGGGCTGTGGAAAAGGCATTTCGTTCGGCTCCAGTTTTCTTCCCAAGTCAGGATAGAATCCATGCAATAGGATTGACGCGTCAAACTCAATAATTCTGCACGAACACATGGACGTGCATGTAGCCTGGAGGACGGGACAGTCCATTATGCTTATCGGTTAGTGAGTGGGACTCCAGATTCTCTATTTCTTCTCCGAAGAGGCCGCCTTCTTGGTCGTTTTCTTCGATGTAGTGACGTCGGTATCCTGTTGGGACGGGGGTGAGAGTGTAGTGAGTCTGGTGTCCCATTTCGTAGGGTAAGACCCCCAACAAGTGAGAACGAGATGGGGAGCGAGAATGGGCGAAGTATCGTACATCCGGAATAAGCGAAAACGCAATAACAGTACCAATATAAAGATGAGAGAATGAGGGCGTGTAGACGTACCTGTTGCGTCGGGTTAGCGTCTTCCTTTTCAATTTTGACGAAGTCATCTGAATCCGAGGATTTTTCTTTTTCTGAAGCCCTCGTCACTGCGGATAGGCTGGAGTCCTGCAGGATTCACATTGTCAAAATCTACTAGATGTGAAAGACGGAGAGAACCCGCTGAGTTAACGCACAAGGGCTTCTTTTATAGAATCCACCGTCTCATCCGTTCTTGCCGCATCTACGGTGGACTCTCCCTCCAAGGTCCCGGGAAGTTCCAAGTCGTCCTGCACCCCCTACGACCTCGGGCACTTCCTGGTCATGTATGAATACACTTCAGTATAGAATGGATTGGAATTCAAGACCTACCGATCCATTAATAGATTCATTTCCACTTGCAGTGTTTCGGCTTCGGCTTCACCGTCCTCTTTCTGTCCACGATAAATCGGCCTTCCATTTTGTGACGATGACGTTGCGGGCTTACCAGGGGTGTGGCTGCAGCGCTGGATTTTCTGTGTGCTTAGCAGCGTGCTTCGCGTCGTGCTCCTCGGCATGATGGTCGGCGACAGAAGAAGGCATTCTATACACCCATAGCAAGCTAGTGCGTCCAATTTTTTGAGATCGTGATGACGTCCGTTCTTCTCATATGCGTCGTATTCAGTGTACTCACCCCAACCACTATCCCTATTGCCGAACCAATCTACAGCGAGTAAACGAAAGAGCTGGATTAAATCGGCGAATGTTGAGATAAAATGTCTCCCACGTACCGCCCAAGGCAGGTCGGATTTGGGCACATAGCCATTGGCGGAGAGAGCTCATAGTCCGTTTCGAGAAGACAACTGGACGTCGTGGCATAGTACACCGTACAACCAGAGACCGTTTCAAGCTCGCCTGAGCGAGATTCATAGCGCTCATGTTCTGTTGCCTGTGTAAAATTTTACTTTCTGTAGGCAACAAGTTATCCCATACAACCGTGGGAATCGGCAGAAGCCGGGACACAGGCTTCCGCTTCAGCTAATCCCCAAAAATTTTGACGTGGTTTGCCAAGTTGCTCACGCAGCTATGGTTGCAGGCTTTCAGCTGCACTTGGCTCACTTCCTCGATAGATCTTTCAATTTCGGGACGTCACTATGTAATTTTCGCAGATGGAGCCAAACCATATTCATCTGTACGTTGTTTTGGGCTTGTCGCAAATATTTGTCAATCCACCTTGCCCGTCGCTTTCTCACTAGTTATGTGGGAAACCTCTGCCATCTTTTTTATTTGCCATCAAAGTGTTCTTTGGCCCTCGTCCTATGTGCATGAGCCTGGTCTCGTTTGTGTATGGGCCCATCCGTGATCTATGTGTCCCGCTGCCCATTTTAGCTTACTGAGAATGAGGTTTCGATCACTGTCGCCTCCATATGGGAGCTGGTGGGAAGCCATACGAGTCGGAGCCAGGGGCTTCGAAAAACGTATTATTTGAGAGCCAAGTACATTTCTGAGAGAGGCCTCTGCCTGATCCGAGTTCCAGTATTACTCACCTGTCGCTCCTCTTTGTTAATTCTTCCGCTCTCCAGTTGTCTCGACTGGCGCCCCCCCTTTGAATATCCATTTCCACGACGTTTCGGCTGTCTATATACTGGATAACAGCCCCGCCTCAGGACTTTTGCAACCGATCTGGGCACTTTCATTACTGGTATCACGGTACACCACTATCACACTGCAATCATAGTCATATTCGTTGGACACCCAGACTGGTCACTGCCATTTGTTCTCTGTCCGTACATTCCCTTGCATCAATGTTCTAATTTGATGTGGCAAATACATCATGTTCCAAGGGTTCCACCACAATTTGTCCCCTCAGGCTCCACGCTAAGCCGATACATGAAATGAAACAAGCGCCAGGAGGGAAGACTGATCTCAAAGAATCGGCCGGATCCCTAGAATATCTGCATCCCCTGCGTGCTGTTGTGTCCCCATTTGGGCTTTTCTTCCTAACATAAGGAGTCCTCTGGTGGATGGCCTTCCCCATAGGTACCGCCACAGACGAATTTTATAAAATATATATTATACAGTAGAGTAATTTATCTCGGGACCGTCATAGGGCAGGACTCGGAGGGAAAGTGTGCTCACGAAAGTTATAGTCATACCAAGGTTCATCTGTAGTGCAGCTAATGCAGTGCTCAGTCTGCAGTCACCCTGCTCTGCAGTGCGGACACCTCCAAGCGACAGTGAGGCTCATGAGAAGTCCCATGAGCCTCACGGTCGCTTGGGGGCGTCCGCACTGCAGTGCAGGGTAACTGCAGATTGAGCACTGCATTAGCTGCACTACAGATGGCCAGGGCATTCAGAGTGCCCTTTGCCCATTTTGGCATGTCAGTTTGGCATTTTACCTGTACAGATTCGAGAGCCGTGAATGTCTCGAGCTCGGCAAGGATAATCGACATCCTGGCAGGAGAAAGCACACTATGATCTTGCTACTGGTGTACTCCTTGGCGCCCACCCTAGCAGAAAAAGAATTAGGCAAAGAGGTAAGAAATGCAATCACACAGGAGAGCCAATCGGAATGCTCAAATCTGCACGATGACTAGATACTATTCAGGGTGGAAGTGACCTTGCAAGCGTGGCAATTAAACAGTTTGAACCCAAAAGGTCCAGAACACATGGGGGACGGCTCATCAGGCCGCTGAGCGACGACAGGTGGCGAAGTCCACCTGTTTCGCCGCCCCCCGTTAACTTCGATGACAGACGTGCTGGCTAACAGGCCACACTGAACAAAGCGCCCGCCCGCAGGCGCTTTGCCCAGTCCTTGGCCGCACCGTTGGCGACACATCATGGTCCACCAGTTGCAACCTCACACCCATGGCCAGCTTGGTCCCGGGGGGGCCAAGACTGTCACAGGCATAGGGCTGCCCCATCGGGGCCATGGAGCACCAACACACGTCTGAGGGGGACAGCTAACGTATGCCCATCAGTATCCTGGAGGTTACACCAGCGAAGAGGAGAAAACTTATCTTTCGACCACACGACCTCACATCGCGACCTGCGGATTGAGAAGCACCTCAACCCAAACAGGCCGACCGTTGGCCTCTGCCAATTTAGCGTAATCATACCCACTAAAGGAAATCCGAAAGGCCCTTCAGCATCATATCACGTTATTAGAGACATGGATGAGCTTGCCTGTAGCTGGGTTTGGCACCACTTCCCCCAACACCCCCAAGGCTGATCCTCCCTCCGGAGCTGCCAACCTGAAGGGATGCTGGGACTCAGAGGACGCCTGCGGAGGACTAAAGTCCTCATGGAGTCAGAGGAACCACCTCTGATTATACTGATGCCGATGTCGTCTAGGCGAGAGACCTCAGAGAGAGTCGGAGAGCACCAGCAATGATGGCGAGAGGGTGGTGGCACACGGAGGAACAATGGCTCCCAGAGCATGAAAGGAGACGAGGAGGAGCTAGTGGCCATCCAGGCGCACGGAGGAGTGTCGTCGGGCAGACAGACAATACGGTGAGCCAAATAGAGGGAAGAGATGAGTCGAGGAGCTGAGAAGAGCAGAGCGGAAAGGAGAGAGAGAGGAGACGAGAGTGTTGAGACGAGAGAGGGGAGGGGGCTGATGGGCTGTCTTTCTCAAAGATCAAGCACTTTTATACCCCACAGGTGGCGTTTTCGGCCAATGCCAGAGTCTGACAATCGGAATGGGAAAAGAATCCCGCCATTTAGTGCCATTCTTCGGGTAAATACGCACTGTGGTGTTATTTCCCTAACCAATAATGGAAAGAGTGGAAGTCCCAACCCTTTGTCCACGGAAACGCCACTGGACCAGTACAACCCAGGAGTGGCAAGACGAAAGCGTCGAGGCGATAATGACGGGGGGTGAACGATCTGGCTTCTCACACACACGAGGGTGATGTTGATAGGGTGCCTCGAGCCGCCTTCACTCGTTGCAAAACCTCTCCCAAAAAGGAACATCGAATCTGAGACGGCACCCAGGAATCACGTACAAAGGCTGTAAGCAAGGTTTTTTCTTTGTTTTTGGAGCATCAGCTGATTGGTCATGACGCCTACTCGCCACACGTCTCTTTTTTTGTCATCCAGGCGCTTAGATCTTGATGCAGAGATCGTAGGCCATCGGTCGAAGCAACACCGCCTGGAAGGGTTAGAGGTGTATGGACCGGTGTTGTCACTCCTCCCCAGCACAGTTTGGGAACGTTTTGTGGCAATTTCGTGTGGCCATTGTTCGCGTCTTGGCAGCGTTTGCATCCGGCTCGACCAACAACGTCTGTTTGCTTCACTCTGATACCGCACGAAAAACCTTTATCCAAGTTTGCATCTGTAGCTTGCTCGCTTCTGTGGCGTCTTCCGGTGGGCGAGATCAAACGAGATTAATTCGTTAGTTACGAGGGGAAAAAAAAAGACTTCTGATTTGAGATTGAAACCTTCCCCCTTAGTTCTCTGATCTCACCCTACGATCAAGCATTTCCAATGTAGGACATCCACGACGCATCCGGGTCGACAGGCGAAGGCACAAGCGGAAGCGGGATCTATCTGGATAAATCAGAATTTTCCTGGGGCAGCCAAATATGTCAGTGGCAAGAAATCCGACGGCTATCCGAAGCTCTCGGAATATGCGAAAACGGCCGTTGCAACGGTAGTGGAATAGCAGCCCCGATCGGGCCAGCTAGTGAATAGTGACATGGGCCCGCATCTCGCATATGAGAATTTAATGGCACAGGCTTCTGATCGAAGAAGGATACGTGCATGAAGGGGCGTGCTCATCATTTTGTTAGTTTCGCCAAGGACTCGGTTTCTAAAGGACACATTTGAGATATACAGATGCCCGTAGATAAGTGATTTATGGGCTCATGAAGGACAAAAGAAGAGCGTTACCCTGAACGTACATATTCCAGGAGAAGAAACTCCGCCGATGGAGTGTTTCCATCCCCGCCGAACACATCCGCCCACCCAGGACTATACGCGGGTCGATTGGGGATACACCTTGACGTGCAACGGAAGGGCACGTATATTTCTGCATTCAGTTTAGGATAACTAGGTAGAAAGGAATAATGATCAGATGTCATATACGGTTAGTCCGAAAGCATGCCGAAAGCGTCTCTTACTAAAATTTCTCCCCAGGGAACATCTCAAATCCAAATCCGTACCTGTACGGCATCCGACGTAGCTGAACCCAGGGCATAGCGGGGGACAGACAATACGAGGCGATCGTTGACCATAGGCGACAGATCCACTATGTAGCAGAGGCACAAGGCGTGCAGTGGTGGCAACCACACCAACGTAGCTGACGATTTCGGAAGCAACGACCCGCCACCATCAACCTGGAGGCAGAACATGTCAGCACACCAGTGAAAGCCTTCGCTAAAGTGGGCATCTGTAAACACCAACGCTTCCACGTTTGTTGACCAGACGACCCTGGAGTTTATTCCAGGTTCAATCCCCCAGCTTCTGAGTGCCGCGACAGTCTCATTCTCTGTGTGGCGTTTCGTCCTGCGGCCGCCTATCGTGATGCATCCTAGCGAAAGTCTTCGCCTGATGCTACAGCTGTGGATGCCAGCAGATTTGAATGCATGCGTCTGGCATGCTGCCGGTATCGTTCCCCACCCTTATTTGCCTATCCGCAGCTGGAGAGCACCAAGAAGATTCGCAACAGGCAGTAGAGCAACTCGACAAAGCGATATCGTGTCCCCAGGATGCTTCGGCAGAGATATAAGGAAATGTCGCGTATGTTGGTTGGCTGTCGTGCCCGTGTCAGTGTCTGCTCTGTGAATAAATCTATTGCACCTGTGCAAAAGAGACCTAGAGACACTTGAAAGGTGTCCTCACCCGTCATGAACACCCACATGACCGGTGAGGACATCTCTGGCTGAAGTCCGGCGGCGCCGGGTAGCGGTGCTTCCAATTCGCCTACATGCCGACGCTCGCAGCGCAAACTTTGCACATGAGGTTTACCAGCAAGGCGTGTCTCTTTGGCCCAACGCCACGGGGCCAGAAATGCGTTTCGCCGTCTGAGATCATCGATCTGCTAGTCTAAGCGGCCTATAGAGCTGCCTTGTAGTGGATTCTTCATGCACCAGAGAACCGGACGATGTGAGAGTGAAGTCGTCTTCGACTTGCATCGTCCCGTTCCCCTATTGCACTAGTTATTGTTCTGAAGTGAACCCAACTTGTGATCGCGCCCATAAAAGAGGGGAGCAGCAGGGACAGAAGCTCGCTATGATGGTCTCTGATGATCTGCCAAGTCTAGTGCCCTCCTGGTGGCTTCGAAGACCATCAGATTGAAGACAGCATATCTGAGGACCCGTCCCAGTATCTGTGCCTCCGTTTATGTATGTTCGACTAAACCAACCAGAGGATCACTCGATGCCGTGAGACGAGATTTCACGGACTCCGCCTGGAAAATACATTGCTCGCCCCATAACGACAATGAGGATCTCGCCCTGTCCCCTTTCCCAAGATGATCTACTTCCTCGAAGGGAGCGGGGGCATTGTGAGGGCAGTGGCGGTAGGTGTTGTTCACTAAAAAGGTCCGCGTCCGGACCGTCTTTGCCGTCGTCCTCAACTGCAATTCACCTCGTCCAGTAGAAAGACCTGCCTTCCTCCACTGATCCCTTTCCCCACAACTCGAACTCGAAGAAAATCAGCTTTATATTTTGCCCATTATTGAGCAGAACTACGTATGGGGGACCACAACGCGTACATGGCTGGAGACATAGAAGATGAGGTCGATAGCCTTAGCAAACGTCTTATTATCGTCTAGCCATGATGAACCTGCGAAGTATACTTTATCACGATCCCCAAAGAAATACTCCGTTAGCTGTAAGCTCAATGAATATGGAATAGCTCAATTCAACATACAAGTGGTGATGCAATACAAGATAGACGGCGCCGAAACACACACACATACAAGTACAAAGGATGCCAACACTGAACCGAGACTACTCAAGCCTGTCCAAGCAACCATTCATTCGCTTTACGCATGAGATCTCGCTGCGCCGATGACAGCCCCTCGCTGGTATCAGGGAACATTTCCAACCCCACTGCCCTTCTTGAAACCGCGCTAGGGTAGACGTCATCCGCAGTAGAGCGATCCTTAAAGGCGCCTTCGCCCGCACCTCCGGAGAAATCGTAAGGGGGGTATCCAGCTAAGAAACTTCCTAGCTGGGCTGCGAGATACTCGGCGCTGCAGAAAAGCGTGTTGTCCACAGTGTCAGTCGACTCTGACGACGGCTGAGAGTGGGGATCAAGTCGGAGGAAATATAACTTGCTTGTTCTCAGTGAGCGGAACTGCCGGGATGTACATCACAGATGCGTCCCCCGTTCCGTGGTTTACTCTCTATGGAGGCGAGTGTCAAAAACGCGAATATTTACGTGAAGCGACGCGTAACAGACCTCGACAGCGTGAATCACATCGCAGTGCCAATAAACTTGGTCCCCTGGCTCTACCTGAACGAACGTCAGCATGAAGTCCCAAAGACATACACGTCGAATCAGTTACACGAGGGATGCTAGTCACGGTATCCATAAAGCAAATGTGAGGATGAGTTTCAAGGGACAATTCTTGTCCTTATCGCGCATGAACAACACGGCATCAACTAAACCGATTCAATGGGCTGGTGAATTTGAAGCAAACACATACCTCTGCTGGGGACGCTTCCGGGGAAGTCTGTGGACTCCAGATCGAGCACCCAATTTTCAGCAGCAAGGAATTTGTCCTCATCGCCTTCAAGCTCGCCGCGGGATTGGCGTGGCCGGAAGAACGGGCGGAGCATAATGTAAGCGGAGACCATTTTGACGTTTGGAACAACCTGTAATGTGCCTTCATTGGCACTGGTTGTGCTCATTGATAACCAGCCTGGGATATCGATGTCAGGGACAGGGATTGATCAGCAGTACTTTGAGCGGTACGCCGGAATGCTATGGACTCGCCTTGCCATGAACGGAACACGTTGCACTAGCCCGAGCCCAAGTGTCAACATATAACAATAATAATAGATGTAAGCCACCACGCACGGAACCCTGCCCTTTGTATAGATCCATGGTACTATGAACTCGGTGCGTCCCGTCGAAGGGATCATACTCCTCCCAAGCCGAAGAGAAGAGTTTACTGTAACACTTTCGATAGGCTGTGTGGACGATGCTTGAAATCGTTACAAGGTCGCAACACCGCGACGAGTCCACCTACTGGGATCCTCCCAACGTTCCACGGAACCCCCATCCACATGTGGACCTAGGAATGAAGCTAAGTCAACGTTCCAAATCGATGGCACCCGATCCACCTATGGAGAATTTATTATCTCCCGGAAACCTGATCCGAAGACGATCGAAGTACGAGATGGGAGTCTGGAATGAGACTTCTACGTCCGGAGAAGCGTGCCATTGCGAAAGCAAATACTCCTGGGTACCAAGGACTCCAGGATGCGTACGCGCCTGGATCTGGGCCTTAGAATGATAGAACTCCCAAACCTATCACAGAGTCATGTGGGCCGTCACTTCTAACATGACTTGCACACGGGTAGCCTACCTGGGGATTTTCCCGGGGAAACCCTAAATGTTACATAGATTACAGAGCCACCATTCGAACGGTGAGGGTGAAATCTTACCCGTAGCCAAGTCACGATTCGTGCGAGCGTACTCTTGAATCTGACTCTTCCAACCAAGAGCCACCTATAATAGAGATTAGAGTAAAGTGGGATGACGATGATGAGGGTTTTTTCAGCACCTCGCTTGGAACGGCCCCTTTCACTATCACGGTGCCAACGGTGCGAATGCGATCAAGAAGATCCGCAGATACAGTACCATCCTGAATCTCTTTGTACTCGACCTTGGGAATAATCTGGACAAAACATTATTCGACACTAGAAAACACGAGAAGGATGCAAGATCATACACCCACCTCACTACCACGAGCTTTGATCTCAGCAACGAGGATTTCCAAACCAGCAAGTATCTGAGTCCACGTCTTCACCAGTGTCTTTTCTTCCTCCTTCGTTGGTATTATGGCTCGTTTGATATCGGCATATCGAGCAGGGAGCTGCCCGAACTCGGCCCCAGCAAGCGAAGAAAAGGCATCAGAAATATCACCGCCCCCTTTACTCTGGTTGTAGGCGTATCTGTTGCTGCGAGAGAATTTGGGCGCGAGAGGAGAAGTTCCAAACACCCCATTTACAGGAGTGGGGGCTATGTGAGGAGCCGCAGCATGAGCTTCAGTACTTCGAAACATCGCAGATATATAACTTGAAGAAACCCCGCAGGCCAGAGAACCCGGTTATTTATAGGGGATGGACAAACTGATACTGTAATATCGACAACCGAACAAGGGAAGGTGGCTGATTGTGCTGAATCCTCAGGCGAATACACCGTACTCGGATCTCGCGATCCACAGAGTCACGGCCCGAGGGTACTATCGTTGATCCAGATATGAACCCAACTGCCACTAGGGGGAGGATCCGCTAAAACCCGAGGGGTGGGATACTTTGGTTCGGCCAGACCGCCGATAACACTATTCACCTGAAGGCACAGTCTCTGGATAGGAGAAAAGTCGGAAAGCAGAATTGCATTTGTGCTAAATTTATTTAGATGAGAAATTCGTAGTGCGATCGAGGCAGAACGCTGGCCAAGGGGAGCTTGTGGGCTAAGTCTTTGAATGTCCCAGCTGACAAGGCTGGCGGTGTTCAATTGATGGCTGTGTACGGCAAATCCCGTCCGAAAAATATGCGTGAATCGACTGACGATGCAGTCTCTCGAGTTGCACGTATTGAGCAGGAGGTCACGGTAGCCCTCAATGACTCCACTTCTCTTAATCCTTTGGTCGACCTAATTTTTCGGCTCTCTTCTACTTCCGATCCCCTTGTAGCCCACAAAGCGATCTATGCCCTATATCGAATATTTGTTCTGGTCATATCATCCGGACGGCTAAAAGGAGGGAAAGACCAACCAGATGAGGTTAAAGCCGTTCGTTCGTGGCTATCGGCGAGGTTTGAAGAATACATCGACCTCTTGTGCGGGTATTTGAAGGACGATCAAGAACCTCTTCGGGTCTGCCTGTTTCCTATGGTGTTCCATGATTCCGGAGCTAATCTTCCTTTCTCTTTAGACTGCCGCTTTACAGGTGCTGATGTCATTGGTAAAGCACCTATCTGTATCGAAAATGGGGACGCGGCATATGCATGAGCTTTGTTTGCGTAAATGGGTTCGTGCCCTTCTCATTTGTCCTGCATCTAAGAGAGCTGCGTCATCCCCGGATTTTGGACAAGGCGAGGGGAGAGTCGAGACCGATGTACGGGACTCTGTTGGTCACCATTGGCTCGGCGCCTATGACGACATTCGTTTGAGTTTTCTTCGAGAATCAACGTTAGTCACTCTTCCGCCCCCATATGGCCATCGCATTACTTACCCAGCTTCATGGGAAGTTCATTATTACGATCAGATCAATCTACGGCATCGCATCCCTCCGTCCCACAAAATCTTCTGTCGTTTCTGGAGCTCATCTCAACGATGCCCCCGCCTCCCGCGATGGAGCAAAGTGGATGGACGAGAAAGCATCCCCCCAAATTGAACACAATTCTTTTCGCACTCAAATCTCCTCCTGCTGGCTGTCTCTTCTTCCTGTGCTTTCAACGTCCTCTTCGTTATCTGCTCGTGCACTTGCCGTACTGCATCGTGGTGTAATGCCCCATATGAATCAGCCGCTGAGGCTAATGGATTGGGTGGCCGGCTGTGTCGACCATGGTGATATTGTATTTTGGATGTGCCGGTATTCTTCTAACCGACTGGTTCAGGTGGATCGATTGGACTTCTAGCTCTCAATGCTCTATATCAGCTTGTCACAGAATATAACCTGTATGTAGTTCACTACCATTATTTCTTTTTTAAACTTTCAATCTGAATATCGAGATTTTTGGAAGCGACTATCCAGATCTGTACTTGCGTTTATACGCATTCCTTGATCGCGACGTACTCCACCTCAAACATCGCGCTAGATTCTTCCGTTTAGCGGAGCTATTCCTTTCTTCCACGTAATGTCTACCCTACCCTTCTGTATCCAACCATCTCTGACGGCTGGACTCGTCCAACAACTCCCGACCCCCCAGACATCTACCTGCAACTCTATTAGCCTCGTTCGTAAAGCGTCTATCCCGCCTTTCCTTATCTGCCCCTCCCGCAGCCATAGTCATGCTCCTCCCGTTCGTATATAACATCCTCAAGCGGCACCCAGCCCTCATGGTGATGATACACAACCCAACGTCGGATTTCGAAAATGGTATGAATCATCCAACCTCACCCGTCGTTCTCGGGGATTCGCTTCTCTAATGTGCACCATTTCTCTCTCTATTCCCCTTCGAACAACAAAAGACGCATTCGACCCCGACCAAAAATCACCCTTGCTCACGAATGCAATAGATTCCTCTCTCTGGGAGCTCGCGTCGCATCAAGAGCACTATTTGCCATCCGTGGCAACGATGGCGCGTATTTTCCGCGATGCCTTTACCAAACCTTCCTATGCCATGGAGGATTTTCTGGATCACACGTATACTACGGTAAGCGCCCAAGCAAGATCATGTCCCTGCACGGGGGGTTTTTTTTTTTTTTTAAAGAAATTTATTTACGCGTCTAAATTCGCTTCCCTATCCTTCCCCTTGCTTTGCGCAGTTATTCGAGGCGGAGACTCGGCGCAAGATAAGGAAAGAGCCGGCATTGTTGTTCGAGTTCAGATCACCAGGGGAAGGACGAGGATGAAGTCACCACATTTTGGCAATTTTGACGTCACAATAGCGAGAGTACCTACATAAATAGGCAACGAATTGACCTATCTGTGCCATTCACAAGAACTTTGAGTACGTATGGCTTGTGCGACTCACGACGGTCTCCGGACAAGGGGGAAAAAAACACTAAATTTACCATTCGCATGTACAGTCATGAATCAAAGGGGACTTGTACTTATAACAACAAGCGCGCGCAACTACGGTGAGTCACGTCACGACAAATCGATAGCAAAAAAAATAGCGTTCCTGGAGTACGCGCACTACAGTACTACAAATAAATAAAGTTGGTTAAACAATAGAACGAGTGAATCGCGAAAGGTAGGTAAGGTGTCACAGAGTTAGCAGGGAGTTCATATATGAGAAAAGAATTTAAAAAGAGGGAAAATAAATAGATCAAGATCCACTTGCAAGTGCAGCTTTAGCTAACAGGGACCCCTCGACGAATGGTGTAGTTTTGAAAGAAATGAGAGGAGCGGAGGGCTAGTGGGGGGCGTGGGCGACCATCGCTAGTCGCCGGTCGTCGTAGAGTACCAGTAGATTTGTGCGCTCCCATACTTCGCGAAGGCGCGGCTCGCCCACCTGACGCCGGCGGTGTCATAATGTGCGTATATGGAGGGGGCTGCTGCGGGTTTTGGAAAAGAATGGTGCGTTCCTTAAGTAAGACGTACGACTGCAAGGAGCAGAGCAAGAGCATAAATACGCGTATGAGACAGATATGCTAAACCGCAAACTTACTCTAGCTAACATGACTTTTTGCGTCCATATCTCTCCCTCGGATTTATCGCATGAGAAGATGTGAAATGAGTCGGACGGGTTCTCAAACATGCTCAGATTATCCGTCGACCGCAAAGCGAATGTGAAGGGTTTCGGGGATCGATATACTCGTGACATGGTATAAGCGTCAAAGTTGCTGAGAGAGCATAAGAGTGTTTCATCCTTGCCCTAGTAATCGTCAATGATGGCACGGTGAGCCCAACCCAGTGCAATTCAGATTGAAGGCAGCTTACAGAGTCTTTCTTTGAAAGAAAGAGGCAATGTTCACGGAGACGAAGATGCCGCTTTGACCATTTCCCTTTTTTGCCTTCCCAATAAATCATTCCCTCGTGGGTTGGAGAAGAAGATGGCATATTCTAAATGCTCTGCACTGTTAGCATTCATGTAATCCAACATATAAGAGATGATGAAAGACACCTTGAAGGACAACGGAGCTCGCAAAGAGGTTTTCTTGACCATCAACGTGTTCAAGCGCATATCTTGGTTCCAGGAGGCAAATATATCTGCAATCATCTCATAGTCCCGAATGGGTCGCTCTATTGCTCCGAGAAGGGATCAGCTCCAGTCGAGAGGAAGTATAAAACACGCCACAAGAAAACGAAGGAACTCACCCATGCCAAAGTCATTTGCCATTTCATACACCATCCACCCTCCCTCTGAACGGTCATCAGAGCTCGTCCCGTGCAATTCATTCTTCGCAGCCACAAGGGCTAGCACATCCCTCGCTCTGGTACTAGCTCCAATTTTAACAAGGCAGAATCGCTGCCGGTTTTCAATAAATACGCGGTGTTCCTCCGTAATATCAGCAGCAGTCAGTGCCTCTTCCTTGTATACATTGTTCGCGCTCGATGTCGGCACCGAAGTTGGCCAGTCTTTCCTGGCTGTGGGAGGCGAGCGGGCGGACACTGGCGTGATAGGCGAGCGGATATTGCGGGACGAAGGTGGATTGCGGTCGTCGTGCGATGGGTTTCTGGTCATTTCACCAATGGAAGGTCGGCGAGAGAGGGGAACGGATGCGCTACCATTCTCCGGAAAGTCAATCCAAGAGGGTGGCCTTTCGGCCGGATTTTTGGAAGATGGAAGGGGTGTAGGTGCAGGACTGGGGATGGGGACGCGAGTGGGAATCGGAGCAGGGTTATTTTGCAATGAAGGGCGGCCTTCTGATCCATCTACAGTTTTCGATCTACTTCTGGTAAGTGGGGGCTTTGGAAGCGCCTCGGTATATTTAGGGGGGGAAGGTCTACGAGATGTTGAGCGAGCGAGATCGTTACTGCGGTATTCGCGGCTTGTTTCCCGGGCAGAACTGGAAACCTGAGGGGGTTGTTGACCTCCAGAGTGGGGGGTATAGTATCCCGACTCTAGACGGGATTCGCTAAGAGGGGGTATCTTGAGTCTCAATGGTGGTCCAGGGCTCCCAGGACTAGCTGGAGAGAACATCCCTGGTGTCCGCTTTTGAGTGTTTGTCCGGCTGAAAACCGGCTCGGTCTGAAGTTCAAGGAGTCGTTGAGCAAGATCATCGGGAGCAGGGACGATGAGAGGTATTGTTAGTGGTGCGCGAAGCGACACGGCGATGAGAAGAGTTGGACTGGACACTGAATGGGTTATGAGATACGGAGGTGGTCTTGGGGTTCTTCTCGCGCGGAGTGCGATGCGGTAGAGAACGAATAGACTTTTGAGCCTTGAGTGCTGTAGGTATCGCCTTGGCTAAGGGTATATCGTCGTCATCATCGTCCTCAGGTGTATCAGATGATGGCCTAGTAGACAATAATGATGGGTCGACTGAAGGAGTGTGTTGCCGTCTTGAATTGTTGGGGGCCATGGGGCGACCGATGAGTCCGGCGCTGACTACGGCAGGCCTTGGGCCACCATTCCCCACAGACGAATCATAGTTGGACTCGGACGAGGATGTCTCGCCATGATAAAAGCCAGGGGGAGAATATCCACCAGTTTTCGAGAGTCCTTTGACTGGCCGCGCTGCAGCCATGGATTCGTGGAGCTTTGGGCGAGGAGCTGAGGGATTCGTCCAATCGTCGAATTTCCCAGGTCAAGAGCCCCTTACTATGTATTGCGGGGATTGCCGGATGGATAATCCGGATGTAACAATGTGCTATTGTCCTCAAAAAGGACCACTCCTTCAAAGAGCGACTCAAGGCTTTCAGCCATGAGTAAGAAATAAATCAAGGAGGAACGCCATCAGGCACTATTTGGAATCTATTCGCAGTACAGTGGAGGGGCGACCGCACGCTTTTCGTACTGTATGAATGTTGACATGGTTCTCGATAGTAATACATAGTAATATTTCCGTTTCCATCCACGTCTTCGGTGATGCTGTTTTGCAGATAAACTCCACTCCAAAAACTCAACACCAAGCTAAATATGGGAATCCAATCCAGATAGAAAAAACGGCGTCGTTTTTGTAGGTGGATACATGACAGATGGCCCCGCGTGCTCTACCAGCCAATCAGGACAGGAGCGCCCTTGTATCCATCGCAATGTCGTGCTACACCTCTTATGCATGGACCGCCCCCTGCCCTCGTTACAACTGGCGGGGGTGATACAGCACACGGAAATTTTATGTTCCATCACGATTCAACTTTACGTAGCTGTATACAGTATGTAAGTTCGCTGGAGCAAGGTATCAATCCATAAACAATATCCGCCCACCAGGATCTAAACCCCTGCAATCACTATAATCCCGACATATCTGCATGTTGTTATCCTGTTGGTCGGCGGTGGTGGGGTCCATTTTATACATCATGTCGGGCCGCCTGCAGTAATATGGGTAACAGTGACTGGGGCGGGCTATTGCATGGCTATTGCTATAGCGGCATCACCACGATGAACCCAATGACAATGAAATACAGCACCCCAGAAATGAACGTTGATATGGTGGCGACTTGAAGGCCATTTATCTCCCCTCTTTACGTCTAATTACCTATATTAGTCGTTTTCCGTTCCCCCCCGCCCCCAGAACACAGAGGGCATGTCGACGGTGAGTCGTTTGGAGCCTTCGAGATGCAGGTGAGGTCCGAAACAACATATAACTAGCAAGGCCTGGTCAATTCGTAGACCAACTTGGGGCTCATCCCGTCGGGTCGTCGAGATATGGAGATTCAGAGTGGAAAAACCTTTACCAGAGGAACCCCCCCTAGAAGACTAGCTTTATGTAATAAGAAAGCTGAGTTTTGCAATTGTTCCTGACTTGATTGGGTATTTTCTTGTGAAACCCCCTTGAAAGACTCTATCAGCTATAGGATAAGAATGCAGTAGGTAGTGAAATCCCTGATATGCATGTTTCTCGCTGCTGATGTTCTGTGATGGAAACCCATAAAGCACGCTGAATCTTCCATTTTGATTTGGTGGGGCTTCAGGATAGCTCGAGGTCCGACAGGCTAGGTTCCTCGATGCTCTCTAAGCATAGCAGAGAATTACGACTCCTCATTTATTATCTCTTCCCCATAAATGTCCACCGATATCGGTGATGCGCTGCAACTGATATGCCACGGCGAGTTCTTAACGGATTGGAATACATCAATTCAAACACCTGGTAATCCGCCTCGCGAATAAAATCCCTGGAGCTAACAAAACCGCTTGACACACTCTCGTCCACGCCAGGACGGATAGCCTCGAGCCGGTTGCAGTTAATCCTGAGCCAGTCGTCTAGCCTCCAACGAAGACTCTCGGAGGCACGGAATACCCCGGTGGCCTTAAAATGAGTTTCTGATGCTCCCCAAGAAAATTGACATCATGGCGTCAGAATACTCGAAGTTGACGGGGAGAATTCGTTTCAGTCTTCCACTGATGTCTTCGGCGTGTCTATATTTGTAGTTGGTGGCACGAGCCCTTCCCAACAAGTATACAGTATATGCTGTACTCGAACTTGAGGAAAGAACGTTGCTACATCGGATCGGATTATGAATCACGGCCGGACGTGTCGTCGTCGTCGTCGTCGCCATTCTCTGCACTAGATAATGATGTAGCCTCGACGTCAACAACTTCTTGTACTTCGGCGCGCAAAGCCGAGGCCTCCGCCGCACTGGGGGCCTCCTTCCCCTTGGGTTTGAAAAACATGACCGCAAGCTGTTTCCCAATTGTCCTCGGAGACCACTCGTCCGCCACATCTGCCATCATGGCCCCGATCTCGTCCATCTTCCTCATCCGTTGTCCCCTACTCGGTAATGGCACGTCCTTTTTCTTGGCGAGAATGACGTTTACCATGTTCCCCCTCGCAACTTCCTTCCGCCCCTTATCGAGCTTACGCATGAGATCGCGGGATTCGACAGCCCACGACATCTGAATCTGCTTTTTCGACCCCTGAGACTTGCGTCGAGCGCGCGCTTCAGCTTTGTCCTGCTCATGAAGCCTCCGCGTGTCTGTCTTGGATATTATGCGGACGATTGCTTCAGGTTTGACCGCGACTAGTTCGAGATTGTCCTTGGTCTTGTCGATCGACGAAAGAACATCTTCGAGCGGTCTTGGCGGCTCCAGGGATTTTGTTGTGGGATTCACGAGGCGGACCACCGCGTGCTTGATGTATTCGTTAAGAACTCGTCGTCGCACGTCAGTTTCATACCATCGTACAGTCGTGCTGCAGCGCATCCCCGATATCGGTGGGCACGTATGGCGAAGAGATAATAAACGGGTAGCCATAATTCTCTGCCATGTGCTTATCAGCCACAGGTCACAAGAATAAGGTTGAAAATTCACCGTGCGAAGAGGGAGTTTCCCCACGGCGGGAGATGTCGGATTGCAGCTACCTGTAGGGCTCTAACGTAGTATTACCTATCACAGTGAAGGAAGATTTGATACTGGTGGGTAGCATAATATGTTGTAAGACTGTAATAATACGCAGGACTCACAAGAATCCCGAAATTGCAATGAAGAGTAGAGGGCACGCTATGAGGCTCCAGAGACGTCTATGAATATTAATGTCGGTATCAGCCTCAACAGAGTTGGTTCCGTCAACATTCGGACTTCTCCAGAGACCCGTCAAGACGGAAGATCAGCCTTCTGTGCATGCTGTACGAACAAACAGTGAAAATGCGTTCCGAACGTCTTCTCATTAGAAATATTGATGGACCAGTGCCCCAGACTCCAAATCTCTGCCGGAAGCAAATGGAAAATGTATTGACTGCTGACGTAATTTAACAAGTCGCAGAACTGCTGAATGCAGATGAAGACACGCCTGGAAGATTCTACAAAGGAGAGGTGTGGAGTATCTAAGACAGGGTTGCATATTTGATTCTCAGGGTAATAGCGCAGTGAAGAGGGAATAACTTGGACAACAACAGGTTTCTTGTCATTTGCATTTGTATGAGGCTAACAGAGAGCCATGTAGCTGCCACCAAAGGACCAAGGGAAACCAAGCCAAAATGTGATTGTCAATTATCTACTTCAATAATTCTTCGACAATCCTGTCATCGCCTATATTCGCAACATTCGCACCGCGATAATTGAGTCGTCGCAGAACGTCGATCTGGAGAAAGAAGAGAGAGATGTCAGAGGTCCATCAATTTCAACCAAAACAGAGGAATCGAAGGACATGCCACTTTGGCTTGTGGGAAACCCAAGTCACAGAATTGCTCAACATGTGCTCGTTCTAGCCCAGCCATCGCAATCTCATCACGCTTCGCCAACGGTGATTTCGCTGAAGAATCACTTGAAGTTGAGGGTTTCGGAGTCTTCCGTGGTGCGCCGGCATAAATCTCAGCCCAATATCGTGCAGTTTCGTCGAACGATGTATGTGATGCCATGTAATGTTTCGCAACTTTAAAGAAAGACGCCATCAGCATCGAGGGAGAAGGTAGACACAGCTCGGGAAATAACTTACCTTCCGCATCCTGAGGATCGCTGGGCTCCGGACTGCATAGAAGCGATTGGAGCGAAATCAGGTAGATTTAAGGGTTAATACGGGCGACCACGCGTCTTTCAAGATGTCCAAACATATTGCACCCTGAAACAAGAGGTCAGGAACATTCAAGGATGCGCGATCACAATAATCCGTACGGATGCGGACGAGATGTTCGGATGGTACACCTTGCTGGATATTCATAAACGTATCAAATATGAGAGGAAGGTTTCATCCCCACAAAGGAAGAGCTTGGAGTGATCCGTACGTGATGAACTTCATCTTTGGGGGCTGAAAGGGGTACGCGTCCGGAATCACGATGTCCTGCCGCGGCAAAGGCAAGGTCAATTAAGCCCAAGAATGGCAGGCATTGGAATACTGACAACGTTATATTGTCCTCCTGCGTATGGGGTATCCTCGGGCCCAGGAAATGAGCCTACGAGGTGGAAGGGAGAATCACCTACGAGATCGACGGTGATAAAGCTGTCTTTGTCCGCCTTGCAATCTTCAGAGGTAAGGTTAAGAATTAAGCAGTGTTCTTTCTATAGAGATCAGATCGGGTTACCAGCGATTTCCTTGTTGACACGGCGAAGGCGGGCATCCATGACAGGCAGACACGGTCGAAGCTAGTACGGTACCGGATTCAGATGTCGGGTCACTCCGTGGCACGAGAACGATCGCGATTGATGAGTATTGTTACTGGCGTCGAACAACTTTTGGCTATTTTAGTCGATAGGGAGACAAATATTAGGAATGTTCCAACCATAGCAGCTCCTCATAACATCCAAAATGCTCTGGAGTCCTTACCTAAAGCCCTTCCTGAAAAAGGCCTAGGAACCGAGGGTCCCTTGCTTTTATTCAACATGCCGTACTCCCCGGGCTCGCTCCGGGCCATGCTGGTCCTCGGTATGAGCTTTGAATCCCCGGTGGAATAAGGCTCAAATTACCTCCTAGATACTTTGGCTTCGTGACTGGAGGTGCTATTCCTGCTGCATTGCATGGTGATATTCTCGCATCGGTCTATGACCAAAATGTCCAGGTGCCTGTTCTCGGTGCCACTCAGCACTTCGATATTTTCGACTAATTTTGTCTAATAGGTTAATTTGCCCGTGAGTTGTTTCCAACACCATGTTTTAGGTCAGATTTCGAGTTTATCACTTGCTAGGCAGAAACCATCAGTACCACTGTCGAACATAGAACCCTTGAGTTGCTCTTGGATCTGTTGAAGTTACCCAGAGAGAGTTTTCCTGGGCGCACGATTACCACGGGAGCCACTGCGAGCAATGTTCTGGGTCTAGGTGTGCATCGCTCTTCTCTCTGCATTGCGTGGACTATCCTGGCTCACGGCTTGCTGCTAAAGCATGCGGTCGTGATTTTGCGATCCGTCACGCTATCCAAGATCCCGAATATTCTGCTGCTGAGCATGGCTTGTCCCGGGCAGACGTCAAAGTTCTTGCAGACAGACCTCATGCATCTTTGCTGAAGGCAGCATCTCTCGTCGGTATCGGTCGCTCGAATGTACGGCTTCACCCTCTTCTCCTAGATTTATCATCTTGAAGGTTCTTGTCAAGGTCATCGATATGTTCGATGCGAAAGCCCAACAAATTGATCTTACCCTGCTGGAAGGACGTCTTGCAGCCTGCCCTCCTGGAGGACTTCAAGGCATCATCGTCGCCCTATCGTTTGGCGAAGTCAATACGGTATGAACAATTTACCGTGTCGAACTATTCTCAACGATAACCCATGTAGGGAGAATCTTCACCCAATGTGAAGAAAATTCGTGAGCTGTGCGATCGGTATCATGCATGGCTTCATATTGATGCTGGTAAGGATCCGTAGCGATCCAACATAACTATATTAGTATCTGACAATGCAGTAGCATTTGGAGCATTTGCACGACTGGTACCTGAACTTCAAGATCAAGCTGCCGGTCTGGAACTTGCAGATAGTATTACCTCGGATGGTAAGCAACATAGTTCTTCAATAACCTCGAATATTGTTTACCTAGAATAATCCATGCCAAAGCCCATAAGTGGCTAAATGTCCCATATGACTCCGGTCTCTTCTTCTGCCGGTCGCTCGAGTTGCAAACCTCCATCTTTGGTCCATCTCCACGATCCGCTCCTCCCCCATACCTTACCCCTATAGGCCCACTCGGATCTCAGGTTTCACCAGAAATGGAATCCGCCTTACTCATCCCATCTCCACTCAATATTGGCATCGAAAACTCACGTCGGTTCCGGGCTCTTCCGATCTTCTGCGCTTTGCTTTCCCTCGGAAGGGACGGATACACTGAGATGATCAGAAGACACGTGGAATTCGCTCGAAGGCTCGGTAGATGGATGACCTCCGGTGAAGGTAGCAAATGGTTTGAGGTACTTAATCTTTCCCCTGGAGTATCCTCCATATCGCACTCGGAACCCGTCGTTCCCCTCAATATCGTACTGTTCAGAGCACGCCCCGGACCCCTCTGCCCTGCGATATTTTCTCACACAAGTTCTGACGGCTTAGGCTCATCTCGTCTCGTCCGAGCGATCAATGATACTCGTCGGTTATATGTCTCGCCTTCAATGAACGCTGTGCGTATTGCCGTCTCTAATTGGATGACTGGTCTACCGCCGGCACACAGTAATTCCGCCGACAAGGATGATTTTGACATCGTCACCGCGGCATTGATCGATGTGATGACATCCGCAGCTTCTTCTAGCGCTACCATTTGTGCCTAGTTAGGTCCGAGACCACGTGGGGTGACAAATGGATGGTTCTTTGTGTGCCTGCTTGGGGTAATCACATGTTCATGCGCGACCGGGCGCCTACATTGCCCAAATAGCGTGCCATTTCCCGGTTCCATACTGCCCTATGTGTAAATTGAGCGCTCTCCCAAACCCTGATCCTCTCCACAATGATCGGCAGGCCACAGGCCGCGTGCATGCGGCCACGACGCCCGGAGCTTCCACAACTTAAAAAGGTCTCGTATCAATAATACTAGGCTCATGTGAAAGTGCAAGCTCACAGGCCTTAACGCTGCCTTTGAGGATATCAAAAAGGAACTCACAGGCCACGTAGGCCTTTTACGCGATCCGATCACACCCTCTTGAGACTACATCATCCCCATTCCCCATCCATCAGACGACTTGTATCGAATTCTGCTTCTCACAACTCACAAACAATCGCAGAAGCAGTGGAGCTGCAGCTACTCACTGCGCTTCAAAATGAAATCCCGCGTTACCAACAATATATTGTCCACGTGTGCAGAGAATTAACTGGGGTGGTTTGGGTGAGGCAGCGCCAAGGTACGAGGCTGAATAGTAAAAACATGATCGCACACAAAATCCAGAAGCACGTACGTACGCCCATCATCATAGAGTTTACGTGGAAAATGGTTCTTTTAAAAAAAGTCTTCTCCCACCCACACTGATCAAGAAGGATGAGGCCTCTTCAGGAAACATTCATGAGACGGCAAAGATACTATGGGCAAGGCGGGGAAAAAATGGTTAGGGGTGGGGCAAACGCGGGTAGGTGGCAAGGGGAGGGGGAAGTTCGAGGTGCCATCAAATTATGGCAAGAGGTGAATGGAAGGGGTGATGGGAGAGAATGGTGGTCGGAACTCGAGAGGAAAACGTTTTTTTGTGGATTTTCTACGTTTTTCGGCAAAAGCGAATCCGGAAGAAAATTTGGGAACCAACTGCAGAGACGCGCGGGCATCGAAGACGGCCTGGGCGAGCGGGCACTGAGTCAATTTGGGGCGTTGGCATTCTTGAAGCGGGGCAACGATTATTAGGCCGGCGTCCACCGAGACGTCGGGGGAGCGAAAGTATTGAGGGAGCGACATATACGGGGGAACCGAGCAGACAGAACAGCGGCATGAAGTGGTGAAAAATTTCGTCAATCGATAACAAGATGATGTGCACTGCAGAGGTGTTGCAGAAAAAGAAAAAGGAACCTCGATGGTGGTCGAGCGAAATGAAATGCAAAATGTGAGGACAAAAAAAGGTCAAGTTTATCGTGCACGATCAGACTGGAGAATAACTCTAGCTTGGGTCGAAAGCGGATCGGGATCACGTAAAGGAGGAACCAAGGCGTCGCTCGTAGAGCGCCATGCCAGACGCAGAACTCGTATATCTGGTCCGAAGAACCAGAGCTAACGAGAAGGCAAGCTAGAGGGAATCGTTCGTATCGATTGCCACCAGAAGATAGCCTTCCAAGAGGCTGATGCAAGACGAGCGACAAACAGAAAACTTCCGATGATACATATCCGAAAGGGTAGATGGATGGAGGCAGGTGGAATAGAACGCTGGCGAGTACCTTATGTACAGATGTTGGATCGCGGACCGCCGCGGCACCGTTGATGGGACCTGATGAATAAGTCTGTGGTGAGGTGAATATGGTTCGGGGTGCCAACGGCGGAGTATAGAGTCAGGAGAGAGACGGGAAAACCTGAAATCGATAGTCGGAGTAGAGAAACGCGCTTTGAGAAGATGGATAATACGAGCGGCCGAAACAAAGATATACCGATGCTGGTGTCACGCTTGCCTACTACTAGATCCTGAACATGCCCGAGAAAGCGGTCCATGAGGACGGAATATGGCTCTCGGCAATGCTGCGAGGGAGTCTGGTGTCATACCAGGACCTCTCAGGCTCATGACGAGGATATGAAGTGTCGTCAGAATGGAATCTCGATTCATTCTCGTAGGTTAGGCGAACAGAGAATGAGGACGGTTCACCGTCCCCATTTCCAATGCCATAAGTATGGTCGAAATAACGAGGGATGACAAGTGCCTGCTGTGCCCCGCTACCAATACCGACTTGACCCGCAGGACCGTACACGTACTCGTGTCCGTGTACTGCAGCGTACGCGTCGTCATACTGTTGCAGCTGTGGAGCAGGTGGGACGGGAGGAGCCACAAAAGGTCTCTGAATCGCTTCGTACATGGGTCGAGGCTTGCTAGGGGGCTGAGGAGAATCGAGTACCGTTGACGCTGGATCCCAAAGGGCAGGAGTCTTGAGTCTGCGAGGGTAATGGACATCGTGAGGGGCCGAGTTCGGACGAGGCTCTAAGTCGAGGCCTTCAACAATCTTAGCGGCACTGCCGACTTCTGGGAACGATGCGGCGCGACTGTGGAGGTGAACCTCGAGGCCATGCGGTGAAGGCAGTGGAGAGGAAACAAGGGTATCATTTAAAGAGTCAAAGTCATCTAGAATAGCGGAATCGGGAGAGGTAATCGCAAAAACAGGCTCGGCATGATTCTCCGCGGCACAAACTTCGGCAATGAGTTCATCAATGACCTGGAAGGGCTTCTTGGTAGGAGGATTGGTCATCCGACCATCGCGCTCACTGCCGATGGCATTCACGGTGGTCAACTCGCGTCGGCGGAGCTGACGAAGCCAGGAAAGCCATTGATCAGGGTGGGGACCGAGGATCCACGAGAAAAGAGCGAGAGCCTTGCTCTCGATAGACCTCATGGAAGCAATGCTGAGTCCTGTAACCTCGTGCCTACAATTTAAAAAAAGACTGACATGAATGACCAGAAAGAAAAAAACTCGGAACCGAATAGCAACACACCAAGTCTTTGTGGTAAATGTATTGTCCTCGAGCCATTTGTTACTCAGGGTGAGACCTAAAACGAGCAACCTCCAGGGAATTTCATTCTTACTCGCCAGAAGATCATCCCTGAACGAACGCTCCATCTCAGTCTGGACCTCCCCGTTTGTTTTGCCAACGGGAAGGCGTTGTATGAACCAGAGACTGAGCATGAGGGAGGCAGAAGAGGCAGAGACCTGATAGATGGTCTGCTGAACAAAGCGCCTAAAGGGAGGAGGGACAATGGCTCCCGAAAACGAGGGCGAACGACGAAGGGTGCTGGCAGAGGGCGAGGGAACAATACTGAAGAGAAGATTAATATAGAGAAATGAGAACAATGACTACACATGATGCTTACTCGTTGGCAGTGAGGACAGAGCAGATTTCCCAGATGGCGTCACTAATCCAATCTGAGAGACCAATGGCAGCGTTGGCTCGGGCTTGCTCATTGGCGACTTTGAGGAGTTCGGAGGGCGATGGAATGAGTTTAAGAGACGCTTCATCCAGGACTGGGGTCCTCGCCTCGGGTAATACGTCACGAGTCCGCAGTTTGACTACGTCTGGGACGACGTCAGGCATAGGGACCTCATCAGCTGACGGGGCAGGACCACCAAAGGCGGGTTTGCCGACGGCGGCGGGGAGGCGATACCTACCGAGGGGGAGTGGAGGCAGGTTGCTGGGAACAGGAGGCCATGGAGCAAGATTCTCGCGGTAACGGTCAGCCAAAGGTCCGGGCACGTAGTCTTTCCTGAATTGCATCTCGTGTTCTTGATCATACACGTCATCGATGTCAAAAGTGGGTGTGGGAGGCAAGCCATGGGGTGAGGGTGGCCAGGGGGAAAGATTACGGCGGCGCTGTTGCTGCTGCTGCTGAGTGGCACCGCGAAATTGAAGACCACGGCCCTGCACCAGAGGGATATTCCTGCCAGTGTCAATGATGTCCGGGCCGCCATAGGGATGATCGTCAAAGGGCGTGTTCTCGTCAGCACCCCGCCGGGCGGCTATAAGAGCCGCGAGACCGATCGTGGTAAGATCAGTGTGGGGCGAGAGGAGAGGGTTAGAACGAGGGCCCTTGAGGTGCCCAGCACTGCGGCGGTTCTGGGACTGGTGCTGCTGCGGAATGTGCTGGCTTTTCTTGGCGCTTGGGCCAAGGTTGGCGGCTGCGGGGACCATCAATACTGGTACAGGCATTGGGGCGACTTCAAGCAACTTTCGTTGTGATATCTGACTCTTGCGAGTCGGGGGGACAGACGAATCTGGGAACGCCTTTTGATCGATGTGTGGGCGATCTTGGGGCGCAAGTGTCGTGGCGAGGTCGTGATTTGGATATCTAGGAGGTTGAGGGGCTCTTCCACGGGTCAAGCTGAGAGAGAGGATGCGAGCTCCAGTTAAGGACTGCAAACAAGGGAGGTAGTCGTCCGAGTGGAACAGATCTGGGAGACTGAGCCTGTGTGCGATGTATGGTAAGCGGGCAAGAACGCGCGGGCAAGCGGTGTACTAACTGGAAACGGAGGCTGAGGCCGCCGCAGAGAACGCAGAGAGGGAGAAAGAGAAAGAGGATCCCTGCTGTGGTTAGGAAGAAGACGAGGACCAAGGTCGAACACAAGCCGCCTCAAAAAAAATCCAAGGCCTTTGTGCACGTGCAAGCCCAGCCTTTTTTTTTTCCACACCTGGATCGGTTTCACACAGCCGTCTTACACACCCGCGAGAAAAAAAATTAAAGAAACAATGGATGGATGTCTCTGGATGCCGGTTTATTCGCTAGACAACCGATGCAAGATGAAAGAGAAGGGGAAAAGACTTGACAGAAAACAGAGAAATTATTATCAGGCACGGAAAACATGAGACGAGCCGTTGAGGGAATCTACAGTAGGCGAGGGAGGGAGTTCGGAATCACAGAAATCTAGAACGTCTCCTCCTCCTCCGTGGCCGGAACTCCTCCTTCCGCGGGAACCTCGAATCCATCCTGGGGACGGGATTAGGGCATTGTCACTCCCAACAATCAAGGAATGGACCAAGGGACTTACCTCAGTCTGTCGGTCCATACCCGACACACATGTCGTGCACTGATCAGATCGAGCCAAGTTCATATAAATGACCGGAACTTACACTATACAAGATCTTTTGTATTTCTCTTAGAGTCGCATCGTCTTTACCTTCAGCTTCCAATACTTCTACTTGATTCTGCACAAGGATTTCGATATCTCGAAGCTGTTACACACAGCACACTATGTAAGTGTCCACAACCCGGGATCGCTAGAACACAACAACTAACTTTTGCAAAATAGAAATCTCTTTCTTTTTCTAATCCCTCCATCTGGGCCACAGACTCCCGCAGCTGCAACTGCAGATTCGTCACGAATTCATGTGACACGCCCGCTGACGACCCTGCCCGTACTTGAGTATTCCGACATAAAACGTTAGGGGACTCTACGTTCATTCAAACATAGAGTCCACTTACCTCCTGAGGGAGTGCGCCCTCCAACCCTAGTGGGTGCTAATCCCGAACTTGAAGATCTCACAGGTGCAATTGTTGCGGGCGTCTCCATCGAGACTCCTTTCCGTCTTGCAACCGCGTCGTACCCCTGTTCACCATAGTTTTGGTCCCAAAAACGCTTTATCCACTGGAGAAACTCGAGATTGTCCCTGATCCAAACACGGGAAACGATCGATCGTACATCGTACTGACATCAAGGATGAACGTACTGCATTTTGCACTTTACAAGCTTATCCACCGGTATCGGCTGTTTATGGCATCCCAGTCAGAGCACATGGGTCGGATAATAATCGGCCCACCTTTTCGATCTTCTTTGCCTTGAACACATTCTGAAGGATCTTGAAGTTGGCAAGGAATTCATACTCGTGCTTCGCGTTCATCTTTACGCGAGACATGGGTACGTCCCCTATTCATAGACCACATTAAGGACCCAATGACGCGTCAGTTGCTGCGCAAAGCTCTGCGACACTCGGGACGAGGCGCGTCAAAAAAAAGACGAGGTGGAGACAGACCATAGATCGAATCGAGAATCTGGCAATATGCACCCCCAGTGCCACATTGCTCGATCTTTACATACGATATTTGCAGGAGATCATTGAGCCAGGCTAGCAGGTCTGTTCGGGACTCCCCCATAGCTATTCCCAGTAGCACTTTCTTGGTTGATTCGAAATGGAGCTTGCCGGGAGTTGTGTTCAATGCTCATTCATATACATGGGTACACCTTCCTTCTTGAGAGTGTCGCCGCTGCTGGGCTCCGCCGAAGCCCCTTTCTATTTCTGCTATCGCACGCATCTAAGGGGTCGCCGCAGGTGGACTTCCACAACCATCCAAGGTGCATTTGTTCACGTCTGGCCATCTGCAACGAACTAGGTGTTCCCGCGCTTCCCAAGTTCAGGGGTTATTGGCTCAGCTGATGACCATCGGTATCTAACGTCTTCGCGCTGTCAAGTGGGATCCCGGAAAGTGCGATCCGTCCGTCAAATGCCTCGGAGCGATTTACATTACATACACCGTGAATTGCACAAGCGCTGCGTCCGCATTCTCAAATTAGGCTCAAATTTGCTGTCTACTATTGAGGATCCGCCGAGTACCAGCCTTATCGGTATTCTGCGCATCACCTGTCCACCAACTGAGAATTTGTCATGAGACCTTGGCTGATGCAAGCCCGTCATCCAATTCAAGCTTTTACCCCTGTAGTCCATCGACGGTATTACTTTCTCCCCATTTCCGTTCGGACGAGCAATTGGCGAAATTGTGGGTGGCATCTCCTCGTCTCATACCCCACGATCTGTTCCTGTTCAGCCTGAGACATTTCCCATGAAGACTAGATAGTCTTTCGCCCTGATTCGACGTCTTTCCGTGGCATCCTCAACGGTTCTACCGGCGCGGCTTCCGGTCCCCTCCTCAGGCTCATGAAGAAGTTGGCTCTGAGAACCAGATACGGTTATTGACGTTGAGCTAGCCTCAGCACTTCGTACTCATACCCATCGCCACAGTACCGTGCCTTTCCCGAGATGGATTGCGCCGCACGGTTGGCGGACCGAGAAGCCGCTTGGCAAACAGGGGCGAATGGAGCCCCATAATGACGCCAGTACAGTAATCAATGACAAGTTGCCTCAGTGGTTGGTTCCCAATTTCACGTTACGTTTTCCCCGCTGCATTTGGCCGCCTGGATCAGTTTGTTAGCCTGGAATTCCATGTAGGCCAGTGAGTGACATCATTAAGAAATTCGAAGTAGGCCGACCGGCGCCAGTATAATGCCGCTGCGCAGATGGCCACATCAAGCAAAATATTCGTCTTTCGCTCCAAACCGCCAGGTCGCACGCCCGATGTCGGCCCCGTGCGGATCGAATAATTCACAGTTCATGAAGCTGATACTATTTTCTGCACCCCACGTTTCGTTCTAATCATCCCGATATATCATTACCTTATTCTCTACCGGTATTTGCAAGACTCCTATTCGCCAGTCCTGTCAATCGTCGGGATTATACTTATACAGCTCCACCGCAAATTCGTTAGCGAGAATTGATCAGGTGTCCGGTGGAGAGGACAGGTATGGGTATGGGCGATAAGGTCGGACATAAATATTCATGACAAATGCTTTGCTTTCACTGTACCATTACCAACCAATCTGGATGACCTTCACGCATATGAAGCCTGCTTCTCAGATTTGCATCTCGTTATATAGTGCCGCAGTTTTTTGTTCGGGACTGGATCATGTCATGACTGAAATTCTCGGTTGTGGCCTCCGGCAATCTAAACAGAACAGCCGGTCTACTCTTTCTGTGGGCGCCACCTCCGAGACCGTATTTTGCCTTATTCAAATGCCTGAGCGTCATTCGCGCTGCAGTCCCCTGTTTGTCGCTCATTGCACATACATGGATGATTGGGTACCATCTCTACATAATCTACATCACTGGACTTCAAGTTCACCCATCTCATTGAGCTAGGGGATGTCGCACAAGAACAAGGAAATCAGGACAGGGCCGGAAGTACGGGTCCCTTCGCGAGGTACTTTTGTGGCTCGACCCTTGGTCACAATTAACATGCTTGAGATCCCTGCAACCATGGAGATCCCATCCCCCGTAGGTGTGGGGGAAAAGCCGCAAGGTGGATATTACATGTAACTTTGGGTGAATGCACCAAAGCATCAGTAGTCTGCAGACCCTATCACGATATCAGGTTCCATATCGTCTTGGTTGTCTCGTTTTGTGGCTCAGGGTGGTCTCGCCGCCGCCTTGTATATAATTATCGTGCCGACACCGGACTGAATCTAGGGAAAAGATCAATGAGTTGGATTTCATCGCATGGTACTCACATGTTACAGTAAGGTGAGAAAGGCACGGTATCGAGAGGCCGTTGCACCTAATGTCAAGGCACAGGGCAGAGTTCCCTGACTGAGGCGAAGTCTAATTAGCGTCTGTCGACGGCACACTGGTGGTGGAAGGAAGGAAGGGGGAAGGTACGACACGCCCACATTGTGTTTGATTGATAGGGGCTGATGAAAGGTGAGTGGCTAGTGAGGGTGAAATTGTCCGGAGCCTTACGGGTGGATTTGCCAGTGGATTTGCCAGTGATTGGTCTCCCTTCGATATCAACGGCACGGCAGAGGGGAGACGCGCGTCCTATATAGTATTAGTGCAATTTCCATGTTGTCTCGGCTTTGCTGTGAACCTCCCTTCTGGAACGAATGAATCGGGGGGGACATGTGTTTTTATGGAAAATGAGCGCCCTGTCACGGGTATATAGAGCGATAGCTGAGGGTCCTCAGAGTAGAAATTGATAACCCCAGTTCGTACAGACAATGTGCCAATTGCCGAATCCCCAGGTGCGCGAAACGAGCGAATCGCTTTGTCGTGTGGCGATGGGACTCGAAGGAGAAGAATCCGCAGGCTCGACGAGCCATTCTTATGAATGGTGGAAAAGGGGGCAAGAAACCGTGGGATGAGTACCCCTAGAGCTTTGCAACGACCGAAATTGAGTCCAACGACTGAGATTACATCGCTTATGAGGGAGATTCTGGGGTGTTCTTGGGTCAAGCACCCAGGATCCGGGGCACCTCCCCGCACGGAGATGATCGTGGTTTCATCGGAAGAAGCAGCCCAGACATCATGGTAAAATAGCTGCGAGGAACGTGATTGATTAAGTCGTGGGGCGCTTGAAGCCAGCAGATTCAATTTGTTAGTCAGCCTGCCCTGCCCTATCAAATCTATGCAAACCAGGACCACGGTTTGGACATCTCCGTTGTTCCGTGGATGTAAGGGAAGGGTAAGAGTGAGCCAGCACATGTACAATGACGCAAGAGCACAGGAAAAGTTGTGTCCGGACGAGAATCTTCAAGACCATGGCAAACGACAAGCTTTGTTGTGATGTTTTTTTTTTTCAGTCCACCCAAATGATTTAGAGAGGAAACTCATCGTTCGACAACTCATACCGGGATAGGTTGGAGGTTGGAAGTTGGGTGAGTGCAGGGTATGAAGGGCCTCGGTGTCTTGGCCTGTACAGATGTACAAAGGCATCAATAGATCGTGTGAAACCTCTTCTTTCGAATATTGGATATTCTGGAGAATTGAGTGGTCCAATGCGTACAAAACAGAGACCAAAACGGGTAAGATACGCCCAGGTCAAGCGGGAAGTGTGTGACCCGGTAAAAGAGGCAAGAGGGCACGGATTTTCTGTTAATCAAGCATTGAGACTGGGGCGTACAGCAGACGAAGGATGTTACGATCCCTGGTCCCCTAAGAATGACAGATGCGGAGTCGACAAACATCACGGAAAGAGAGATCCCCGGGCCAAATCTAACACATATTTCGCGAGGTAGATCCTATCGGTCAACTTGCTCCCCAGATATTTTTCGACGATTTCGCGAAGATAACGGCGGAAATCTCGATGCTCCATCCAGTGGATTTTGGCACGCGGCAAGTTCCGGTAAACCAGTTGTCAACTTTAGATATTCACGGAATGCGTGCTACACTCGTGAGACGCACGCTGGGGAACCTTGTGCCCCCAAAGATCGCTACCCCAAGCACCGTGGTGAGCTACCGATCTTTTATTGTCTGCTTTTACTTTGCAATCTCGCGTTCTGGTCATCACATTGATTATCCTCCCTCTGTCAAATAGGCCGGAGGTTCCGGTGCGAGTATGGCTACCGTAGTAGATTTCTACTCGAAATTACCTAAAGGCCCGGCCGTCTCTTCCGTCTCTGGCATCAAGGCGAGATACTTCAACGGGAAGAACGCATCCAGTGCTCCAATTCTTGTGACCATCGGTACCATCTTTTTCATTGGGTATACGATCGACTACCAAAGTAAGAGAAATTATATCATCGTCCCATCACCCGCGAATTTTGACGACATGTTTCCTATCACTATGTAGTGCACTTGAGTAAGCTTCTCGTACTGGACGTTCGTTGCACCCGGTCTGACTGGAAACGATCTAGAACACCACAAGAACTTCCACCATTAGACGAAGCGGGATGCGCATGCTATACTCTCGATTTGTACTTAGTCCGTTCAATCGTACACCGAGCAATATCAAGGACACCGCTCTCCCTCATTAATTATGACAGTGAGAAGGGTGCATTTTGCTCCCCCTTAGCTGAAAAATATGGAAGTATGATGCAAAGTTAAGCCCAGATCCTTCTAATGGCATATACATAACCTCCAAAGATTGGGAAATGTTGACGAAATAGACCAGCAAAGAAAGGGTCGAGCCCCACTGCCGAATTCGGGCCCCACGCTGATATTTAAATCCTCAACGTGACTCTTGAAGCACCATGAACCAGAGTCCACATATCATTAATGTCTAGGGGTAAGAAGAGCGAACCACGCACTCCCATGAAGGCAAAACTCATATACCCGAATCCGAAGTTGGTCCGCAGGAAACCACTCATTACCCCCTTGATCCCTGAGCGACCGAAAGAGGGACTTGATCCAGAAAAATATCCAGGAGCTGGGTAATTCAGGGGAAATTCTTGGTCCAACATGGAAGTGGGTTCTGGTTACTTTGTGATGCTGTGAGTGAATGTTTCGCTAGCGCTGGCGCTCAAAAGCTGCCGGCGGACCGCCGACGATCGGAGAGACAGTGAGAGCCTGGATAGGGGCAGCAGGTCATGAAGAGCGCGCCAGACAGACAGATTGGATCAGCCGAAGTTTACGCCCACGATAGCGTGGCCGCACCAGTTGCGATTATTTCCATAAAACAGAACATCAAAAGCCGCCGGAGCTATGGGTCGTGAGTAGCAGGTACGATTGCATGGACTGGGTGGACATCACCTACCCTTCATCAATCTTGCGAACCCTTGCAGAATCCCATATGACGCATTATCTCATGTTCGACTCCAGTGGAATTTGGGCCAGTTTTCGGGAGTCGCACTAAAGTCTAGTGGAGGCCAGAATCTAGTCCCCAATAATCGGCGTAGGCAAGAACATCCGGCGGTAGAACGTCCCGAAGAGTTGTTAGAAACATATCCAGGTGACAGCTCCATTACAGTAATACGTCCAGTGGGGGCTGCGTATGTTAGTGCGGGCCCACGGCGGTTGTCAATTACTCCTGTCTCCGGACGGAGAAATATACCAAAAAATGACGACCATATTGAGTACAGAACTCCATGGACCGGTGGATCCTTCCTCATCCGAAAGAAGATCCCTTGGTCGTCTGACGTGTACACTGATAGCCCTGCAATGGCACTTCATGCAAAAAGAGATTTCAGTGGTCTAAGAATGGCTATTAGTACCCTGTCGTGGGCGCGCGTATCCATGCGAAATCGAACGAGGTTGGCGCATATACGAACCTTGGGCAAGATCTCCTCATGAAAGACACTACTGTTCTTGGATGCCTGGAGCTTCCATTTTGGTCCTGGAGCAGCACCATAGCAGTAAGCCTGTCGTGGTAGGGTGCTCACCTAGAATTAAGCCGGAATTGAGCCGGAATTGAAACTGGGGTCTGCTTTCGAATCTGTTAGATCCAAGTAGAGAAAACCGGCCACTTTGTTTCCAATTCATGCATAAGAAAGGGGCAATTTTTACACGGAGATGAAGTTCTGTGGGTTGGAGTCACAGATCGACATGGATTCGAATGAAGAGCTGGAACCGCAGCTGGAATTTGAAGTTGTGAACCCTGATCCCAGTGACTTTAATTCCGACTTTCATTCCAGGTCTTGTTGCCTGAAGTTCCCTAGTATCGTAATTAAGTCCGAGTGATTTCATCTGCGGCAGTCCAGCCGCCTGTAGAGAACACAGAGTGCAGGGTGCGGGCCTTTGATGGGAACCTTGGGGAAAAGGAAATATCAGCATGTTGCCTCTGCAATGAGCGTGGAATGTAGATTTTCGGTGCCATCCCGGAGCGCCTCCCGTGTGTAAAAGTGTAAGTTTCCCCGAACTTTCTCACATCCGAGACATCCGACCACTCACGGCTAGGCCCCTGGAGGCAGTACTGATCCTGACGGAACTCGTTCCGCCAGACCTATTGTAGTATTGATCACTGGAAAAGTTCCCGAATACTGCAAAATTCTCACCAGGCCAGGAAAACGTCCATTATCCTCGCATACGGAAGCATGATGCTTTTGGGGACGATGGCTCCTCATGCGGGACTCACGTGGACGTTGGGAAGTCTGCTCCAGCAGGTGACCTACCAGGAGGGGATGGCGATTATATGTTGCAGGACCCAGCAACCACATGTTGGCCCCCAATCGTGACTGAAATCTGCCGCAGCAGTTCAGACTCTCCCTCTGTGGACGGTATTAAACAAAGCGAGGCGGGCGGGGAAATGGCGGAATATTATTGTTATCCATGGAGCCACCCCAGTTCGCCTTGGTTTGCATAAACTCGTAAATTAAATACTCGTCGTTCGCTTAAATCACTGGTCGCGTGGTTTTCGCTAGCTCGACTTCTCTGGTTTAGAAGACGCCTGGAGGCGAGCGTTGAAGCGGTGGGAATTGCGCACGAAATTGCTGATAGTTAGTCCAAGGAAAATTACAAGCCCAGCGCACACAGCATCAGAGCCACATGAAAGCCACATCAGTCACTAGCTGTGTCGTCAGATTAATCCGAGCCGGAACGGGATTGGCAAGCTGAAGCAATGATGTATAGCGGGGTGAAAAATATTCAAGAAACAGGTCGGCACGGATCTGAACGCACCTATTTCCTATTCCTCCTCAATGGGACCTCGTGTTCTGGGGGTGCTGTATGTCAAACCGTCCGAAGAATGTCCGAACTGAGGGGACAACTATTTTCTTGGCTGCACGATGAAATCGTTACGAGGAGGGGGATGAGAATGGGAATAGACAATTCGATGCATCCCACCTTCAATCAAGCTGACAAAGCGCAGGATTCGTACCCTGCTCGCAGGCTCGAGGCTCAAGCCGGAGAAACTTCGGGAAATAGCGACTCAGTTGCTCGTACGCGCGTCTCCTGAACTCTTCTTTCCTGATACCATCATGTCTCCCATCTCTCAACCCACTTCCGTCGGTGAGTCTGATCAGACCCACGCCTAGATGTCACCTCAGACAGCCCCTGTAGCGTTCAATCCTTACGCGGAGAATGGTGGTACAATTCTCGCCATTGCTGGGTTGGACTTTGCGGTCGTCGCTGGGGACACTCGCCAGAGCGAGGGCTACAGTATACAGACGAGATATGCGCCCAAAGTGTTTAGACTGTACGTTTCAAAGGCGACTCCAGTATGGATACCCGGGCACACACCAAGTTTTCGTCCGATCTAATGAAGCGCGTCTGACCGTCAACCTTCGGATCCCCAGGACTGATAAAGCCACCTTGGCCGTAAATGGGTTCGCGGCAGATGGCAATATATTTGTGAAGACAGTCAAGCAACGTCTCGAGGTACGTTCATTACTCTTCTCCTCTCTTTACGCACATATCCATAGGCGCTCTACGTCTTCTCAGTGGTATCGGCACGCTCACGCAAAGGATATGCCCCTCCGTGCGATCGCACGGCTCATCCAAACAATGTTATATGCCAAACGTTTCTTCCCGTACTATGTGTACAATATCCTTGGGGGAATCGAGGAAGATGGCGAGCATACCTTTGGACTTTACTGGGGTGCACTCGGAACCGCTTACCGAAGTTTCATTTCCCTCTATTACAGGTTCGGGAGCGGTATATTCTTTCGATCCGGTTGGTTCGTACGAACGAGAGGCTTGCCGCGCCGCCGGAGCAGCGTCATCCTTGATACAACCTTTCTTGGACAACCAGGTCAGGATTATTTTCCAGATAATGACATATGATCTCCATCTTCCTACCCGATTGCCGGACTCACGTCGCCTGACATTTTGCGCCTAGATTTACTTCAAGAATCAGGTAGCCGTGTCAGGGACCTCCCACCCGAAACATCTTCCTATTCTCGATGTTTTGTCACTGGTGACCGACAGTTTCACCAGTGCAACGGAGCGACACATTGAGGTCGGTCCCTTTTCAGAGGTGCCCGTTATCTGCAAATCTAACAAGGATGGAACGCAACAATAGGTCGGGGATGGCCTCGAGATATATGTTATCGTCGCGTCTGGCCGAAGTTTAACAGAACTGAGCTCAATTGCAGGGATTGAAGAAGTGACTGGTTCGGCATCGGCTACCGACCGCGTATTCGTCATTAGGAGGGAGCTCAAGAAGGACTGATCGGACTCGTGGGACAAGCATGTATTTTTTCAGTTCCTTCTACAAATCGACAAATAATATTGATGTAGACCGGTCCACGAAGAGGGGTCAAGCCCTGCCGTTTGGCCAATTGTGGATACATTCTGCTTCTTGCAGAATTGCAAATCTTTGGCCAGTCCCGGTTGGAAATTTCGAAGTTACAGATCTGAGGATAAATAGAACCATTGCACTCACGCCTAGGAAAGCAATGCATATCGTGTTAACCTGGTCAAAATTGTAACCGATCTTGGCTTGAATCAGCGAACCCAAGAAACAAACATCAATAGAAACCACTCTTATCTCGGAAGCCTTCCGGCTCTCCCATTAGGGAATACCACCTCTTTCGCACTTCCGCCGTACGTAATAGGAGGATTCTAGGGAAACAGTTTCCCTCGACCCGAATAGTCGGGTGGCATGTTGCAACGGTATACCATGAGGAACTGCTCGAAGAGTAATTAATCTGCCTCTCATTCATAGGCATAGATTGGAGAGTGGATTTTTGTGAACGGTCGACCCAATTTCGGGATAGTGCAGACAGCGGTAACGAAAGCTTCATTGACGTTCCTCCTATACGCGATATCTATATCGGGGGCTTCCAGGCGTACCCGAGGGTTGTCCCTAGACCATCGAATCCGAGTCGAACGTTACATTCCAGTGGGAATGTTCCTTCGCCAAAAATAGGCTTGTGGTGTGCGTCCAAGGGTTAGGGTTGGGAGATTCACATGGGCGTGCCATAAGCTTAGTCCTAATCAGTGGATATCTGATCATCGCCGAGAATTCTGCGCCATATCTAAAATTCCAGGTTAAGAGCAAAAATGTTGGATTAAGTCACACACACTGGTAGACATGCCATGAATGGGGGTAAAGACTCAACTTGCCAATATGGATGTTGGGGGGTTATTTCAGTTGCAACGACATGGCTATTCCTCATCCAACCTAGTATAGTGCACAGGACCCACAGGAGACAAAGTTAGCGCTATCCAATAACCCAATAATCCCTGAGAATTATGGTCCGAAGCCACAGAGACGAAGGGCTACTGCTACCCCGAGGAAGTGTCCACCAGGTCGAGGCAAAGGGTGACTGCAAATTGAGCGGCTGTTTGAGAGACAAACCGCCCAGGCCAGAGTTAAGCACAAGAAATTGGAAATAATATAATGCAGAAGACAATGTCGATGATGAAAAAGGACAATCTGGTGACCCAGTCCCTATTGCCCTCTGTTCCAAGTGGCGAGGCAGCGCATGCCGCAGGCTTGCAGCCACCCAAGCGGAGATTGTGCTTAACTCCGAGCGTAGTTTATGTCAAGGAGCGACAGTTGCACTGGTCAAAACCATCACGAAGGAATCTGCTACAACGATGCTGTCGACCATTTTTGCCTCTGCACTGCTTGCCCTGACAGCATCACCCATTCCAGTGCGGTCGCAGGCGGATATTCATAACGTTACTGGTCTCGCTGGAACGTGGAGTTCGGGCAGTGGGGCTGTCCAGACTGGAGCTGTGAGTTAGCTTTCGATCCCATGCTCGCTCTCCAGGCCATTCCAACACGTACTCCTTAACAGGGCTTCGCGAATCCAGTCAATTTCTCCTTCACCTACCCAAAGAATACAGGGATTTCTTGGTCCTTGTACGTGCAGTCGTACAGTTTTATGACGACCAACTCGTGACTCTTTTCCTGGAAAATAGCACCGATACTGGATTCTTTGAGCAGGCGGAGTACCAGTGAGTCCAGATGCGTTCAGGATGATCTGTCTTTCCGAATGATAAAATGATGTCGTGTTGGGCTCAAATCCAGGTTCCGGTCCAACGGCTCAGAACCCTCATGTATCACTGGTGTCGTGCTCTTCCAACATGGCACTTATCAGTTCCTCGATAACGGCTCTATTATCGCAACGCCATTTGCGCCTGATGGGCGAATACAAGTCCAGGACCCATGTGCTGCGCAATCCAATACGATCACCCAATTCAACACGAGCGTCCTCTTCTCTTCGTGGCGGATATTCCAAGATCCAACGCGCGGACCAAAACTACAACTTTACCGTTTCGATGGCGCACCACTGACTCCACAATTTCTTGTCGCGCTACCACCAAATATGCTTCCCACCCAAGTCCTCACCCCCAATGTCTCCCTCTCATCCGATGGCACGCAGAACCAGAGTGCCGCAGTAGCGAAATTGAGGAAACTTACTTTCATCGTGCTGGGAACGGTGGCTGGTGGAGCGATCGGTGCGTTGATGTTGGTACTATGATTGTGATGGGCGCAGGGGGGGAGTCTGGACTGCTTCTGTTATTCGGCCTTTCTTTTCACATCATGACGGTTTCTTTTTCCCCCTCCTTGGCTGGCGCGGACAGTCAGACTTATCTATGCCGGCCGAGAGGGTTTCTTTATTATCTCATTTTTGTATCATAAAGGTCTGACCGTTCACGCTCGTTATACCAGCTGGACCAAATGCACTAGATTTGTCCATACCTCGGCGTCATCTGGACTCAAGCTGTGCTCAGATTCCAAGCGGTGTACAGGTCTCTGCAACTTGGTCTCGGTGCATGCACCGCAAAGATCTCTTCGCAGAGCTTTGCGCGTTAAATTTAAGGCCATAGACTCACTGCCAGCTCAAACGACGCCAGATACCTTAACGCATTTCGTATGTCTGAAAGGTCATTTAGCGCTCAAACCATGCCTCCAGCGGAAATTCGGAATGAAATACCCCTCAACTGTCAAAAAAAAAAAAAGTTGAGACATCCCGCGATCCCACTGATGATGATGATGATGACGTAATCCATTATCGATCCCACTGAGCATGGTGGTCATGATGCATAAGCCACCTTGCGGCATTCATAGTGCTTGACGATGAAGGAATATGAGGAAAGGCTGATACAGCTGGCCTCCTTTCTGTGGACTCTTCCCCTAATTGATTGGGAATGGTTCTCCCCCTCTTCGATACATCTCGGTCACTTCGTTTGAGCAAGACGAGGACAACCGAACAACACAAATGAACCGACTCCCAGGCCGAACAAACGCATGCAGGTCTATGTACATCTACAGTAAATTCATGAGATTGCCTCTATTCCTTCCAATTCAGGGTGAAGGTAAAATGGGAAAGCACCCGGTGATTACCCCAGTAAGATTCCACAATACACGGACACCGGACCCCGCAACTGTGGGCAAGGGGATCTATATAACCTGTAGCTTGATGCCTTTCGTGATAACGTACATGACGATGGCTAAAAGGACACCATAGATGACCGGAATACCAGAATGGTTCACTGTAGGAGACCAACCTTAAAAGATAGATAAACGGCCCAATCGGTGCAGCCTCTGTTATCCACGGAGAAAGGTCTGGATAAGCGCCAGCCTGACGAGTAGCGTTGCGTAACGTTGATTTCGAGACCAACATGCTAGACTTGACTTCTTTGACGTCCAATTATGCAGACCAAAGACGCCTGTTTGGGGTGTTATCACCTCCCAAGCTCACATTATATATAGCCCGGGGCAATTTCTACCTGTGTGAAATGGCTGACTTTCTCCATGGGAAGCCATTAGTCGAAGATCAAATTGTCCGACTACGTACAGGAATTCGCAGCAACCACCAAATGTGGGTGACAATCCGTTTCCCTCGGGCTAGTTATCGGGACATAAGTCACATCGAGTGACCCACGCGATTTGCACCAATGAGCTATTGACAAAGCACGCCCGAAGCCCATCTCGCATCGTGCTTCAAGTAGCCCCACTCTGTCGATGCATTAAGAGTCGATCCAGTCGCAGAGGGGCCATTCCTCATCTGTCCTCGATGTCACGGTGAGGTGTCTGTTATTCAGAATGAAGACAGACATGAAATTGGATAATTTCTTTTCTGGGCCCGCCTTGCCCTGATACACTGGTGTCTGAAAAGGGAAATGTGGTCACATACCAATCATGGGAACGCCACGCTCCTTGGGGTCCGCGCCCGATTCACCTTATAATACCACGCAGCGAAGAAATTCGCATGAAGGGGATTGACCGGACTGCCCCATCAAGAGCCATAGAATAAACGGGATGATTGGGAGTGTCATCTCGGGAGGTCCAGTCCCAGTCTATAACAGATAAGGCACGTGAGGCAATAGTACGCAACGCCAATTGTGAATGCGATCGCTGGATCGCGTCAGAGATTGCAAAAAAAGTCACAACAGTCATTGTGCTTTAACTTGCTTAAATTTGCATACCACCAGTAGGCTGCCGCAAATAGCCAGTGTTAGTGCCCAAGAAGTATTGGCTGGTTGCGTGACCATCACAAACATGCCCGCCTGTATGAGAAGAGACCATGGATAGAATCAATGAGAGAGGAGATCGGGCTTGGTTGGGTTCGAATGAGGGCGTGGAGGAGCAGAACGACGGAAATAATGAAAATAGGAAAATCGAAGAGAGAATGAGAGCAAGGGGCCAGCATGGTCAGGGCAGATGGACAAAGTTTGACCGAGGACAGGCCATATGGGCCAACCCCTCTGAATTCGACGTGCGTGCTTGGAGAGAGAGAGAATCTGATTTGTATCCCGCGTAGGCGCGGAAGGCGCCGAGAGCGGTTTACTGTACCTAAATATATAAGGTAACAGTAACGAGGTTGCAAGCGGGATTGGGGAGACCAAAATGAGGAAGTTCGGAGGGGCGGACGGGGTTCGTGCGCGCTTGGAGTAGCACGAATGTTGAATCGTGGGTCACGGTAATCGCCGGTTTTCGCACCCGCCAACCAAACCCAAACATGTCATATTGTCCCCCTTATGCGAGCTTCTTTGGCTTTGCAGGTGTCGCTTCAGCAGTAATATTGATCCTGTATCTGAACGGGTGCCCCGAAATCTCATTGCATTTTTGTTTGGTGTAGATGATATTTAGCAGTGAGAATGCGCATGCATATTCCGAACGGTAGAAACGCATTGACAGCTTTGCTTATTGTCCATTGTCAGCTGTTGGAGCGGCGTTCGGGACGTCTAAAGCTGGGATAGGGATCTCTGGACTCAGTGTAGTGAGACCTGATCTGGTCATGAAAGTACGTCCCAGAATCGTCGCATAGTACTCCGTTGCATGGATTGCATTTACGATGTACATTTTTCACTTTCAGTCGTTGATACCAGTCGTGATGTCTGGAATCATTGCCGTGTACGGCCTTGTCGTATCCGTACTAATAGCAGGGGATTGTACGTTTCCACTTGGCCTTGCGCAACCACCTCCTTGACTCACCTGATCCATCTGGCGTGTAACAGTGGAACCAACAAAAGACTATCCGCTATTCAGTGGATTTATTCACCTCGCAGCCGGACTAGCATGTGGATTGACAGGGCTGTCCGCTGGGTATGCCATTGGAATAGTTGGAGACACGGTAAGATGCCTCCTTGAGCTTGAAACAACGTCAGTCACTGGAACAAGCACTACTGTGCAGTTTGTTCGCGCATACGTATATGAGCCAAGGGTATTCGTTGCAATGGTCTTGATCCTCATTTTTGCCGAAGTCCTTGGGCTGTACGGGTTCGTACTGGCAGACTCTACTGTATCGGCGGATGATGACTGACCCCTTCGCTCACTCTTAGGCTTATCATCGCTCTGATCCTTAACACTAGAACCGGAGGAGCTGCGGAGGCGTGCAGGATTTCATAGTTTGTTGGGTCCAACGTTGGTCCATCCCCAGCCTTTTCTCTATCGTAACCCTGCAAAAATTCCAGAGTTAATTATCAGCACTACTGTATAAGCTATTGAGATGCATCCAGAGCTTCATCCATATGGGATTGGCATACTCTATACATAGTATGCACATGTGTTGGTAGTTTAAGTTTAACATCCAAGGCGGTAAGCGCCTGGACGACACTGAAAGCATGTGAGACAACTCTATAGCCTGGCCCTGGGGGCTTCCGCTTCCTTCTGTTTGGTCGCGCGTTCCACCATATGTTTTATCTCGGTGGCTGCCTCCTGGAGGTAATGCTTCAGTTCGTCGCCGTTGCGTTTCAAGCTCGTGATAGTCCAGCGAATATGGTCCGCGCCGATACCGTACGAGAGACCGTAGCCATCGGGGACGACTAAATATTCGCAATTTCAGCATAAAAACGAAATACAGGCAGAAGAGAGGAGATGCGCACCTTCCCCGTATCCCCAACCGTCGAACCAAGGACTACTAAGTTGAGAAGTCGACAGCTCCCAATGGTTCGTCTGTGAATACGCAGGGTCCGTGTATATCGCAGGAACAGGCTCGCCCTCTTGCAAAAGTTTCTTCAATCCAAACAGATGACGATCAACACCTTGACCATCAGCAGCCCATGTCGCGTACTGCATATGTCGACGGATAGCGCGACGGAAAAGCTCCTCCCTCCGTCTATCCTATGAAAAGCAATATTACACCGTCTCAACAATCACAATAAAGAGGCAGTAAGCAATCAGGAATATACCGATGTTTGGGGATCCTCCATCGCCTGGACCCACTCCGTTGCCTCGGTGCTTGAACTACGAACAACTTCGGTACGGCCGAGCTGGAATTTACGCGTCTGTGCACTCTCGTACACGACTGGTGGACGTTGGAACATCTTGTAGAACGCAAGCTGTTTGACAAGCTGAACCCATGCATCTGGGGACGCCTTGTGCTTCTTAATGAACGAGGAGCCGTATGCGTCATAGTGCAGGACCTTCGGAAGCCAAAGCTGGACTGTTAGACTAGCTGGCTAAGTTCTCAGAGTGGAAGTACAACGCACGTGCAAGTCATGAGCGCCGATAAGTTCGTCGTAGTGTTTCTCAGCTTCGGCGATATATTTATAAGACGTCTCGTCAAGCTGGAATTTCAATTCTTCAGGGGCAGGGAGAGAAGGTCGGACGTCAGGTGAACCTTTATCGTAGCTTCCCTGTGCTACATTGGATAAAATATACTCATTCATACGAAGGGTGGGCGTCCCTACAAAAATAGTAAGGACAGGATCACAATATTCGTGCTGGCAGAACGTTACCATCCATGCATGAATGTTCCCCTATATGTTCAATGCATCAGACCACTCGTCCAAAATGTCAATGAGCCTCAGTAGGAACACACCAAGGAACGCACTACGGCCGTTATCGAATACTATTAATTGGTGTTTATCGTAGAATCGATTTCTAGCATTTCCAGCCCAAGCGGCGCTGGACATAGCGTCGCGCGTAACCGGCTTACTGTCGTCTAATGCAACGATGATGACCGAGGCTTCGATCTTACGAAGGGATTCGGCGTTGCTAGGGGATGCTGCAAGTAGGGCAGCACGAGCGTCCGCCCAAATATCACGGTTCTCCGACGTAAGCGCCCCAATGGCAGGCCCAAGGCTCGTCCCTGCCGCATTTATTATTCGCTTAATCTGTCTGCCGATGTTAAGATCGTCATATGGGACACTAAGGCAGGGAGAGTTAAGGAACATACGATTCTAATTCAGCGGTGCTCAGCTGGACACCATCGACCTCTAATGGTACTACGAAAAATTTGTTTTTGCGAATGAAGACAACATGATTGTTCTGGTGGGGATCGTGCTTAATTGCGGTGTCGATGGGTTTCACTGGGTACCGGCATGCATTAAATCTATATATGGTAAGCGTTAATGGCATCCTTCCAGAGTGGGAAATATTGTTAGGCCTCACAGCCACTTATACGAGTCCATACATAAGGGAGTGTGGCGAATTTTATCGGGCTGGAGCTGTTGACTAGATCACAAAGAATTACAGTAAATGAACGGATCACATCACGAAGCGTCCCTGTTGCGCACGTCTCTACAAGTTCCCTGAAGGGTAACATAGCCTTGACTAGAGCGGCAGCCCTCTTTTCAGGAGACCGATGTTGTTTGTCATTTACATGGACGAAGTAGTAGGAGACGAACACCACGACAGGGTCTGGCATGATGATCCGTTTGACTAAGCCTTAACTGAGGAGTAAAATGTGACGCACCCCTGTACCCCATGTAGGCAGTTTCATTCCACCAATCTGCTAGCCAGCTAGTACGGCCTGCGGCACGAGTCTGTAATCGTTTCTGTAAAGTTGTTGCGAGATCCGAGCGCGCAAATTCTTCCACGGCAATCTTGGTCTTTGTGAATGCTTCTGGAGTCAGATGCGGTTTCACGGTCTCCAAGTATTTCGATGTGGTGCTTTCGATAGTAGGGACTGGTAGACGGGGGAGCGAACGCTGGAATGCCAGCATTGGGCCGGCGTTCGGATCTACAGAGTATCCCTCTGGGATAGGGGGGGATTTCCTTGGGGTTGACGACGCGATGTTCCGGGTCATGGCAACCTGTTCCGGTCACAGTTCAAAACAGCCCAGAGTCGTTGGTCTGAATGTCGCTTGCCTTGTTCGAAATTACTGTGAGTCGTGAAGTGCGGGCTCGTAACATGTGATGTGTGGAAAAAGAGACTGGGACCCGCCCTTCCCAAGAACCGGCTTTAGCCACATAGCCGGATTTTTTTTGAGTTAGATTACGTAATCGAAATGCGTCCCGTTCCCATTAAGCAGCCGCGGCGCGTCGTGGACGACGACGACGACATTGAAGAGGGATCAAGCCAGCCAGGACCCTCTCGCAACCCCAAGGCGCGTGGTGGGAAGAAGGCGGCTCTTGCAGATGACGCGGAGGAGGAGGAGGAAAGGAGAGAGCAAGTCCGTCACGTTGCTGCCAACGACGATGACGATGAGGAAGATGACGAGGAAGATGCACGGATACAGAAAGAAATGGTAAGTGGTCGCCCAATAAACCGCGCGCTCTGATGCTAACGTCTGATCCAGAATGATCTTATTGATAACTTTACGGACCAGCCACTCCCTCCTGGTAAAGATAAAACGCGTGCTTTCTCAATCGCCCCTAACCTTTCGTGGCCCAGATCAAGCCAAGAAGGTCCGAGGTGCTATTGGTGAATGGGATCTCGTAAACCAGAAACTTATGGATGCCTTTGCGCGGTTCAACGCTACCGCCAGTCTCGTCGAAGAGACCCAAAATGACGGGGACAGCAAAGTAGGCTGCCTATACCCCTCATAATAGACGCGTATTTATACTCTTGCCCATTCAGGATGTGAAAAAATTGGACGACGCGCTTCGTGAACTCTTGGATACTCAGGCTGAGATTGAAGCTAACAAGGCTACTCTGAGTACTCTGTACCAGGCTATCGCCACCTCTAAGCATCAGGCAGGCCGCGATGCTGGTCTTGTTGTGTCCCCTGCTACTGAAACCCACCATGATAGGGTAATGCAGCCGACTTGTATGAAAAGGATACTAAAAAGCTTCTCAGTGAATATCGAAACAAGACCACTCGACAGAAATACGCATTGAACCCTCATTACCATGAGTTCCGAGAGTATATCTGGGTGCGTCTTCTTATCGACGAATCATTTCAGATTCTGAAGGTTTTCCTGCAGGAAGCTCGTCATCCTGCCCAACCAATGAATCCTCTACAACAAACCATACCTCGCGGTGAGCACATAATTGTCGTAGCCTACTCCCACCATGCTCATCCTTGCCCCACTTCAGAGGACGGCGACGACGACGATGCCGATGACGACATTCTTATCGGTGGCGCCACACACGATTACAAGTGTCCACTTACTCTTAAGTTGCTAGAAGACCCTGTGACGTCGTATGTGCTTTCATGTCTCTTTGTGAAGACCTCTTCTCCTCATGAATTTATCAAAACGTAGTGAGAAATGCAAGCACTCCTTCTCTCGCGAGGCCATTCATTCCTTGTTCGCAAACGATCGGACCACACGATGCCCCGCTACCGGCTGTCGTGCGGAACTTACCAAAGCAGATTTAAAGACGAACAAAGACCTCGCCCAGCGCGTCAAAGTGTATGCGCGGCGTTTGAGAGAAAGGGAGCAACAAAATGCCCAGGAAGCTGAAGAGGTTATATTTGATGACGATGACTAGCCATCATGATGGTACAATCTCACCTCTTATGTAATGTATATGCATATTAGTCACTACATCGGAAGCAAAGACGCATTCATGCAAGCGTCGCGTTTTAATCGCTTGTTCTCGTCCAGCACCCGGAGGGCATCTCATGTCGGCTCAGCCCCAATACCGTGCCCATCATCCGTCACTGTTTCCCCGGCCGCTGGCCTTCTCACCATCACTGGTCCCAAGGGATCGCAACAGATTCCTCTGGCCTCATTCGTTCGTCTTGCTATCCAGTCTCCATCATCCTCTGCCCCCTCGACATCATCCACCCCTGCCTCATCCCAAGCGATTGTTGTGAGCGTGGAGAACCCGAATTTAAAAATACAACGAGCGGCATGGGGTCTCAGTCGCGTGCTCATCGCCAATGCCATTACGGGGCTTACTGAGGGTTTCGCCTTATCATTAAAACTTGTTGGTGTCGGATTTCGTGCTGCTGTCGAGGAAGATCCCCTCGCGGACCCCAACGGTCTGAATAGTGGCCAGCGGTTGAATATGAAGCTCAACTACGCGCATAATGTAATCGTTCCAATCCCACGGGGAATCATAGCCACGACACCCCAGCCGACAAAGATCGTCTTGCGGGGAACGGATAAGCAACAAGTCGGACAGTTCGCTGCAAACATTCGGTCGTGGCGGAAGCCCGAGCCGTATAAGGGCAAGGTGCGCTCACTCTGAAATTTTATTTCGCCGTTTCGCTCATTTTAATCGGCCAACCTCCGTTCGAACGTAGGGCATATTTGTTGGGAACGAGACTATAAAATTAAAGGATGTAAAGAAAAAGTAGAAATCATGCAGATATCCTTTCTTGCTCAATTCGAGTGCTTTCCGCAGACCAACCCCACCAAGTATTCCAGATCCGAGAGTTGCCTGAGCAATGGCCCCTCATAAGGAGAACACAAACACAATAAGGAAGCAACGTGCAGGACTCATAAATCTATATCGAGGCCTAAATCCCGGAGAACATGTTTTAGCCTCGTCTTCAAGATTTCAATCTCCTGAACCTTCCGATCCCTTTCCTCAGCCGCGTCCGATCCGACAAGTTTTTCGAGACCTTCGTCCCCCCCGGCATGCTCCTTAGCATGCTCGATCGCTTCGACGTCCGGTGGAATCAGAGAAGCGAGACGAACATCCGCTAAGGCTCGTACAATCTCCGTGACTTCGGTGCGTATATTCGTCGGGTCCAACCAGACTCGTACTTGTTCTTCAGGTCTCTCTGCCTCTGGTACTCCGGTAGGACTTTCCTTTTGTCGTGCATCGCGAGGATCGGGGTGATTATCCTTGTCCTCCCGACTGAGAAAAATGAGTAGGGCACTTGCAAGGCCCCTGAGCATGCCGATTTCGCGCCCAATAGGTACACCGTACGTTTCGAAGCCATAGTCAAAGCCCTCTTGAAGAGCTTCTTCTTTTCCCGCGGTTATACCCTCTCGATAACCAGCCTGAACAAGGACAATTTGATGAACAAAGTGGCAAAGGGTACTGCGTATTTTTGAGAGACCAACATTGATGAAATTATCTTCCAACCTATCCCATTCCTGTCGCCCAAAATGATGTTCGGGGACAGTATTATCGTCATCTTCGAGCACATCGGCCATAAATTTTTATTTTTTTCTCTTGTCGAATGTAGTGTGTAAATCTCGATTTATAGTCTGTGTATATGTCTTCGTTATGGCCCCCGGCCAATGTGGGAAGGATCTTCCGCTTTCGTGATTACAAATTCAGTGGATTCGAATGAAGGAGGGTACAGTTCATAGTAAAGACATGATGAGAGAAAATAAATAATGTTGACCCTGGAACAACCACACATTGGTGGAGATCACAAAGACAACTCACGGTGGAGCCGCGAGGAGCCTGGGATGGGGGGTTTTACAGTCCCTTCAGTAGAGAAGGAATAGATGCGTCGCTCTTGGCAACAGTTTGACCTCGTTCCTCGTCAATAATTAGACCAGAGAGGCTTCGATGTGCCGGAAAAAACCAGACGGAGGGACTAGAGATAGACGCTCAAGCAGAACCTTGATTGTTGGATGGATTACTCTGACTTGATGAGACGAAAAAGAACGCAACTCAACGCCGGCTTTAAGCGAAGCGAAATTGTATCCGGTACCTGTGCCTCGAACGACGATGTCATGTACTATCAAGTTGGACCATAACGGCCACACTCGTAGACTCACTCACCCAAAACCTCCCACATGGGAATGGCTCGCTGCCAAAGTATCCCAGCTCTATAAGATTCCGAGAGACGATGTGGCGGTGAGTCCTTTGTTGCTAAATCCTCTACCCATAGATTAACCGTGGCAATCAGCTCTCGTACGTCGATCCTGAGGAAGATCAAGTCACCCTCAGTACCCAAGAAGAGCTTGAGGACTATTTCACCAACCTCCATTGTCAGGGGGAGACTGTCAGGCGTGTTGTGCTTTTGTTGCCTCTGCGGAGGGCCCAGTCGTGCTGATGCATATTGAGTAGATTCACCATTCAGACTATTTCGATACCTCCTGTCACTCAGATGGTCGATGAAGACGAGGTCGCACGCGATGTTGACCACATGACGGAGGGCAATCCCCTAATGTCTCTCAGTACGGCGATGCTGATTCGAATGTAGAGTGATGTTTCTGACACCGGAGGTGATGCAGAGAAATCCCCTCCCAGACTGGAGAAGAACAAAGGAAAAGAAGTTGTACTCGATGGGTGTCCCGCGACGACCGCCAACGTCCGTGGCGCCCAGTTCATTCGGGGCTCTGAGGGGGATCCTGGGGTCTTGGGTGCCACTATTGGGAGGATGGAAACAGTCATGCCGCCCCCTGCACAGGCCGCTGTTGAGGATCCTCCTCTTCCCAGCTGTGTGCCCATTACCCAAGTGAACGCCCTGGCTGCAAGTCTGTCGGACCCGTCTAATCCTACCGTTGCGTCCGCTAATCGTTCTGATTCCGGCAACGCTGCAGATGATGTCACCCCTCTGCTTCAAGCATTTTCCGCTGCTTTCGTCACGAATCCGGAATTCACTGAAGGTGTTCGGAGAATCATCCGCTCGGCCCCGGATCCCACTTACTTAGAACGTGACTATGCCGCTCAGATAGCTAATCAAGCTATTTCTCGGGCCGTATCTGCCGCTGAGGCGAGTATACGAGCTCCTGACGGCAGTATACGAGGCGTCAATGAGGCTTTCGAGGGGGTGTTTAGCGCACTTTCCTCTGATCTCAACGGGACCCCTACTGGGGATACCTTTGGTCTACCTGCTCGTTACTCTCACCGCCCTCGCCCTGATGGTCCTCCTTACCACCGTCGCGGACGTTGGCCACGTCCTATCCAGTCGTATCTCCAGTCCTTAGGCCCACCATTTCCACACCGTGGCTTTCCACGTCGACCCCCTCCTCCACTTCCCCCATTCGAAACAGTTTTTCCTGGTGAATCCAGTTCAACCTCGCCTCCACCCTACGGGCCTTGATCACACCACTGAGAAGTGGGCTCGAGACCTGTTCGAAGATGTGCGTCTACTTCAACCCTAGGCACTGACAACGTGTTTTGTGATACTTTCCAATTTCGGCGGGGCTTAGCCCTTCCATCCACCCTCGTACGAGGGCGATTGTGACTAAGCAGTTGGCTGAAAATGTTCCTGAGGTGTCTGCGATAATATTCTTCTGGGTATTATGGAGGCTATTGTCAGTCTCACGCCTCCGGCTCTGGCACCCACGGTAGGAATTTGTCCTAATGAGATGTCGACATATTCAAGGCGGAAAATCTTGTTTTAGTGTAACGCGTATCAGCCTGCTTTATTTTTCCTTTACCCCTGAAAGCAGCCACCCAGGGCCCTCAAGACATGCGGGCTCGGCAAACATTTAAGGGACCCCATATATTCCCCTCAATTTCTCACAACAAAGACAGGTATATTGAGAGGGAAGCGAGTCCCGAGCTCATGACTAGAACTGATGGTATGGAGGGGGCTGTGCGTAACTGGGCTGTGACATAATATCCTTCGCTAACGGGTCCGGATCCCAGCCTCGCATCGCCGTCGAAATCCAAGAGCCTTGGATCTCACTTCCAATGGTGCTTGCAGGAGTTCTGTGACTGCGTAGGATTGTGTTTCGAGTCTTCAGAGAAGTAGATTAATCAACGGGGGGCCAATATTAATCTGCGTTGGGGAGATCCTTCCATATATATCGGGGGGTGCGGATTTACAGTGTATGTACAGAATAAACGTCAATTCAAAAGGCTGGAAACCTTTAAAGCTTTCTTCTGGTCGCCCATCTGGTCCCACAGGAACACAGCCGCACGCGCGCCTTCTTCCACCTTAGGAGAGTGAGCGACCCTCAATTAACATTTCTCATAACATTGGGTGAAGATTTTGCATACCATGATCTCACTTGTGATAGAAAGTCGTGAGGTGCCTGGCCGAGCCATTGGGACCGGGACTGTAGTAGCACTCATTCACCCTCGGGATATAATTGGGAGACGAGCATCGTGACAAGCCGACAAAAAAAGGGTAGGGCAGACCCCGACCCGATGGCCGGTAAATATAGAACGAGAGGAACGACTCAGTGTGGTAGCACACGTCGCGCCGGATCGAGGAAAGTTTATATCCAATGCAGTTCCTGCAGTGGCGCGAGGTACAGATGACGAATTGGTCGACCGCGGTGGCCGCAAGAGTGTGGAAGGCGGAGTTGGGCGAGGTCGTCAATTCGCTGGGGTGTGGGGCTACCTTCGCCAGGTCTATGTGCTCTGAGTCCGGGGCGATAGTGGGGGATTTAGGGACAGGAATTTCGAGCTTGGACACGTTAACGCCCGGGACCTTGGCTACTCCCCCTGCGCGAGTCTCGAGGGGGGTAGCAGTCGTGATGCCTCCGAGGAAGATGAAAGGGAGCACGAGAGTTAGGAGATTGAAGAACATGTTGAGAGCCGATGCGGGGCTTTGAGATGCGGGGCTCGGAATGAGATACTACCTTTGTGCTCAGAAGGCGCGTTCTTATACCTGGAGAGCTCATATCGATGAGGCTGTGTGTTGGTAGCCTCCGCACATTTAGAGGAGTGGGCACCAAGACCCTAAAGCTGGGATTCCCGACGACCCTGAAAGTTAGCCGAAATTAGGATTCAACGCTGAAACACGTAAGGGTGTACTGAGCCTATTCTCCATAGGTGGAAAGAAAGACAGGATTTCCCAGCTTTACTTCCACCTATGCAGTCCATTGTGAGGCCCCAATTCGGAAGTATCTGGCGGGCCATGCGGTCAAGTGACTTTATGAGAACTTGCATGTAAACCGCTGGAAACAACACCAATGTGGACTAAATGCACCCCTTTGATTGGTCTAGACAAAGCAGAATTGATTGGAAAATATCCAAAAGGTAGTCAGACATCCAAAACAAAAACTTCGAGAACTCTCTGGAGGACGGGCAACCAGCGGTCACCAGTACTATTCGACATGGAATAGACTTGCACTCTCCCAGGGCAACCTAGAATTAAGGGGGCGGCACACTTGCCAGGGTTCAAGGCTTTATCAAGAAATCATGGAAATTTCAGCTTGTTGGTCTTTGATTGCATCCATCAATTGCATCAGTCTTCCTTGGAGGAATCTCCAGGGGTAGAGGAGGAGGAGAAATCTGGATTTGTATACCGGGTAGGCGGAAATCGCCGAGACCGGTCCCACATGTGAGCACTACAAAGGCTATATACAGTAGATGTAATGGTGGTCGAGGTGCTCTCCTCAAGAAATAAACATCTTAGGCAGATGAGACCTGAGGGACTCTTATGTTTACATAAGAAAGGGGAGTTTCGTCGTCACGAGACTTAGAGTCCATGGCTATGCAGTTCTCGGAGTTACCCGTCGTCTTCTCCCTCCCACGCACAAATCTGTACGACTCGAATGCAATACATTCTTCTTCCTCCTGGCATTCCCGCGAGCTGGTTCTTGATGTGCTTACTGCAAAAGACACAGCTACACTCAGCCAGATCCGACGGAAGTGCTACAGCTGTCGCAATCCACCTATCAATTCTCAGTGACAATGAGAACTAGCAATGTTGCATAATATGATCCACGCTGTACTGACCCGAGTCGACTTGAATCAACTTGAGGAATCTTGTTTATCTACCGCGTCCTCTCGTACTAGTAGGTAAACTTACAAGCTTGTGCAGGAATAAGAACTGTGGTAAGTACGAAAGGGGTTCTTTTTTTGAATTGGTTGGGGTGAGGACGGAGTTGTGGGTGCGGGGGGTGGGGCCGATTAAGGGGTTACCATTGGTAGTGGCTAATACCAACAATTCCAACGACTGGAACGCATCTCTTAAGAACAGCTTCGCGCTCGGTAGGGGGTTCCTGGTATGTCGCATGTCACTCCCCCTTTGCAACTTGATCAAGGATCTGTACGCCAGCTCATCTCCGAAGTGGCGGTTGACGCGTGAATTGGAGGCTTCACCTGATGGTTCAGTGGTGGTGTCCTTCGTCCCGGCAACACTCCGTCTGAACAAGTCAGTCAATTCCTCCATCCCGCGCTAGCGCATGCCGTGCAGGTTCCATAGGTGTTTCATCGTGACGTGAATGTGACGGCACAAATTCGACCGGAAGATAAGATGTTATGTCTTGCTAGAATAGGTTTATAGAGATGATGGATGCGATGAGGGCATGGTGATGTATGAAGGAGAATACATGATTTCGCAAGCACCCTAACACGGATTAGTGGTCTCAGCGAACTTTTCACCGCACACTCTTTTGCAGTGACCTCCGGATCTCATCTCATGTATCCTCCAGAGACTTTTCTTGGAAATATAGCTCATGTTTGATGCGATTCAGCGCTGCTGACGCATCTTGAATTAATAGTTAAGCAAGGCCGGCGGCAGCTTCAGTTGCCCTCTATAGTCCCATGGGGCTCCGAGCAGTTCTATCCTGCATCCTTCCCCTCCAAATGATTCTGAACTGCTTGCGGAGCCCTGTACACCCCTTCCATCGAACGAAGATCCGGTAAACCATTGCTGAACCGTTTCTGACAAGTTCAAGTCAAGTCACCTCGAGGTTCGAAATCGTTGACTTGAGTATTGTGTTCATTGGACAATCGGTCTATTGGATCAATGATGATGATGTGTATCGTGGGTTGTCCCGTGACCCCCATGCCCCCAGGGGTGCACACCCTAGTAGTGGCCAATGACTATGAGAGAAATGCTCGCAGCAGACTAGTCCCAGACACTAACCAACAATTTCGGCCCATCTTGCCTGGAGGAACAACAGGTAGCGTTCAGCATCATGGAAGAAACAAAACGGAAAGGGAGCGATGCGCACTTCGCACGGTAAAATATGAAGAACCACATGGTTGCTCCGAGACCCTTTGCGAGGAATCGATGCCCGAAGGAGGGTAGATGCGGATGAAAGCCTACGATTAGGATTTCCGTAAAAGGCACGGTGTTCAGGATGTTGGATCACGCACCTGCGCCTCCCATCGCTGTTACTTGTAATGGCGCCTCCGGCTTTTGCCGGCCAGAAGGTGTCCAGACTTGTCTTCCCGGCCATTCCCAAGCGTCTATGAGCATGACTATGTCCCCGGCCATTGTTTTCATACATGCTGGGTATATTCCGTTTATATCAGTCACTTACATTCTCCGTTGTCAATGTTCCTAAGACACGCCACATAGACCAAAACATTCTCATCTTCTCATACGAAGTACCTACGCCTCACTCCGCCCCCGAGTCATTTCTTCGCCCCAATATTTGGCCTAATTTACTGCTGGCGTTCGAACTTCTGCAGCCCAGCGCTCAAAGTTCTAGTAGGAATCTCATTACCATATTCTAAACACAAGTAAGGATCGATCTAGACGACGAGATTCCAAGGTCATGGCCCCCTCTCATGAAGCGGCACCAATTCATAGGGACGAGGAATGTGCGTCTCGTGCACAATCACTGTGCTACCTGGAAAAAGCCTTTGGGTGGAATCCAGGTCTCTGACGGCAGGAGGGTATGGTCCCAACAGATAAGGATCATTACTCTGGTCTTCCTGGTCGTCATGCACCGAGAAACCGAACCGGCGGCCCGTGACCAACCATAGGAAGACATTGACTGCTCCGGCAGACGCAAAGAGAGTTGCCGAGAGGATCATCCATCCATGTGGTGGCTTCTTTCCGGGACGCTGGCCCAGAAACCGAACAATCGACATCGGGAGTACCTCGACAATGTACGCTAAATCCCATGAGATCCAAAAATGATTCAATGCTGATGCTTGAAACGTGGAGAGTAGATGGCCGTACCTATTGGATACCTACACTTGGCGGACGGTCAGAAGTGGATGTTTTTAGCAGTTTGACAGAAGCAGGTGCGTGTTCTGGCCTACTCACCATCCCATAGCCATTGCATTCCGAATACGACGATCGTCGCGTTCCGCAGATGCCTCTCTGTACCATTTAAATGCGATAGTTCCATATAGCACAGCGGAAATACTTGCCGCCAACCAGTAAAAGGCATACTCGCTCCCGATCTGTAATCTTTTTGATTCCTTGGAGTTGCCAATGATCCAGCACCATGGGCTATCAAGCATTGGGAAACGAGGGTGAGATAGGATAGCAAGCCTGGTGCGGGACTGCATACCCCGTGTTCCCATAATAATGCGAAATTGTCGTGGAGGAAATAGTGATCATAAGAAACACAAAGAGGAAAATAAAGATGATCATGGCGCCCGCCAGTCGTCGCGCTTGTGACTGACTGAGCAGGCCAGGGAAAATGGCTTGCAGAAACGTCATAATAGCGATCGCGATCGTGAACCAGGCTAGGATAGGGCACCGGTCAGAAATGCGGTGGGGGAAGGATTGTCCTTACAAAACGCACCAACTCCATTGTTTCCAAACTGCTTGAGCACAGCTGGGCCAGAGAAATGCATCAGTCCCCGCTTGTTATCGTATACTGTACGAATGTACCTTGGGCAGTACAATAAGAGCCCTCGATAACTGCCCCATCGAACGCCCATCGCGCACTGAGAATACTCCCCACAGCCTGGATACTGTCCAAATGAAGTCAGGATTATTTAATCGTGTTTGAATAAGCGTACACTCGCTTGTCCATAAATATAGCGCAGAGAAATAGGACAGAGACTGGTTGGAGAGCGGAATCCTCTGGGCCCCAACCACGGTACCGCCAATAATGTCCAATAGCCTTGTACTATGGGTATTGCGGAAGATCAGGGCCATGGATCATACAACAGGTAAAATACCTACAAGGGCGAACAGGAGAAGTGCGGTCGCTGCAATGAAGGACACAACTGCCACTTCGGAGATGAGCTAGCGTACAGATTCTTGATTAAGTTGCAATGGGGGAGCAAGGGTGCGACGTGCGACATACCAATATTCCCGCACGGAGCCCGAAGCTATTCTTAAGAGATGCGTTCCAGTCGTTGGGATTGTTGGTGTTCATGACAAGAAAAAAAGAACGGATAGTCCGCAGGTATACGGACTTTGCTGACGAGGGGAGGCAGACAACTGGACGAGCGTCCTGTTGAATATGACTCTGAGTGTGGCGGTCCTGTAGTAGCTGCGGTATGAAATCGTGTCGAGCATCAACATTTGAGAGCCGAAGAAAGAGCACCTGACGTCACGTGTCTGACGTTTGACTCCGAATTGTTGATCTCACAGCCAGGAACAATAAATTGCCTTGAAAGGGTCACAGGAAACGAAGTACCTTGGACGGACGGCGAGGCACAGTGCAGTGTTGTTATGACCTTGATCAGAACTCGGGTCGTTACTAGATCAAATCAAAACTGGTCATGACCTAGGCAGGATCACCACTATAGAGGCTGGGTACACCCAATTATATTGACGATCCCAAATAAATCACCCGATTCTTACGGGAACCCAATCGGGCCATGGAGACGGGAAAATGGCAGTAAAGAACCGGCTCTGAATATTTTTGAGATTCTCTTTACTGTAGGGTGACGTTTGGGACAGTCGGTCTTCATCCCAGTCACTTCCATATCCCTAAGACCCTCATTCTCACAAATCACGTGATTTGTTTGGTGCCTTAACAAACAATACGGCTTGGTAACCACCTGCATCTATTCAATGGGGACCCAGAGTGGTCCAATCAAAAAATGCCGGGCACCAATCACACTGCAGCGGAATTGGCCAATACTATAATTAACTATTTGCAAATGAAGAAAGGGAGTCATGTGACACTTGCGTTCGCCGTCGCCCAAGTAGATTCTGGTATATTCATGACCCAGAAATACCTCAGATTTACTAGAGACCTTTGTCTGGTATCCATCTGTGGTAGCTATAAGAGGGCAGGTGCATCTTGAGTGGTGGACTTTGTGTTCAAAACAAACACAAAGCACTCACATTTGCCCACAGCCCAGCAGATTCTGGTATATACATGGCCTAGAACTACCTCAGATCTATCTAGGGACCTATTTTGACCTGTGTGGACCTTTCTGACTTGACCTTTTTGACATTGGGTTCGACTTTGGACCATTTTGATTTGACCCCGAAGTGACCGAGGTCAAAGTCTATAACAACACTGAGGCACAGTATCAATTCATGGCACTTGCCGAGATTGAGCCCTCACAACCGTTCCACGAATCCGCAGATGACACATGAACCAGGCGGTGCAAAAACTCACAAAAGTCACGCAGAGTATACTTGACTCAGGGTGTCTCTTCAGCCGGCCATCGCTTCGCTCGGACATATCGTTCGCCAGGCTCCACGTGACCAATTCGGCGGTAAAGACTTCCGCCGGAGTCAGCCCGTCGCAGACGGACGTAAACAAGCGCCTAGAGATTACACCTCTCATTCTGATATTATCTTTTTGGCTTGACAATTGGAAGGAAGGAAATTGGCAATGCCTGGCAAGTATTGTCCGCGGATGTCAGAAGATTAAATACAGGTGTCTATCTGACTGGGTCGCAGGATAAATGAGGGTAATGAATATCGTGTCTTCAAGAACACAGGTCTACATGCCACCATGGATGTAACTACCAAATAGTAGCCTTCAACTTACTACAGTCAGAGAAGGGGGGGCGGGGATGTCAGAAAGGGACAGTGCCAGCAGGCATTGTGCAACGTACGTAGTTCCCGCAGGCACACCAGTGACGACTTTTTTGGCATGTGACTTGAGGCGAGAGCTCATGGTAGCAGGGCTGACGCTCCCATACTCTCCAAGGACAACGGCAATGATTCCAGCGACGTATGGGGCAGACTATTATTCCCATTGCATATCAGTTCACGACCTACAAGTTCAAGAGAAATGTGTTTCACCATAGAGGTTCCTGACAAGACGGCGGTAGCGGTTGGGCCACCGATATATGCCGAGAGGATGTTGACACCGGGGGCCCAAACATCCTTTCATGTGAAGCACCGCATGAGGAATATTGCGGACATCATGGTAGTGGGGAATTATCTCACCAAAATTGCGCCAAAGTTCGAGAAGGGGGCCTTGGCATTCTTGGAGTCAATAGCACCAATGGTGTTGGCAGTAGAGACACTCGCGGGAGATACGTTCGATGCATCTGCGTTCGAATTACCACTGTAAGTCGAAAATAGTCAGCATCTCGGATTAGCTGTGTAACAGGAGCCTGGCACTGACGCCGAGACGGTGAAATGAAGGCCCCCAGCGATGGCCTGAACACGAGTCGATGAGAGTCTGTTGCAAAAATCGAGCAAGGAGCGTGATTTTGTGCTTACATTACTGACTGCGGTGTTCAGGGCCGTGTTTAGGCCACCGCCCAGACTCATGTTGACGACGGACGGCCGCTTCGAAGATTTGGCACGTTGGAAGGCAAAATTGACACCGGAAATGACGTCTGAGAAGTATCCACTGCCGGCATCGGAAAGGACCTTGATTGCGATGCCCTTTGCGCGTGTTGCGCGTCCGTATTTTGCACCGATAGCCTAGAGGGAAATGATCTTAGCACTGACATGAAATAAGGCTTATGATATGAATAAGCACCGTTGCCATGGTGTGGGTCCCGTGGCTATGAGACAAGTCAGGACAATGAGCGTTCCGGGTTGCAACGAGGCACTGACCCATTTCCATCCTGATTGGCATAGCCGCCAAATGTGGCGCCCCAGGACGCACGGCCACCGAAGGAGGAGTGCTTGATATATACCCCAGTGTCTGGAATGAAGACTAAAGGTCAAAACATAATCCGCGCTGTAAAGTGGGCCACCAACCGATTCCATAAACATCGACGCCATGACCTCCAGTGGTCCCCCGAGTCTCGAACAATTCTGGCCCATCAAATATTTCGCCGGAAAATCCTTCATCCTGAACGCTACAGGACGGGGACGAAATAGAGAGGGCACAATCAGTTGCGAGTCTTGCGTCCCACTTTGAACGTACTTACTCAGACTTGATGGAGGTGATGCCGTCCTGTTCTACAAAATCGACGTCTTTGGAGTTAAGGACATGATCGAGAGCAGCACCTCGAAGAATGCATGCATATCCGTTGAAGACAGTATCGTATTGATGAGTGACTTCATAAGTCACGGCATCTTGAGCCGCGATATTGGCCAAGGAAGATAAGTGATTCTCCTGATTCACGTTATCTTTGAGGACGCTACGGAGTAAAGCTTATTAGAGCAGACAGAGGGGCATGATGAAAACAAGTCCTACACAATATATGAGTCTGGTTTAACAGGGCCGGATGTCTTTATGACGGTATTTGGAGTAGGGGTGCCATGGACAGACAGAAACAGGGCAAAAAGGGCGAGAGGAAGGGCGGAATATGACTTCATAGTGGAAAATACAGATTACCGGGATGAGATGAGATGGTGCGCAGATATGGGGTCTTTGGACATTTTACCAAGGCCATTTATATACAGGCATGGTCCACGCCTTGTGGTGGAGTCGGTTGGTTTCAAGGAGAGACTTTCCAGTGAGAGACTGACACGGGTTGGTTCGGGATACCAAGACAGACGGTTGGCGGAATTCCTTGAACGTCTCAGTCATGCGCGTGGATCATTCATCAAAGAAGCACAAGCGGAGGACTCGGTGTCTCCACAACCTCTTCGTAGAGACAATCCGCAGGACGGTTGACAGAAATGTTCGACCGCGTGGCGATCCGCCAGGTCTCTCCAGATGTTTCACCTGACATCACAAAGATAGGGCGGGCATCTTCTGGGCCAAATCCATATGGAGGTTGGTTGAGAGCCTACTACTGGTCTGACCTGATTGTGTTCGTACCAAGGTCACATGAGTACAATCCCTCGAAATTATTAATATAGTAATTCTGGTTACATAATATACCGCAACCATTCCTATTGGATCAAATCTCTGACTCTTACGTAAGCACCAGAACCCAAGATGAACTCCATCATGTCTCAATGACTATTTCTCAGGGAGAGCACAGTAATGAGGCTCCTCCCATTGAAATTATACACCAAGGAAGATAGATTCGAAGCACGTTGATGGCATGCCATATTTGATGCAATCAAAGGCCAACAAGCTGAAATTTCCTTTATTTCTTTGTAAAGCCTTGAATCCTGGCAACTAGTGATGCCGCGACTCGGAGTCGATGAAAAAAGAAGGTCCCGTAGTGACCTTATTGTACTACTTTTTGGCCTACACAACACCTGGCATGTTTTTGTATTCTCTTTTAGACTGCAGTACAGAGGATCTGTTGTAGTGAGCGAAAAATTCTCGACTCCGCGACCCGACTCAAATTGAGTCGAGTCGAGTCGCGGCAACACTAGGTAGTCCTACTGGTGACTTGTGGTTGCCAGTCATCTATATTACTGTATATCCCAAAGGGTCTCGAAGGTCTTATTTTGGTGTCCCACAGACTTTTGGATATTTTCCAACTTAACTCTGCCTCACATTGGTGTTGTTTCACATGTAAGTTTAAGTCATTTGATTGCATAGCCAGCCGGGTACTTCCGGAATTGGGTAGGCGGAAGAAAAGCTGGGGAATCCTCTTTCCTTCTGGGTATTGATGTATCTTTGGATCGTTGATCGGGGGTGTGAAGCCAATCCTGAATATGCTTTACATGTAGAGTCTGGTCCTAATCATCTCGGAACCAGATTCCTGGTCCTAGGCTAGATTTAAAGTTTTCCCCTAAATGTCAATCCTTTCGGAGGCTGCCATGCCAAGTATAAAAACGCGCCTTGTGAGCACAAAGGTAGCAGAATTCTGTCTCTCGAAGTCTTTCTTCGCTGATCGACATGCTCTTCAATCTCGCAACTCTCGTGCTCCCTCTCATGTTCCTTGGAGGCATCGCGACTGCCACTCCCCTCGAGACTCGTGAAGTGGGAGCAAGCAAGGACCCAGTCGTTGACGTGTCCAAGCTCAAAATTCCCGTGTCCCCCGCTGTCGTCCCGGACTCGGAGCACATGGATCTGGAGAAGGGAGCCCCAGAGCCCGGCAAATTGACGACCTCGCCCAACTCCCCCTTCCACACTCTCGCCTCAACGGCGGTCGACCAATTCATCATCTGCTCCCAGGCGGGCTGCCGTGGGTCGTGCACTGGATATGCGCTTTCCTCACTCCGGCGGAATACGTGCTACGCGCCTAGAAGGACGTTCGTCTCGTTCTACATTTACCAGGCATCGGGTGCGGGTCTGGGCTACCCTTTTTATGTCGGCTCGGCACGATGCTCGTCTCTCACTTACATCGTGAGGGTGAATGAGTGTGAGTACAGTCCCCGGCCCCCGTGGCTCGCACAGGCAGCTCAAGACATTCATACACGGCTGAGATCATGGTATGCAAGATTTTTTCCCAATGTTACGAGAAATGTTAATTTCCCTCTTCCATAGGTGGGCACGGGTGTAGGGTCAGAAGGGCGAGACTTGATGTTCTTTCGAAGAAGGTTTCCCGACTTCTGAATTGGCTCTTATGTAATACATACACTGTAAATCGGGACTCCCGACACTGTATGGAAGGATCACCCCAACGCAGATTTGCCCGACTCCCCCGTTGATCAATCCATTTCTCTGAACAGTAGCCTCGAAACAGAAATCCCACCCAGTCGAGAACCCTTCCAACTCCCCGCAAAGCACTGTTAAGAGGTGATCTGAACCCCGGATTCGGACGCCTCAACTGAGCATGGCCTGGAGGTTACGTAAATTACGTGATGCCACCGCAGTGCTATGTCACAGCCACCTGCATAACATTGTTCATGAGATCAACAGGGAGTGAAGGAGAGGGGGGTGAAAAACCAACCTAATTGACGATTGAAAGTGAGAGTTGGTCGAGCGTGGTCGAGTAACACGCGACTCAACAGCTTATTGAACTGCGAGTCTGAGGCTCGTTCCTTGCTCTCACAAACCGCAACACAACTATGGACTTGCACAGCACCTGAGAGTCATGCCCCGGAAGACATACTGTACTCGGCAATTACTGTAGCCTAACTCAAAAGAGTCTAAAGTCTAAAGTTTTCGGAGAAATCCGGATGCGTGTGGGGTGTCATCTAGCCCACATACGGCTTCGGTCCCAAGGTAATCTGCTAGCCCCTCCTCTGTGTTGTTATGCCTTTGGACTGAGAGGAATATAATATCCCCAGACTAGAGAAGATATGTCAAGACTTGGGAAGATCGAAAATTTGAGTTTTTACTAGATCTTTCGCATCACGATTTGACCTCGCTTTGCTGTGGCATGCTCTCACTGGGATACTGGTGCAATCTTGGAACCAAATACGGTCTCCACAGGAATTTTGGCATTTGGGACGTAGTTTTTACTAGATCTTTCGTCTCAAGATTCGACCTCGTTTTGCCGTGCTCTCATCACCATCAGGAATCTGAGCCGATCTTGGAATCAAGCACGGCCCCCGCCGGAAAATTTGGCGCTCTGGGCCTACTTGCACTGGGAGCGGACCCATATCGGGTCTTTTCTGTATGGGCTGTCAACCTATCAGGGTCCTCTCCCTGCTCCAGGTTACGTTTTTTTGACTTGCTTTTCCCCTAAATGTCGTACCGGTCCCGGAGCCCTCAGCTTTAGGTATAAAAACACGCCCACTGAGCGCAGGTAGCCTCTCAGAGCCCCCGCGTCTCAAAGTCTTTCATTATCTCTCAGCATGCTCTTCAATCTCGCAACTCTCGCACTTCCTCTCGTGTTCTTCGGAGGCATGACTACTGCCACTCCTCTCGAGGCTCGCGAAGTGACAGCAGTGAAGGCTCCGGGCGCCGATGTCTCCAAGCTCAAATTTCCTGTCCCTATACCCGCCAGTGGCACGGAGGGTAAAGTCGTGGTCCCACACCCCGGCAAGTCGACGATCTCGCCCAACTCTGCCTTCCACGTTCTCGCCAGCACGGTCGAGGACACTGTCATCGTCTGCTCCGCGCCGGGCTGCTCCGGAACATGCATTGCGTATGCGCTTTCTTCCCTTCACGCGAACGTGTGCTACGGCGCTGGAGAGCCGTTCGTCTCGTTCGCTATTTACCAGGCATCGAATACGGGTCTGCCCTACGGTGTTTACGTTGGCGAGCACGGGTGCAAGGCCAGCGTTCTGATCCCGACGGTCGATGCGTGCTACTACAGCCCCGACCCAAGCGGCTCAGCCAGGACCCTTCACACTTTCTTCCGCCACTAAGATGATGGTACCGAAACCCTTCCCGATGATATTAAGAGATATGTTAACTAAGCATTGCTCGCTCTTCTAGGTGTGGGGGGTTGTCCGTGCAGGATCAGAAGGGCGATGTTCGGGAGCTTGTTCTTCCATTGGATGTTTTCCCTTTTTTTTGACTAGTGTTGCGTGACCTGAAACGACGTTTGTTTCCCACACTCTCTGTACGGTGAATCGCGAGGCCCCGATAGGATGTACCAAAGTCTTCACTCGTTGAATAACTGATTTCTCCAAAGAATACTGTGCCCGAGGAGACTCCAAGCACTGGAGGCGAGATCCAAAGTTCCCAGATTGTAAGGGTGATGTGGTCAATCGAAGGCACCCCTGTGCTGTATTCATTACAGCCACACAATACGTACTCCAGGCAAATCTGTAAAATGACAGGAAAGCTGTTCGAGATTTGAATTGTGAATCATATCAACATCAAGTTAACCTTGTGTGACACTGTCTCGCCCGACTTGAGCCTATGATCACCCCTCTACAGTAGCCATGCCGTGAGCTCCCCGTGACCGGGTGACACAACCTAAGACTGTAACAATGCTGTGCTAAAACCTAACAATCTCTAATTTTTTGAAGCTATAACAAATACAAAAACTGGGGCTGGAACTTGGAACAGAAAAGCGGCCTGTTCATGTCTAGCATTGCTACGTAGCATTGTTCGCAGAATTACGTTTTACCCAGGCGACACAGGGATCAGCAATTTGTGTCAAGCCCAATCAATTTGAAAACGGCTGTCAATAGAATTGAGCGCGTATTGCACAATAAGCTCACGATTGACATTCTTTTTGAAATCCACCTCGTCTTCCTTTATTCTATACTGTAACGGGTAACGGAGAACAACAGAAGACCTCGGAAATTGGAGGGGGAGGGGGAACGTCAAACTATGGTCGGAAGTCCAGAAGCACAATCATGGCCTGGACCGCATCGTGTCCGAATGTTCCGCAAGGTCATTGCCGAGACCCCAGTCAGCACACCTGCTGACGTTAATTCGCCCGCCACAGGAGGCCATCACAAGGGGGACTTGATGCTCCGTCCCAATGTTCGCTTCGTCAATTCTCTCAGCTTGCTTCGAAGGATTTTCCCAGAACCACCGTGACTTGCGCAATGTAGTTACTGTAATTCCGCGGACTCCCAAAGACGGTGATAGTTTGAACTCACCTCTTCGGGATTGCATCGATAATGAAGACCCCGCCACGGAGGTACTTGTAATGGGCAACCTTGGGTTTAATCCAGCGTTGCACTTCCTCCCCAAAGGCCACAGCTGCTTTGGGATCTTTCAATAACTCGGCGTTTCGCGAGGCGACGACGTACTGTAGTAACTGTACTATTTTGACTGTAGGTTCAGCCAGATTTCGTGTGAAAATTTTTTTTTGCTTCCGCTCAGGTGGCCGTTAGTTCGCAGACCGCTGTGATGTGTGTACAGTAACTAAACCTAATACTATTCCTCCCCGGGTCCATTGCTGCCACTGGGATATTGCCATTTCCCTCCTAGAACAATCAATTCTTGTCCAGGACCCTCCAAATTTGTATGGTAGCTGTATGGGGTATGTATCTAGGATCCTGCGCAAACAGTTTAAAAAAATTGTATGTGGTTCTCCCGGATGACACTGATTATTGCTGGAAGTTGTGAAATTCAGTACTTTTAAATCATCAGAATTGGATTCATGAATTGTGTAGTGACTCAGTAAGGGAAGAACTGCCTGAATATTGTGGGCCAGTGTACTGGCTGTCTCTGGGTGGAATTTCACATCTCTATGGTCTGGGACTCAGCTGTAAAGGTGGTTGGCATGCCGGCATTTTCATCCATTTCTATCAAGCAAACTACAACAAGTAAACAAACCCTCCTCTCCACCTCTGTCTCCATTGTGGACAAAAAATGCCTCCCAAACAGTGGGGCTGGTCTGAGAAGGACATGCAAGAAGCTATAGCTGAGTATAGAGCTGGAAAATACACTCATGCTGCATTTGCTGCTGCTGCATATGGTATCCCAGCAAGGACCCTTTGCTGGCACCTCAAAAATGGGGATGATATGTCACAATCAAAGGGCCATGTCCACCAGCAGCTTCTCACACCAGCTCAGGTAAGATATAAATTCCATGAGCTTCAAATAATTAACTGATGTGCTGTGCACTGTCCAAGGAAAAGGCACTCCTTGATTGGATCATTCATCTTGGCCTCCTTGCTCAACCACTAGACTGTCGGACCATTGGACCCTTTGTTAAAGACATATGTGGGAGTTTCCCTGGAAAGAACTGGCTACAGCGATTCCTGGTGCACAACAATGATGCTGTGCAGTTCTGTCAGACTGCAGCACTAGATCCTAAGCGTGCCCAGTCATTCAATTCCACTACTGTACATGACCACTTTGACAAACTAAAAGGTGTTATAGAGGAGTGTGGCATTCCTTGGGAGAATATTTACAATATGGATGAGAAAGGCTGCCAACTTGGTGGAGGGCAGAAGGGCCATCATTGCAAATACCTATTCAGATGTAACTCTCATAATCGATACCGTATACACAATGCAAACCTTGAGCTTGTTACAGTTGTGGAATGTGTCAGTGCTGATGGACATGCAATGAAACTGTACATTATCTTCAAAGGGAAGCAGCTCTGTCATGCATGGTTCGAGGCTTCAGGTGCTGAAAGAGCAGCAGGGTATAAATAATTTCATCTCCTCTGCTCCCTAGCACACAGGTCTAATCAGTATCATGTTAGCATCAGTGTATCAGAAAATGGATGGATCGATAATGACCATTGTGAAAAATGGCTCGATATTGCATTCCTACCTCAGGCCCAAGCACGAAACAAATCTGGGAAACCAATCCTGTTGATCTGTGATGGGCATGGTTCACATGTCACCCAGGATCTTCTCATTAAGGCACACAAGCACAATGTGTTTGTGTTTTGCTTACCAGTGCACTGTACACACCAGCTTCAGCCCCTTGATGTGGGTATATTTGGCCCATTCCAATCTGCCTTTGGCGACAGAGTGGATGACTTTCTGGAGGATCAAAAACATGGACTCACAAAAGCAGGATTCGTCACTATATACTTGGATACATGAGAAGTCACCTTCACTCACAGTACCATCAGTAATGCCTTCTGGAAATCTGGAATCAATCCACTCAACCCCGATATCTTCCCTGAATCCAGTTTTGGACCAAGTCAGGCCACCTCCACTCAATGTGCATCACATCTTCCCCCTTCTTTCCCTATGGACAAGGAAGAGCAGGGCACACAATTGGCTGGTAATGATACTGAGTCAGATAGTGACACAGGTTCAGATATTGCCACGAGCCTTGACAACAATCCTGCTACCCCCTTGGACAGCACTCACCAAATCTGCATCTCCTCGAGTCTTTCCAAAGAATGACTGGTTAATCTTGCACTCATGCTTCACAATGAGAAGGAGGCTGCCAAGGAAGAAGCAAACAGTGCCAAGGCTCATGCGACTATCGTTGGTCAAAAATATACACAACTCCAGCAACAAATCCATGCCAGAGAGGACGCACCTGAGGTATCTCGCCGATCCTTTGCAAGTTCCACCCATGTCATGAACACTACCAAAGCCCTTACCCAAATAGAGGAACAAAGGTCTGCTGCCATTGCTGAGGTAGCCAAAAAGGATGAATTAAAATGCCAGAAAGAAGATAATGTGCAGAGGACAGCATTTTTCAGGTGCACACAATGGGTGGCCAAACATTTCAGTGACCTACAGACAAAGGCACAAAAGAAGGCTGAGAAGGAGCTGAAAGAGCATCTTAATCATGAGGAGAGGGAGGCAGCAAAGGTGGCAAAAGCAGCAAAGGCTGTGGAGAAAGTGGCAGCCAAGCAAGCTGAGCATGAGCAGAAAGCACATGCTAAGGCCGAAAAGGCAGCATTGGATGCTGCTACTAAGGGTCACAAGGGGGTCTCATCCAGGGGGAAAAGGAAAGCAGTCAGCAATGACAAGGAGAATGAGATCAATGATCAAGGCGCACCTCTGATCTCAAACCCTTCACCTAAGTGCCGCTGCACTGGCTTGCCCCAACCCAGTGTTAGTAGTCCATCCCACCACCCTCCCCAGCACTGACCATGCCCCCATCCAGCATGGGTTGGTGCACCAGGATACTCTGCACTGCAATCTCCTGTTGCATCAGGAACAGTTTTATGATATGTGAATGAAATCAGTCCAGCCACATACCCAGGACCACTACCACTTCTTGTGGCAGAACCAACAGGGTCCCACGGGACCAGCCACGAAGCCACAATGATGGATCTGCTTGATGTGAGTATGATACAAGGTCACAGCAATAGCTAGGTGAAGGAATTTGCTGAAGCAAAATGGGACCTTGATGTGGATCCCTCATTTCTCCCTCATTTTGGCATATAATCCCTCACAATTTTTCAGAGATGTAAATATGGTTATTTTCTATGTATCTACCGAGTTTGAGCCCCATCAGAGCAGAGGAAGATGGTTAATTTCTGCAATTATTCACTTTGTGGCAATAACCTGGTAAGGAATAGTAACCCCCCTCAGCACAACAGTAGGTAGGTCATGTGGCTTGAAATAAATTCAGATTTCCTCATAAATAATATTTTAAATTTAACTGGATCTCTAAGTTCACAGCACAAAGTCAAACTTTATGTGAGGTAGACCATGTGTTTTGTTTATAATTATTTATTTATAATTACAATTATAATATTCTACATATCCTCCCCTTCACCTGGGGTGGTGCATTTTCAGTTGGCAGTTCATGTAGATTTTGGGTTGGGGGAGGTTGGTTGGGGGTTGGTGCAGGCTGTGGGTTCAGAAGAATACCTATGAAATACCTATCAGGCTGGTCAGCCAATTATCCATGTCTAATTAGATATCATTAGCCTTGCATTTATCTAGTCTAATAAGATACATTTCCATGGGGGCCCCTAGGGACCCCTCATGTATGATTATCATCCATGCCCATATGCTGAGGGGCCCCCACTCTTGATGTAGGGGCCCCAGGGGCCCCACAGCCATGTTTAAGGCCTAGAAATGGCCTCGGACCTACTCCAAAGGGGCCCCTGCATGTGCAGCAGGGGCCCCTGTGTGCATGGCAGGGGCCCCTGTGTGCATGGCAGGGGCCCCTGTGTGTACAGCAGGGGCCCCTGTGCATATGGCCTGAGTCTCTAAGAGTGGAGTCCCCTTACTTCTTAGAGTTCAATATAGGGACAGACAAACTAGATATTGATATAGTAGTACACATAGTAAAAAGATATCTAGAGTCAAGGAATTACTCATCCTCACTGTCAGTGCCATCAGACTGACTACCTTCATCACTTGAGAGTCCCTGCTGATGGGTATAGTCAGCAGCAGCAAGGATTGCACTATCAGCAAGCACAAGTGGAGGTTCAAGTTCAAAATCCTCCTCATCATCTGAGCTGTCCACTTCAAAAACCAGGGAGACACCACCTGATTGTGAATTTGTGTGCCTTTGGGAACCCCTCAACTTGCCAGGCAGAGCCACATTCAAAGCATCAATAGCCTGACCCCACCTCTTCCCCAAATCACAGAGGGTTTGAATGTGTTCTCGAAGGAAGAACTTAAGATCATCATCTGGAATAATTTATACACAATTAGGGCCTCGGAAAGCTGGGAGGAAAACCATACAAACACACCTTGACATGCATTTGAAGCTGCCATCAATGCAGCAGATTCATCTTCAAACCATTGCTGCAGTGAGTAGCTTTCTCGGTCACATAGATAAAGCTCGTCACGACAATTTACCACCTCTTGCATGAGCCAGATGCCATTTCAGACATCCTCATCCCCAAGCCAAGGGGGAACAGTTCCATCAAACTCATCATCGGCAAGTCCAATATCCTGCCAGATATCATTGTTGACATCAAGGCCAAAAAGACCCTTCATATCGATAGGTGGAGGTATTATTGCATTCTTTGAGATCCCGGCCCGACCACAAAGCTTCATCATATTAAGTCACCATTTGTTATAGTCTGCAACAAGACTCTTGACAGAGTGATAGCATCTCTTCAATGCTTTTGTTGTATGCTCCATAGTGTTATGGTCTAGGAGTATGAAGCAAAGTTGCTCATGAGTTTCGGAAAGCCTTCACTCGAAAGGAAATGATGTACCTACTGCCTTACTCCTGAAAGCTCCTGTGAGATTACGAGTCTCAAAGTTCTTCTCACACACTTTCACAATAATACGGGCTTTAAGAGCCTGCATATTAAGCTGGTGTTCAAACCAAGCATGGCCCCTCGTCTTCTCGAGCTTCTCGTACGATATTGGATCACCAAGTTGAAGGACAGCCATCAAGTCATTATCTTGCTTTGATAGACGTGAGACAATCTTCTCTTGTTCAGCAATTGAAGTCGTGATCTCCACAACTTCATTCCAGCTTGCAATGCTGTCTGAGAGAGGCACCGACATAAGTTGTTTCTGGAGGACCTCAATGAGATCTTGAGCAGCATTCAGACACTGATGGATGGCAAGGATCTTCTCCACAGCATGAAAACCTTTCTTCTTAGACTGTCGCTCTAAAGGCCGGCTTTGATAGGCTTGCTGTGCTTCAAATTGAGCTTGCAAGTACTTGTCGGTGTATTGGATCTTGTCCCTCTTTGCTTCAGCAAGTGCAAGTCGGGCTTTTGTTGCCCTCACATGCTTTTCCAGCCAAACACCAGCCTGGCATAACTTCAGACAGTCCTGATGTTCAATCTGGAGGTCCAGGAGGAACAATCGATGATGGAAGCCAGTGACACAGAGATTTGGGATAAGGCTTTGAAGATCACTCCAAAGACATTCACAGCCCTCTCTGTCAGTGAGACCCCAGATGTTGCCTTTCTGGGGATGATACCACAACTGACAGACCCACTGATGGCCGTATGCATAGAAGACACTGATTCCAAATATGATCCGTGGCATCCATTGTGGCAAGAGGTTCCACTTCAGGGTGCTTCGGTGAATTTGACAGCCAACATCGTAGAGAATGCCAACTCACCAGTGTACAGGCAACTGTGCCATGACAAAATCAATTATTGCCAGTGCATAGAACTGTTGCTCTCTGGGCATCCACATATTGCTCCAGACGATGACTCGATCATGGCGACAAACACCTGCCATCATGCCAGTGTCTGAGAAGTGCTGTCTGGGGTCTTCACTCTCTCCCCATCAGCAGCAATAAAAGACTCACCACAGTTGTCAAGGTACGAGTTTGGCATGTGCAGCCCTGGCTCAACACAATCGCCCTCACCATTGGCAACATCAACCGCATACTCCCCCTGCTTAGACGCATGTTTAGTACGACGTTCATGCCCCTTAACAGGCCAGGCTGCCTCGACCCTTGCTTTCCAAGCTTCCAAGAAGCTCTGGGGCAGCTCATGAGTTCCCGGTGGGACAATTCGAGGATCCTGGGTGCCAGGTTGCTTTTTTTGGCCAGGATGGCAGTCATAGTCCTTGTTTCATCTAAGGGCAAAGCATGCATCAAGACACAGGAAGAACTTGGGGCTACAATACAACAAGATTCACTATATCAGCATCATGACATGACAAGAGTGTGAATAGAATGTGTACTACTCACAGTTTGCTCTCCCTGACTTTGTTAACTCCACCAAAGCACAGTGGGCAACAAGAGCGAAGGTAATCAGATGGACTAATGGGGGGATCAGGCCCTGGGTGTGGGAGTGTGGTTCGCGATGGCATGGTCAGCCCGTTTACATCCCCCTTGGCATGACCGTTCATCGTGTGCGTGGTGGGTTCATGAACAAGGCAGCCATCGCTACTAAGGGCACTGACATACAACTGAGCTGTTATGGGTGTGGATTCATCAACCTTCAGCAGTACAATTGCATCTGGATCAATATTGTCTCGATCAATGGGATCCCAAGATGATATTTCATGGCAAGCAATGATGATTTGCTTGTCCACTTCGGCATTCACAACGTGCACTAAGATTTGGAATTTCCCCAATGCAGATGCAAATTGCCGGCGGAGTGAATCTTGTGCTTCAAATACATGGCCCCGTCTTGCCAAGAATGTAGTGAGGGCATCAGACCATGCAGTCTCGTTGGGAGCCAGATGCAAGAACAGCATCGATACAAACTCCAGCATCTCGAGGCTGACTGCCAAAGCTGGATATACCAGCAAGCAGGGAAATAAACCCCGCTGCACCAGTTGCAGAGGTGCAGGAGCACATGGGCATATTTGTAGCTTTATGTACTCAAGGTCTAATGAGAAATGATCAGACTTTAGGTCCAACACAGAATGAAAGGAATCCTTATGATCCATATATACAGCAGTCACTTGTTTTAATACTCCATGACAGTTGCAAGAGCATTTGATAGGAGGAGGATCTGTATGAGACTGTCCTTGCTGTGACAGGCATATGTACACCATGTATGGACAAACCAACGCTGGTATAACATCACGATCCCACCACCACGCAGCAGCACTGTGCGACATGCATGGCAGGACAGCTTGTTCTCAACCGAGAAGTTATCCAAATGTGTCGCATAGTTAGGATAATGTATGACAAAGTGCTGCTCAGTTGCCATCAGTGAAGGCACTCTGGATGGTTCATTGCCACCCGATCCCAATTCATCTTCAAATCCATCAGAAGAAAATAGAGATGGACGGGTACCATGGGAAGGTTGTGAAGGTTCAGAAATCTGGACTTTCCGATGGTAGCGTGGCTTGGTGATGCTTGCTTGTGGTGCTGCTGGCTGATTTACCGGTACAGTAGCTATGAAGGTGCCAGTTCCACCATGGAATTTCCAAGCTGTCGCTGCACTTGTAATGGGTTTCGTGCTGGCTTGAGAGAGCATTGTGGTTGGAAGTTGACTGGGGTTGGCAGTGTTGATGGTGGTCATCGGTTTCTTCGAAACCTTATGACTACTAGTCTCCTTGGCAATCACAGCCTGGAAGGTTTTCAGGCCCTTCTTGAGCATACTGGAGTATGTGTTGGAAGGGGCTGATGAAGAGGGATGAGGATTTGATGCACTGGGGCTTCGTCTACGCTTCTATGAGCCTCGGGAGTCATTTTGTCGTCCACCTGGAGCATCACCTGTACACTTGGGGGACATAGGCAAGATTGCTTAATTATGGGACTTGCAGACTAGGAAGAATGCTCATCCACAAAGTTTGCGATAGAGGCGAGATATTTGGGAAATTGAGAGGTGAGGACATGAAAAGCAGAAAATGTGAGGCGGAAACACAGGAGGTGGGAACATGAGAGACGGGAACACTGTGGAAGGGCTTTAGATGTTGAGCTCGAATGTTGAAGAACCAAACGCACCTGATATGTGGAAGTCGGTGTCAAAGAGAAAGCCAGGATGCAACAGGAAATTGTGAGAATTGCAATAGAGGTGAGATATTTGGGAAATTGAGAGGTGAGGACATGGAAAACGGGAAACAGGAGGTGGGAACACAAGAGGTGGGGACATGAGGGACGGGAACACTGTGGAAGGGCTTTAGATGTCGAGCTCAAATGTTGAAGAACCAAACGCACCTGATATGTGGAAGTCGGTGTCAAAGAGAAAGCCAGGATGCAACAGGAAATTGCGAGAATTGTGATAGAGGTGAGATATTTGGGAAATTGAGAGGTGAGGACACAGAAAACAGGAAACGTGAGGTGGGAACACAAGAGGTGGGGACATGAGGGATGGGAACACTGTGGAAGGGCTTTAGATGTCGAGCTCGAATGTTGAAGAACCAAATGCACCTGATATGTGGAAGTTGGTGTCAAAGAGAAAGCCAGGATGCAACAGGAAATTGCGAGAAAGAGCAAGTCGCTTGAACCTGGGGCCTACAGACAAACCGAATGTTGGCCCACAGACTCTGTGAAAAACTCAAATTGAGGAATGAAGCACGTTGACGAGACACCGGCACATGTGGTAACAGGAATACAGACTGCTCAAATCTGGGGCACACAGACAGCAGAATGGGTGCCCACAGATTTCACGAGGTGTTCAATAGCGTAGTGAGATTTGCATCCAGAGCATAACAGCAACCACTATCAGTGATATGATTCAAGTGTGGCTCCAGATCAGAAGCCTCGATATTCAGGAACCGATCCTTGTTGCTGCCAGCAAGCAGTAAGTCAAGACATCAGATGCAGTCAATCGACATTGTTGACATTGGAATGATCTATCCCGATAAGGAAATCTCCCGGAAAGATCCGGAAGCCCCTATGTCCATCTAGCGCGTCAATGCTAATAGAGTGTAGTTGACCAAGACTCGTATATTCTAGTATATTAGATTGTGTATATATAGCAAGAAATATCTCGCAGAATACAAGTAGTTTCTACCTAAAGGACTATAACTCTTAACAGGACAAACATGACAACGGGCTTGGAGGAGGAAAATTCCACAATTGACAAATATGCAGGCTTAGCCATGGCAATCATCAGTGATGGGAAGTGCAGGATGCCGAAACTTTGCAAATGAACCTTGAGAGGAAGTGGGCAGGCACTGCATTGGGTTTGTCATAAGGAATGGTAATAAATATCATGAGGATATATATTCATGGGGCAAAGTTGAAAATTGTATGTGTACTTATGCCCATCCATTCATCTAAGTCGCAAGTGTTGGCCAAAGAAACGCCACATGCAATGATACAAGTCTTGATCTCGGTTTGCACAGACACGTAGTGCATCCGAGATAACAACTTCACATGTCGGCCCTATTTCCCCCCCCAATGAGTTGCACTTTGTCTGCAATCAATAATCCAATGTTCTGAACATGCTTCCGCTGCTTCCACTGGCAGGAGAGAATATCCCACTTGATAAATGAAGATGATCAGCATTCCATAATGAACCTCCGGAGGCACTAACGGGATGTATGAATACATGGGCACCTTTTTCCAATATGCGGAGATCTGCACTTGTCACACTGGTTAGGCTAACTATTTCCTCCCTCCCTTGCAGGTTACCAAATTTTTTCTGCCATTCAGAGACTTGTTGGTCCACCACATCTTGATATGGCTCGATGCATACAGCACAAGGCGCATCAGACTTTGACCAGAGCCTCAGCAAAGAAAATTCAGTGCATATGGTTTTGCTGATACCAGTAGGTGCACTGATGAAGACGTTGGTCATCTGAGTTGTACAAGGCTTGGAAGACTTGAGTCTGTATCTTGTTGAATGGCTGTAATTTTCTGGAATACAATACTTCAAACTCTTTATTGTGCAACGCAGCAAGAGGCAAGAGGGAGTGGCTGAAGGGAGAGGAGAGGAGTTGTGGGTGGGAATTTCTCGGGAGGGATCAAGTGCTTGAATGAGATTGGCAGCTGAGTCTCCTCGTGGAGCCAACAGTTTGAAACTTAAGTGCTGATTCGGCTGCACCAGAAACGTTTCTAGGCAATGTGTTTCTCAATATAAAAGTAGTGAAACGATTAGAAATGTTTCCCCATTTTTATATTGAGAAATGCATTTCGCAGAAATATTTCTCATGCAGCTGAAGTGGCCCTAATGGCATGAAGTACAGTTCGATCAAAAATCATGTGACAATTTTTTTAAGTTCACAGGCCTTTGTGATGCGTGAAAACCCAAGTTTGTACACCATAGGACTGAAAAAAAAGCAAAATTACCCCTTTGGGGTGTGACACCCACATTTCTTAGTTCAGCAACCTTTCTGTGATGCGTGACAAAGCAGTTTAGGGGGTGTGTGACGCGTGACTCAAAGGTACAGGAATAAATGAACGAATGAGAATGGGGAAACTGTCATACAGTAGTTTTTCAAGAAGAAATGAGGGAGGGGGTGGGCATTTCTTGTGATCCAACTATAGAGATGTATTCAGAGACCTGTCAGATGCAGTAATAGAGAACTGGATTTATTGCTGACAGAGAATATGGCCATGCACAGAAGCTAAGTAGTGGCTGTCACTTTGCTAGTGAAGTTAGCACAAATGTCATGTCACAAAAATATCCCTTTGCTAGACTTTGTGCACATACAGTAGTTAGGTGGGATGGGCTCATACATCAGGACAGTGAAAGTAACAGTATGTTCATCTTCTGAAAATCACTGCCGCAGAATGAATTGATGATGGAGCAGAAGGATCTCGCCATCCATATCTTCAACCATAATCCAAAAAAATTCTGAGCTGCCATGAATCTCTTGTTCCCATTAAAAGTCAGGGGTGATAGTCAGATCGATACGCAGTAAAGATCTCATGACGGGTTGAACATGGGCTTGAAGACTTTGAGACAGACGTCACGATCCACACAATTGCAGAAAAAATAATGATGTCTTGAGCTTTGGAATGATGCACCAAACAATGCACAAGTTTTCCTGTAGTTTGAATCCCTATTAGCTCACCGATTTCTGGGGGTTGCTGGGTATGGTACGAGAATCACGAGGTCCCTCAGCAAGTGGCGTTCCCGCACTGCGGGAGCTCAAGCATACAATCTGGATTTTTCTGGCAGTCATTCGCACGCGCATGGTATCTGGATTGGTCGAAGTGCAACTTCCTCCATCTTGAAACCTGCAATCAGGGATTGACCTCTCCACCCCCTTCCCCCATCTTACTTGTGCGCTTTTGAGCAGCACATCTGTCTGTTCTGAGTCGTAGGAGTCTGTTTGGGTTACAGTACTACCCCGCATGCACCTCCTCACAAAATGAAGTCCAAGACCAAGAAGTTGACTGTGTTGATGGATAGCTCAATTCCCTCGACTGTGGGAGCATCGTCCTCTTCCATTGTCCCTTCTGCTTCCTCATCTAGGGGGATGAAGAAGTTCCTGAGCTTCAAAAAGAAGTCTGAAGTTTCTCTGCCAGCACCTCCTCCCAACCCCATTGAGCTCAATGATGATGGCCAACCCTCGCAGTGGCAATTTGGTGAATCCCTTGGTCCTGCCCTGCCACTTAGTTCAGCTAACATGCTGAAGGCATTTTTGTCCATGGGCAAATGATACTATCATCATTTCAAGGAAGTTCAGTCTTGTAAGTTTCTTCCTTTCATGGCAAGAATTTGTTTCAAGGACTAATAGTGACATTATCTCCAGCTCTCAGAGGCAATCACCCCAGCTCTTCCAAGCACTTCGTTTGCATTCAGGACTGGGTGCTCAAGTACAACAACACTGTCCACGATTCAGATCTGTCTGCTCAATTGACATCCTTATTGGTGTCTGACCCAGGCCCGTGAACATGGACAATCTCTCTGGCCTTTTGTTTCCCGGCCTCCCAGAGTTTAATCCAAAATACCAGGAGTCGCTGTATCGATGTTGGGACTTGGACATATTCAACACTATCTGACTCACTAGGTCATGGTTGCCATCACATTCTCCCACTTGGTCATACAGTGACATTCTGTGCATGTGACGCATGTACAATCACGCCTTGCCACATTTTCCCTATCTCCTTGAACATCAATATCCAGCATGTCAGCCCATGAAAAAGAGCACGTACCACTTGGATTGGTATTTTGACAATGTATGGCTACGGAACATCCGGAACCTCATCGTCGACGCATTCGAGTTACATCAGCTGTGGTTTGGGGCCACAGAATTTTTCAATTTACGACTCAACAATATTCTGACCTCATCATCAATCTGTGGTGCCTCCGACGTCATCGACTCTTTGATCCAGAGCGGATGTGATGGTGCTCTCCCCACCCCATCCAGTTTCTCAAAATTCCACATGCCGCTTGAGGTTATAAAACTTGAAGATGCAGAGGCCCAGTTACGTGCTGTTAGTCGACTTCTGATGCATCGGACCATTGACCACATTGCTCTCATTGCTGGTCTGGAGCTCCCATGATTTGGAGTCGATCATGCTCTTGTGGGAGCTTTCTTTTCTATGGCTGAGGTCGACTTTCCTTTCGAGGAATTAGAACACCATGGTGTCCCCCTCCAAGGCATTTGAATCTTGGATGGGAAAGACATTTGTCCTCTTAATCCTTGTCCACCCACTATGGCCCTGGAATATCAGGCAATTGTTAAAGAGATTACCGAACATGATACTGGCGATGCTCGTGGCGAATTTTTGGAAATCTGGAGGATGCGGCCTGTGGCTGAGGTTAAACGTCCATCACCCTGGATCATCAAGTTCCCGATTGGGCAGGGGGACAAATCCCAGCAATCCAGGGCCCTCTATAATGATCTGTTTGAGTCCTGTCTTCGAGATGTGGACAGTCATATGGCTGGAGCACTCGCCCGTGTCTTGGGTCCTGGTACCATTATGCTTCGTGACACAGTACCTCTCCCACATGCTGCCTCGCTGTCCCTGCCACGAGATCCCATGCCACAACCAACTCTACCCACTGGCTCGATGGACTTGAATTTGGTTGATGCTGTCATGCCTGACTTTAATGCCAACCCTTCCTCATCTGATGAAGAAGGGTCTATTGATGACTGGAATCCAAGGTTGCAGAGGAGGAAGGCCCATATTGTGGCGGCAGCACAGGCAGACCCCCTTTGGGATGCTGTGCAGAAGGACCTTCCTGTTGCGGCGCGGGACCGGGCTTCAGCTGAGTACGGTCACATTGTCCCCATGATCTAAGTTGCCCAGAACAAGTGTAGGGTATGGCGCACACCCCTGGAGGAGTATCTCCTTGCGGAGTGGACTGAATGGCACTGGTGTGCACCACCCACTCTGTGCATTGAGCTTCCACAACCTGAAGACAGTTGTGTGGCCTTGTCCTTGCATGTCACTGTGGGACCATCATATACACAGCAGCATTCAACTCGGTCCCGTTCTCCTACTGTGGTTGGTCAGCGTGGTCATGGTCATTATGATCGGCCTTGTTCGCATTCTCCTCACCGTTTCCGCCCTCATTCGCATTCTCCTTGCCATTTCCACCCTCATCCATGTTCATCTCCCTGCTTCCACTGCCATTCACGCTCGCTCTGTCGTCATCGCTCCCCTTCCCATGATTGTTGTCGCCCTCCTTCCTGTGATCATCACCGGCCTCTTTCCTGTGATCATCACCCTCCCTCTTCCAGCCATCGCCATTCTTGCTCTCCTGGAAGTGATCTTGCTGGCTCTTGTGGTCATCCTGTTTCTCGAATGCCAGAGCCTTCTGGCTCTTGGCATGCCCAGCATTCGCAGAGTGCTTCTCATGGTCCAACCAAGGTTGTTGATTCATTCGAGGCGCCCCAAACACCTCCAGGCCGCCCTTCCCAGCCTGGACAGCCATCTTCAGTACCTAAGATAGGCCCAAAAATGAGTCACAGGATGGGCCTAGTTAGGGTTACAAAACCAGGGGCCCCAATGGGGCCCCAAAACAATATCAAAAAACATGCAGTAGACTGATTTGGGCCCCAAATTTGGGTATTTTAACCCTCTGGGGCCCCAATATTCTTAGGCCTATTGGCCCATTGGGGCCCCATCAAAGTTAGGTGCCCTTTGGCCTCTGGGGCCCCACTTAGTGAGGAACTTGGTCAAATTTTTCACTAGCCAACTTCAATCCAAAGTAAAGACTCTTTATATCTACCCAAAGTATGGAATGTAGAACCACAAAATTATGCAGCATGAAACCAGGAGTCCACATGATCAAGGGCATTCAGAACCACAGCATCAACCTCTGACAGTGCCTCCTCCAGTTCCCCTCCATCATCATCATCAGAACTTGCATTATCTGACATACCATCTATTATCACCGACTCCACAAGGTCTTCAGTCTTGGTGCGAGATCTAGCCTTTTGTAACAATGGCAGCTGTGGCATCACATCCCATTCTGGGCCACCATCAGCTCCTGGCAATGCAACAGTATCAGCCTTCCACTGCAAACCTATATCATTGAGGTAGTGGAGTTTGATCAATAGGAAGTACTTGACATCTAGGTCTGAATCAATTTTCAGTACCACATCGCCCTAAACAAAGACTGAAACACACCTGCTGAGACATCAAAGGCCTTCTTTGTGGCCTTAAATTCAGCATTGAGCCAAGCACGCAAATTTGAATATTCTGCCTGACATCGGAGCAGGTCTTGCTTGCGGTTGATTATTTCTTGTGCCACGTGGATATTAGTGCGCACCAACTCATCTGCCAGCCAATCAGGAACATTCCCATTGGGGAAATCAGCAATATTGGCATCCTGCCAGACTGGCTGATCGACATCCATCTTCAGGAGACCATCAGGCTCAATCTCCAGGGGGGACGTAAGCGTTGTTTGGAATGCCATTCTTCCCTCTCATGGAAAGAAGTTGCCGAATCTTCTCATTATAGCGTTTCAGATTTGACTGGATCACAGGTGTATGACTTTTGACCGCTGCATTGATGTGAGCATGGGTGTTGTGATCTCAAGTATATGTGGTGGTCAGGAGAGAAGGAACACATCATGACAAAGAGTAAATACCTAATTTTCGATTTGTGTGGGCATGATCCAGAGAACTAAGTTCAAACTTTCATGTGCAAAGCTTTGCAACAAGTTGAGTACGCAGCACATGGAGGTTTAGTTGCACATTGATCCAAGGGCTTTGTCTCATCTCCTCAAGTGATGTAAAGGATGTCGCATCCATGGCATGCAGTGCAGCCACCTTTTGTGCAACATTATTTCGCGCTTTGTGCAAAGCTTCTTTAGTCTCATCAATATTTGTCTTCAGCTCTGAAGACGCTGTAACCTCTAACCCCTCCTTTGCCAGAGCAAGGAGTTCGACATTGAGGTTGTCTAATCTGGCAGCCAACAGGTCGGCAGTTTCTGATAAAATTAGAATCTGCTCGACAGCATGGGCTCCCATCAGCTTCAATTGACCTAATCAATAGCATAGATGATGAGCCTGTCGAGTTCCCCCTTGAGCAATGATGAATATTTACGAGTCATAGGTTTGCTCTGATAATCACATTGTTCCTTGAACTGGGCAAGGAAATACTGGATCGAATGGTCACCCAGTATTTGCTCTGCCTCGAACAGATGCTCATTTGCCCTTGCAACTCATTCTTGAATCCATTTTGCTGTGCCTTGTTGTTTCATTTCATTGAGGTATTCAACTTGGAGGTCTATCATGAACAACCTATGATGATGCTACAAGCCAGCTATTACCATGCTAGTACATGCAAGTCCACTTCAAGATACTCACCCCAGAAACTTGAAGGCAGGGGATAAGCCTCATGAGCTCACTCCAGAAATGTTCACAACCTTCCCCATCAGAAAGACCCCAAAGCTCCGCCGTCCTAGGGTGGTACCACAATTGACACACCCACTGGTGGCCATACGCATGAAATATCGAGACACCGAAAGAGATCCGGTGTTGGAGGGATAAATCCCTACACCATAGAAATCCTCATCCGAGGCCATTTTCCCTACGAACGAATCAATTATATGTCACCGCGCTCATTTAATTTTATCGCCATTCGTTTATTCAAGAAATCAATTGGATTCCTACCCCTTTCCAACCCAT
>MU128932.1:249251-408376 GCA_014904985.1 Hydnum rufescens UP504 | reverse complement strand
AGGGGCCCCATGGAAATGTATCTTATTAGACTAGATAAATGCAAGGCTAATGATATCTAATTAGACATGGATAATTGGCTGACCAGCCTGCCTTGATGCCTGCTTCGCCATCAGGAGGAACAAAGACTACAATCGGCGGCCAGGCCACAAAAAGCAACCAGGCATTCAGGACCCTTGCATTGTTCCACCTGGAACCCGCAAATTGCCCCGAAGTTTTCTGGAGATCTGGAAAGCAAGGGTTGAAGAAGCCCATCCTGGCAATCCAGCTAGGCGAATGTCGAAGAAGGGAGAATATGCCCTGGATGGCCCAGATGCTGATGATGACATTATCAAGGCTGGGCTACATGTCCCAAATTTGTCGCTAAATATCTGTGGTGAATCCTTCATTGCTGCAGATGGTGACAGGGTAAAGACTCCTGGAGAGCGCTTCTCAGACACTGGTGTGATGGCAGGTGTATGTCGTCATGATCGTGTGGTCATGTGGGTGAATATGTGGACTCCCGGTGAACAGCAATTCTATGCATTGGCTCTCATTGACGTGATCATGGCTGAGCTTCCCATGCACTGGTGAGTTGGTATCCTGTACAATATCAGCTGCCAGATTCATCGCAGCATACTTAAGTGGAATCTGTTGCCTCGGTGGATACCCCGGATTGTGTTTGGAATAAGTGTGTTTCATGGATATTGCCATCAGTGGGTGTGCCAGCTATGGTACAATCCTCAGAAGGGGGGTGTCTGGGGCCTCACTGATGGAGAGGGTTGTGAACACCTTTGGAATGATCTTCAGCGCCTCATTCCAAATCTCCGTGTAACCGGATTCCATCGACGTTTGTTTGTTTTGGATCTCCAAATTGAACATCTGGACCACTTGAAGATGCAACAGGCAGGTGTCTGGTTGGAGAAGCGTGTGAAAGCTATGAAGGCTCACCTCATAATTGCTCAGGAGAAGAGAGCCAGAATCCCACTCAGCGACGAGTTCCTGCAGTCTCAATTTGAAGAACAGCAAGCCTACCAGAGCCAACCTCTCGAGCAACAATCAAAGAAAAAGGGATTCCTTGCTGTTGAGAAGATCCTGGGAACAATTCAATCAGTTACACATGGAGCACTATTCAAAGGGGTCCCAGCCTCTATATAGAGGCTGGTTGAGGACCTGCCTATGCCCTGATAGGAACTTTGTGAGATGGATATCTCCCAGCCAAAAAATGACAAGAGCCTATTTGGTCACTCAGTGTCTCTGCAGCCCATCCTGCACTAGCCTCTCTGATAGGAACCAGGAAATCAAAATTAGGTGAAATAATATTCCATCTCAGAAACAACTGGGAGCCACGGCAAGCGCCGGTCAAAACCTCTTGTGATTGGCTAGACCGGAAGCTTCATGCCCGCGCCTTCGGAACTCCCCATTTTCCCAGACCAAGCGTAAGCTTGGTCTGGTTACGAGACTATCAACTTAGAGACCCGACGGACAGCCAAACAGACACAAAAACCTTGTTTGATTTTGGGTACAATCTTGAAATTCACGGAGAGATTCATGAAAACATTTTTACTATGAGATTCACATGAATCTTTGGAGCCGAACGGACCCTGAAATGTTCATGGTTTTCCCCTGGCGAACTGCGGTTCACAAAAGCAAGGATGTACAAAATATATTTAGCACCGGCGCTGAACAAATCTCACCGACAATGCCGTAAATGTGCCTTAATTTTGATCAGATGACCACAAAATGTTCACTGAACTGAGGGTTCTGAACTGGAATTGAGCAGCCCTACCGCGACTCAACTCGACCTCCATGGGGTATGGCCCACTCCCATATGCCCATTAAAAGCTCCAGTATCAATTCTCAACCTAGCATCAATTATACCGTTTACGGAGAGGGTTCGTGGTAGGACCCATAGGACACCATCGACGAGTAGGGAAGGCGAAATTTCACAGAGTAATCCGTCCATTTTGAGATGTGGGGAAACCTCTCCGATGATGATGTGTCCTTCCCCGAGAGAGAGAAAGCATCGGAGCCCTCCGCCGAGTCTACCAATGCCCGATCAGCTTTCACTTCTGTCAGAGAAGAAGACGCAAAGCACCCTCCAGGTTCTCCTTATCCATCAATTCCCAGTGATAACGCTGATAGATCGGGACTCGGTGGAGGGAGATCCCGGAATCCACGATGATGCTCAGTCCACCATCATCGACCGAGATCAGCGTTGCTTGTTCGATGCCAGGAAGGCAAATAAATCGAACGATCCTGCCCTGTAAACCGACAATCTAGGCGCATGAACCAGTGGAACCCTATCCAGAAAGAGCACGTACGACTCCTCGGTGGACACCTGAGTTTGTTCGATAGGAATGGTACAAGCAGCGCTGTGCAGTGTCGACAATTAGGCCCATCGATGGCCGACTGGATTGGTTGTGATCCCAGCAGCGCTTCAAGATTCGCCAAAAGAATGGGAAAGTGACTTCCTCGTTCGATGGTTCAAAGGGAGGCTTATGATTCGATATGGCACGGATAAGGGGTGCCTCTTTGGAGAGTTGGTGGTAGGGCTCCCGGTCAAACAATATCTATAGGGAATAGAGGATTACAGGATAGATATACGGCAGGAGCGGATCGCACCTCAATACAAGTACACGCATAAGCATATATGTCCGTCTCCACAGTTCTAGCGTTTTCATCAAGAAGCTCGGGTGCCAGAAATCGCAGTGTGCCGCCGAAGTTTGAAGAGGTATGGCCAGTAGGGCCCCCGTCAAGAATTATAGAGAGTCCAAAATCACAAATACTTGCTCTTCCTTCTCCATCGATCAGCACGTTCGGCTGAGCATATCAATTCATCAGCCAGGCACCACCACTCGGGGCGTTCAAGCATACCCCCTTCAGATCGCCATGTATGATTGGAGGTACGTGTTCATGCAAGTATTGTAATCCCAGCGCGACATCGGCACACTGTAAAGATCCAGCTCAGTGAGGGATGGATCCCATATTCAAGACGATGCATATGGATGTAAACGCACGATAATCTCTCGATTGACGCTTGGGTTCTTCGCTAGAAATCTCAACACATTACCGTGAGGGTACAACATTGAAACGAGACCAGGCCCTTCTGGTTCTTCGGTATGACCTAACAATCTCACCACGTTCTCGTGACGCAATTGAGCCCATATCCGCATTTCGACACGCAGACGCTACATCTATCATGAACAAAACATCCATGTTGTAACGGTCAGATACAATTACCTTGTGGAGCTTCCGTTTGACCGTGTACTCATCCGTATACGAAGCACGAAGCACCTTGATAGCGACCTAGGGCATCGACTATTAGCACTTGTGCCCTGCGGGAGCTATGAATTGAGAACAATACCTGAAGAGCTTGGTCAGGGTCGGAGGCAGAGAGCAAGCAGCCTCTCCAGACTGAGGAGTATCCGCCTGTGGCCATGGGTGTTGAGCCTAAACGGGCAATACGGCCAGTCAAGTCCGGGGTTTCGGGGGGACTGGGTTGGGGATTGGGAAATGGTGGGTTGGCATTTGGGCCTGGTTCCAAAGCTTCTGCGGAAGGAGCCATAGTCACAACACTTTGCAGAATGGACGTGGATCCCTGTATTCTGGTGGAAGCCTCTTTAGGAGACATCAGAGTCGAAGGAGTGGGAGTGGAGGATGGATTGGCAGGTTGCACGCGCCGCCTCTCATTGGTTTGGCCAGACAAGGGGCTCCTGGTTCGGTATATTGAACGACGATGCGGATCGTGTAGTGTCAGGGAATCGACGGGCTTTGAGGCGAGTGCATTGGAGTGGTTAATTTCGCGACCTCGAGGCAATTCACCATTTTTTTCAGCGCCGGTCGTAGCAGCAGGTACTGCACCATTCGCATTGGGCAACTGCACTGGGCGAGGTCGTTGGAGATGTTCCTCCGGTAAGGTTGGTGCTGAGCCAATGTGTGCTATTTTCCCTTTCGTGCCTACTAGGTTTGAATCGGCTGCTTGAGACAGAGAAGCAGCCTCGTTTGTCCATCTCTTTGGGTCCCTGAGTGAGATCTTTTGTGCATTAGGGTACTGGATAGCAAATTGGCGCTGCATGGATTCTAGGGAGGCCGCGTCGCCTGCGAAAAGCTCAAGGCTGCTCTCAAGCCAGCGTGGTGGGGGCGGTTTGACCCAAGATCCCCTGAAGCCTTGATGAAGCATTCCGAAGTCGAGGAAAGCCCACCACCAAGGACAGATCGAAGTCGTTCGGCCTACTATATTAATATTATTGAGAAGGTCTAAGACGTGACGGAAATTCAGGGTAGCAAATGTGGTGGCCATATGCACAGCGTAATTGTGGCGTCCGTGCTGGAGCTTAGAGTGGTCGGCGGAGAATTGGATTGTACCGGGTCTGCTATAGAACTGCCTCTCCGCCCGCAACCAGACGATTGGCACGCTCCGGTTCCGAATGTGGACACTCATGAGCAGATGCTCATTGTACTGGAAGTGCATTCAGCCACCTGGAATTCAAGGGCATGATAAACTATACCAACCGTGCCCAGGTAACACGCGATGTCTCGGACATCCCCCGATATAAATGCATGCAGCCTACCAAAGTCACCGTTATTATGCAGCTGTATGTATTCAACAGGATGGCTTACGCGGAGCCAGGAGAGGTAACCTCCCTATAGAAGTCAGGAAACCTCCAGTCGACTGGAGGGACCGTTTCAGCGATAGCAGCAAAAGAGTCAGGGGCATCAGCGTCGGATTCGGCGGGAGACAAGACCGTTGTTCTTGGAGGTATGAGAACGGGCGGCCGCGCTCTGTCTCCGTGTGCCATAAGGGTCAGAAACGCGGGGAGTCCAACACGAGAGTCATGGCATTGAACGCCGATACTCGATATTTAAGGAGAGATCCACACCGGAACCACGAGGCCAGAGAACGTTGGCATGAAAACTTCACCTTCATCGTTAGCAGGATGTGCATACATCCCTACTCAAATCACCAGGGAGTCCTTGACTTTATAAAGATAAAGCCTAAGATTGACCTCGAGGGATTCCTCGCAAGATCGACTAAGATTTTGGTTTGGACTGATATTCACGTGTCCGGATCCCCGACTGTCCCCGACTCTTACGTAAGTAAGAGAGGGTTTGAGGGGATTTTGGACGTCACAAGACCAGGACTTTCATTTCCGATGTCCAAGGCTGTGCATACCTTGCTTAATCCAATGAGACGTCTCGCTTGCTGTCCAGCGTGTTCAATGTACACCGTGCTTTCAGCGCTATGCAGTCTGCAGAGTTACCCGCCTCGTTTATATTCAACTGTTCCATGGAGAGTTCGAGTTCGAGCGCACTGGCGAGCACATGACTCTATCGCATCCCCGCTTGTCTAACTGCGAGTGAAAAAAAAGGGGGGACTAAAAACTAATGTACAACTAACAATTGAGACCGATAGAGGAGAGGAGAGGTCGAGTGGATGGAGCAGTGGTGAACACGTGACTCGACCGCTCTGCCGCTTGTCTAATTGCGAGTCTGACAGCGGGATCGGTGTAATGTAGCTCTTGGTGGAATATAGCGGACTGGACACAGGCATGCATGCTGAAAGGAATTGTCAGCACCTCAATCCAGAAACAAAACACTGAAAATCACTCACTAGCACATACCCATACATGTGACTGGTTTCTTCATTCTCTGCAGTGTGCAGCCTCCTTGCACTCCATCAAGTGCTCATTCAGCTTCTTCTTCTCTACATCCTCCTGCTTGAAGATCACAATAGGTGGTGGAACAGCACTCTGCATGCACTCAATGGCAATCATCTGCATGATCTGGAAGAATTGAGAGAAGTGTGTGCTCTTACACACTGTTGCTTCATGGTCTGATGGCTGGTGAAAAGTATGTGAATACACTTGTCCTTCCTGAGTCTGATCCATATTATCCAAATGAGAAGATATCACTAGCAGCCCCAGGATGCATCCAAAGATACCTTCATGCTAGCAAATGGAATGTGGAGGAAGCCAAGCAACATATCCACAACACCTTATGGGCAGGTAAATCCTGAACTCTGGACAAGTGCTTCTGCTGGTTTCTAATGCTTTGCCATGTCAGCAACATGACTACAAACCTGATCTCATCCCTCCTGATGAGGTGCAGGTTGAAGCCAAAACTGCAAAAATTGTACTATCTGGCTTTGACCTTGAGGGAAGACCAGTCCTGTATTTCCATCCAGGAAGAGAGAACACAAAGGAGAGTCCCCAACAAATCCACCATCTGGTATTCCACATGTGGGTCTGTCCTTGCACTAGCACTGAATCTAACTTGGGGTTCCTGTCGCATCAATATTGTGAGTAAATAGGTTGGGATGAGTGACATATCTGACTAGTCATGACAGCAATTCAATCCTAATCTCTTAGAGCTCTTCCCAGCTGAGCAACTAGATGCACAGTTGTGGGGGGAATATCATTACCAATTCAAACACAATGTGTATTGGAAACATCTTTGTGCCCATACTGGCATTCATGGTGATGGGCTAGATTTGACCTTGTGCCAGAGAAAACCCAGCCACAAGCAATGCCACAGCTTCCTATTAATCTTGTGGTGATGTGCCCAGACCCTAAGGATGAAGGAGTTTCAACTGGAGATGATTATCATAACAAGGGCAGCAAAAGAAGGGGGTCACTTAGTCACCATACAAGGGCAACAGGAAGAGTAAGCTAATGGTTACTCACAGGCAACCATGGTAGTCATGATTAAAGCAGTGAGCCATGCTGCCACATTGTAGTCCTGAGTGATGGTCCCAATCAATTGGAAGAATGTTGTCATCACATAGAATGTGGCAAAGATGATGAGATAGAATGTGAAGAATGTGCTGGCAGTGCAAGTCAGATGACAGAGACTGTACAAGCATAATCACAATGTCAGTAACAAGTTCATTACTTGACCCTAGGTGTGCTTCTAGTCCGATCTGAGCCAAAATGAGGGCAACACACCTGCAAGCTATAGGATGTAAGTTGAGTACTTTCCACCCCACCCAGATGTAAAACTGAGAACCAAGAATTCAGTGCAATTTATTTTGAATGCAACTCAACACCATCTGGATGCAAAACCAGAAATAACTAGGGTATTGCACAAGGTTTCAAAACCCATGGGTTTTGACCCCATGGGGATTTCCCCCACAGGGCAGGAGTACCAATGTGGACCTGTGCCTAAAACCTGCCAAGAACCCACCATCCCTGGGAATATGCAGGCAGGTTTGAATATCCCCACAGCCTATGTTTTGAAACCACCAGCAGATGTATCATCTCACATCAAAATTCATATCCCCTCTCCACTAGTGCCATTAGATAACCAATTATTTATTATTATATAGACACATTCTGGTGCATCAGTAAGGACAAAAAATCAAAAAAGAGCAGCTGGGTGCTGCTCTTTTGGCATTGTCATACACCCCATACAGTCTTTGACCGGTCACTGAACTCTACCAGTCACTGAATCACCTCAATTATCTCCACCATTTCAAGTTGTAGCAGCTTGATTGTGGGCTCTATTTGATCACACTGATGGGAACTTTCACTGTACCAAATTTGGTGTCAATATGTTCAGCTGTTGTTGCATAACATAGGGAAGAGTGCAATTTTGTAAAATGTCTGAAATCTGCACCAGCCCCCACAGCACCACACAAAGACCCATCCAGTGATTTTACATGCAATCCTACATCAGAAAGACAACTAGATAAGGATCTTAAGAGGTCTAGCTCCAGAGCTAATCTAGTCAACTGCTCTCTGCATCACCAGGAGGGGCTGCGGAAGCAAATTGGAGACCCAGCGGGACTTTCACCACTTCAGATACACACTACAGGGCTTAGAATACTTCAAAAAGCATTGGAATATGCATGGAATCACATTTTAATTACATGCCAATAGACAAGATAAAAAAACTGCCTCGTCCAATCACTCCAGGAAAAGTGCTTCAGTGACTGGTCGAGTTATAAAACAAACATCAAAATGGCACAACATAACATCTCCCCCAATATTGTTCAGACTGCTCTGAAATTGTATACATGGGTAGATGGGATATCCTCCTACTAGATAGTAGACAAAAACAACCAAAAAACAATATTGTGCTGGCAGCGGCAAGGTTCCGGGAAATTTGATTCAGTGACTGGTCAAAGACTGTAATATAGAAACTAACTAATATTGCCACACCTGTTGAAGTGGGTCTGGCAACATATTTATTTTGCCACTGATACTTGAGGTTGGGTCTTGGGTCACCTTGGTCAGCCACTTAGAGGGGCCTTAATAGGTATGTCAAACTGCATCAAATCAAAAGCCTAAGAGGCATCAGAATCCTTTGATATCAAATAATTTCAAGAGGGTAACCTTAGGTCAATCTGTAAGTCTGCCCATAGGCATTTTGATATCAAACTCATATTTGACTGGGGGTATCAGGATAGGACCCGGCAAGCCCAGGAATGCCCCCAAGTGGGTCAATGGGCCATACAGGCTTATCGGGTATTTATAATTATTTATTTATTATTGCTATATTATACATATACTGCCCCAGGTCAGCAGGGCAGTCTCATGTTTTGTTGTTATTGACTTGTTTATTTATTTAGTCAAGAATTCAATTTAAAAAAAACACACCTGCCCTAGGTGGGTGTGGTACCATCCATAGATCTCAAAAAAAAAAGTGCTTAGTAGCACCACACACCCACTAGGGTGAGTGTGTGGTATGAGGGGCTGGGCTTGGCAATTCACCATTGGGCAGGTTGTTTGGACGAGTTGCAGGTCGCCGTTGCAGTGGGTCATTGTTTGGGGAGCATCAATTTGGATCCTAAAATAATAGCATACATTAGTAAAAAAAATTAAATACCTTGTAGTACCACACACCCACCAAAGTAGGTGTGTGGTACTCGTTTGTACCATGGCTGTGTACTTTCCACCCTCAATTTTTCATACAGGGCTCATGTGGATTTGGGGGAGCAAGATCTAAAATAAAAAAAGTTAGGTTAGTGAATAGTTAAAAGTGACACAAAAAGAGCAGCTTTTGCTGCTCTTTTGCATTGCTGTATCTATAGGAGAGGGGGAATCACCTTAGATGACCACACCCGCCACAGTGGGTGTGTGGTCATTTGCCAGTCCACACATTTGCAGGGGGCAGGGGGTACACTGGGACCTTCGGTTGCCACTTTGTGCAGGTCCCATTCATCACATGGTCATGGGGCACCATTTGGGGCTTGTGCATTGCATTCATGGCTGCAGGTTTGTGTTTGTGGCTGCGTGGTTTTGGCATGGCTGCATGGTTTTGGCATGGTTCCATGGTTTTGTCATGGCTGTGTGGTTTCATCATGGCTGTGTGGTTTCACAGGTTTAGGTGGACATCTTAGCCTAGAATAAAAAATAAAAGTTAGTTGAAGAGTAATAATTGTGCAAAAAGAGCAGCAACTGCTGCTCTTTTTGCACATTTGTAGCTAGAGAAAAATTACTTACCTGATATTGCTACACCTGCTGTGGCAGGTGTGGCTCCTTCTTTTCCTCCCTGGCTTTGTGCATGCATCATCATTCATTCATTTGTGTGCTGGTGTGTACTCATGCATGGGGTTTCATTGGGATCCTGGGGGGTTGGCAGATTTGGGCTTGTGTGGGGTTGACCTAGAATAGAAAATATGTTAGTTATAATTAAAACTCACACAAAAAGAGCAGTGACTGCTGCTCTTTTTGTGTGTTTGTGGTTATTAAAAAAAATACATACTTTATAAGGCCACACACCCACCGCAGTGGGTGTGTGGCACTCTATGCTCCTGCTGTTCTTCTCTGTGGCTTTGTGATTACCACACACCCACTTCAGCAGGTGTGTGGTTCTGTCTATGCTTTGTGGTCTTGTGTCATGGGTTTCCGGTCCCAGGTTTTGTCTGGTTAGTGGATTGTGGGCAGGTTTCATTTGGTTGGGGTTTTGGCAGGGGGCTTCATTGTGGGTTCAGATGGCAACCTAAAATAATAAATAATACATTAGTGAAAAAGAAAAAAACAAGCCACACAAAAGGAGCAGCATATGCTGCTCCTTTTGCATGGTTGAGATATGCTTACTTGAAATGACCACACACCCACTTTGGCAGGTGTGTGGTCCTGTCTGTGCTTTCTGTTGTCTTGTGTCACAGGTTGCTGGTCCCAGGTTTCGTCAGGTGGGCCACAGGTTTTGTTTGGTGGGGGCTGTCAGGGCGACACTGCCGTCGAAGCCACAAACAGAAAGAGGAAAGAGATTAATTAACCACACGCTATCGCAGTGGGAATCCTGAGTATACACCACACAACAAGGGACACACAAGTCTCGCACCTATCGCAGTGGGAATCCTGAGAGATCAAAACTGGTGATCCCCCAACTGCGAAGGGCTATAAATACTATTTCCTGCACACAGCCTCCAACCTTCCAGAGCCTTCCGCCGTCTTCCATAACCTTCCGGATCCTCCTAGAATGCCGGCTCCACAGCCCATCAGTCAGCCTCCACAGCCACCATCACTAAGCCTCACTAAGCTGACGCAGCTGTGTTACGAATCCTGTGCGCACCTCCACATGGCTATGCCCCAACTTCCATATGTATCCCCCTTAGCGTATGTACTTCCAAGGCAGTGTACGCCTGGGTACTCCAAAGGTGTCCAAAGTGTCAAATGACCGTAATGACGTGGATGGAGTATGGATTGGGACAGGTGATGTGGATGCAGGGACTGGGGGTAGAGGAGGAGGAGGGGGAGTCTGGATTGGCAACTCCATGGACTCACGTGGGGAGCTAGGGAACGACAGGTGCTGACAAGGGCGCCAATGCTGCCACTGGTTGGCTACCCAGCCCATAGCCCGCTGGCCGAGGCCTGATAGAACAAGGGCAATAATAATAAGAGAAATGCCAATAATGGCAAGGATGACAATAACCCCCATAGTGAATGGAGGGATAGAGGAGACAAGAGCATTTGAGGAAGTAGGCGCCATATGATAGAGTCGATGAAGAATAATACTCTGACGGGTAAGTCCTTAGGCGGAAGCAAATGTCAATTTGATCCTGACAGGGGCCTTCATTGTGTGTTCAAATGACAATATAGAATAGTAAATAATAAGTTAGTAAAAAGAAAAAAAAAAGAAAAGGCAGGCAAAAGGAGCAGCAAATGCTGCTCCTTTTGCATGGCTGGACAGATGCTTACCTTAAAATTACCACACACCCACCAAAGTGGGTGTGTGGTTCCATCTGGGTTTTGTCTGGCCAGTCATCATTGGCAGGTCCCATCATCATTTCTGGGGGGTGGTTTGTTCAGCAGGTTGTCACTTTGCTGCTTCTGGTCAATAACCTAGAAAAATTAATATTGTATTAGTTAAGAACTAAAATCAGCACAAGAGCAGCATCTGCTGCTCTTGCACACCATTGTGGGTGTATAAGTGTACTTACCATATATAGAACCACACACCCACCACAGCAGGTGTGTGGTTTGCATTGCCACCTCCCATGCCTTCATTTGGCATTGTTTCACCTGGCATGTTGCCGCAGGGGGCCCTGGTTGGGTCTTGTCATTTGGCACCTGGGACCAGGCCAGGACCTAGAATAATAATCAAGTTAGTAAAGAAATTCAATGAAGCACAAAAAGAGCAGCTTTCACTGCTCTTTTTGCATGGTTGCATATATTGGGGGGACTTACTGTATATAGAGAACCACACACCCACCATAGCAGGTGTGTGGTTTGTGCAGCCATTCGCTGGGCATGCAGCCACCTGTCAGGTCATGTTTTCTTTGTCGTAGTGTACCAGAAGAGGGGGGGGGTTCATTTGGCATATCCCCAGGTTTTCATTTGGTGCATTTTCACCTTGATGACAGAGAATAAAAGATCATGTTAGTAAAAAATTAAACCCAGTGCAAAAAGAGCAGCTTTCACTGCTCTTTTTGCATGGCTGGATACATTGGGGGGGGGAGACTCATCTTGTACAGAGAACCACACACCCACTGTAGTGGGTGTGTGGTTTGCACAGCTGCTTGCTGGGTGCATTGTCATCTCCCCTGGTTGCATGGGCATTTTTGTGGTTTTCTTTGTCGTGTTCTTGGCTGGTGTGCTGCTGTTGGGGCCCTGGCTGGTTGGATCCTTGTTGTTTCACCAATTTTTGTCTGCTACCTTGGAACAGGTCACATGAGATAATAAAAGATATGTTAGTAAAAATAATTTAAAGCAGTGCAAAAAGAGCAGCTTTCACTGCTCTTTTTGTGCCATTGTAGCTACTATGTTCTGAAAAAACTCACCTAGTGACCACACACCTGCAGCAGCAGGTGTGTGGTCATCTGTTTCCTTTTTGGGGTGGTTTCCTTGTTGGGTGGCAGTGGTTGTGTAGTGGGAGAAGGAATGAAACTCAATGCCAGCAATTGCTGGTACTCAAAAAGCACCCGAAGTGCCTGGCACCACGAGTACTGTATGAATTAGTAGCAAATAACTAGATGTATAATAAGTAATATATAATCAATATTTCCCCCCCAAAATAAAGAAGACCATGACAATAAGTCAGAGTTCTATAAGGCATGATATAATACATTGCAACATGGATTACATCCTGGAAAAATTTCATGGTAACTGGCAGAAAGGTGGGATTAAGGTGAAAATGATGAAAAAGAGATCCAGTCAAAATCTTCAAAACTGAAGGAAATATTCAAATATCAAGTCAGAAAAGTGAAATATGGCTTGACCAAGCTATTCCTCCTCTCCTGATGAACAGATTCCCTTGGGGGATAGTGGAACAGGTCACCCTAGATGTACCCTTCGCCGGATATAAGGGGGGTAGAGAATAATTGCCATTAATAATCCAAAAAGCAGAGGCAATGATGAAATGAAACATGATGGAGTTAAACTGTATAAAGTGGAGTTTTAATCCAATCACCTTGCCCTTGGTACCATTATATGAACACTTTCAGCGTATTTCTAGGCATGGTTATCCCAAACAATTTGAATGAAAAATGATGCAGAAATTTGAAACGTACTGAAGGGCAGTATGAGACACATAATAAAATCAACTTGGAGAGTGCAGTTCATGTCCAATAAACATTAATCTAATATTTTTTGAAAGGTCTAAATTGTAGCTTTTTGGGAGCTGTTTTTTGAGTCGATCTGATTAAAACTGAGGGAGATATTCCGTGTTTACTCCTTGAGAGTGTTGCAATAGCCCCTATTTAACATGTGACTAGTCTGCGAGTTGAATCCATTGGCTTAGGTGATAATCCAGACTCATATACTGCCCTTAAGGCAATGGACACTATGCAGCAGATTGACTATTAAGTGAAAGAGGCAAGTTGAATTTCCATTACCACAATTGGTTGGGCTTGAAGTAAGTACAATTTCAGGTGGCCTGTTGAAGACTTGGGGATGGACAAATAATTGTCTCATGTACAAGGTAGAGGAAAAATGAATAAGGCACGGTCTTGAAGAATTGAAATCCATGCCATATGACAATCAAAGGAATGGCAGGGAATTGAAGGAATGGAATTGAATATTATGGATTTGTTTGAGGAGGTAGTTGGGTCTTGATATGGATTGTATGTATTAGGGGTTTATCCTTCCAACAGTGCAAAAAATTAAACAATGGAGAGAACATTCAAAATAATTAATCACCCATGTAGGGTTCATGTATTTCACCAACATATTCAAATTTGGGGCAATTCTGGACTGTAGAAATCACCCAATCCAAGTTGCAATGTATTATATCATGCCTTACAGAACTCTTGACTTATTGCCATGGTCTTCTTTAATTTTTTGGGGAAATATTGATTATATATTACTTATTATACATCTAGTTATTTGCTACTAATTCATATGGTACTCATGGTGCCAGGCACTTTGGGCACTTTTTGAGTACCAGCAATTGCCAGCATCAAGTTTTGTTCCCTCTCCCACTACCAACCACCGCCACCCAACAAGGAAACCACCCCAAAAAGGAAACAGACAACCACACACCTGCTGCCATGGGTGTGTGGTCACTAGGTGAGTTTTTTTTCAAGTAGCTACAATGGCACAAAAAGAGCAGTGAAAGCTGCTCTTTTTGCACTGCTTTAAATTATTTTTACTAATGTATCTTCTATTATTTTAGATTGTGGCCTGTTCCAAGGTAGCAGATGAAAACTGGAGAAATGACAGGGGCCCAGATGGTGAGTGGCCAAATGGCTATACACCAAATGAACATGATAAACAATGAGACCCTGGGAATCGAGTGGGCATGCGAACCGCACCCCCATTGAAGCAGGTGTGTGGTTCTATATAAAGTAAGTAATGATGTGTACCCCAATAGTGCAAAAAGAGCAGCAGATGCTGCTCTTTTTGTGCTAGTTTCAATTTTAACTAACATATTATAGATTATTCCAGGACATTGCCTGAACCAAGACCCGCCCCCCGAGCCCCCCAGACAACAATCACATTGGCTGAACAACCATCTGCCAAATGAGACCCCACCAAGCAAGAAACCACCCCAACCACACACCCACTGTGGCAGGTATGGTGCTTTAGGAGGTGAGTACTTTCATGTACCCAATGGCACAAAAAGAGCAGTGAAAGCTGCTCTTTTTGCACTGATTTGATTTTTTTTTACTGATATATCTTTACTATCTTAGCTCATGACATGTTTCAAGGCACCTGATGAAAACTGGCCAAATGACAAGGGTCCAACCAGCCCAGGCCCAAATGGCCATACACCAAATGCAAATGCAATAGGCAATGAGAATGCATCAATCAAGTGGTCACGTGAACTGCACACCCGCTTTGGCAGGTGTGTGGTTCTATATAAAGTAAGTAACAAGATATACCCCAACAGTGCAAAAAGAGCAGCAAATGCTGCTCTTTTTGTGCTGGTTTTAATGTTTGACTAACATTATCTTTTTATTCCAGGTTTTACCTGAACTGCAGCCAGCGAAGTGTAGCCCTGCCAAATGAGAACCTGGGGATGCAGCTGAACCACCCTTTCCACCCCTCCCCCTACATGTCAACCCACACAAATGACAACCCAGCCCACCCAGTGAACACACACCAAACAAAGATGCAGGAAACCCACACACCACACCCACTGCGGCAGGTGTGGTGATTTTCAGGTAAGTATATTATGTCTACATGTACTGTCGCGCAAAAGGAGCAGCCGATGCTGCTCCATTTGCATGTTTTTTTTTTTCTTTTATGATTTATTCATCTGAACCCAGAACCCACCTCAACCCCTGCTCCCTGAAACCCACAAACCACCAAGTGAAGACCCACAATCCTACCAACTGAAAACTTGCAACCCTGAGTGAGGCAGGGTAGATAGATATCTAGGATATGTGTATAAAACAATAATAAATGAATTATTTATGTGTGATATGTGGATGATAATGAAGTAAATAAATATAAATAAGTGTGCTTATTGCCGATTAGCCTGTATAGCCCGCTGACCCACTCAGGGGCATTCCCAGGCTTGCCAGGACCTATCCAATATCCCCAACCAGATATATCCATTCACAGCATTATTTGAACCCATTCCAGTTGATTCCCCCCTGTGACTGATCCCCTTGTGATTTACTGCTATACTTGTGGGTCTGCCTGTATAATGATATCCCATGAAGCTGCTGGCCTTAGCATGAATTTCTACATAAACTTCCACAGGAAATCTTATGGCCAGTGGAGGATGGATTACTTTACAAGGCCCAAAATTGATCTCAAAACCCAGCTCTTTTGGTATCAAACACACATTTGATCACTTTTTGATATCAAACATAATACAAGCCTATTGGGCATTATACAGACATCAAAATGACATACCTTTTAAGGCCCTTAAAAGTGTCTGACCAGCCTGAGGTGGTTACTAAGAAGGGAAGGATGAATAAAGGATGGGGAGATGTCAGCAAGAAGGAGTGGATTAATAAAGAAGGAGGATTGGGAGTTGTAAGCAACAGGCAGCGAAGTCACATGATTGTGGGAGAGCCACAGTTAATCTCATGAGGTTGTGAGTATGACTCATAACAGTAATCCAGCTTATTGAGATGATGGTTAATCTGAGTTCTGGCACATGAAGGGTGTCACATAAGATGACCATGGTGAATTTTCCTTTGTTTGGTACTTGTATCTTTAAGTCACCAGTACCAACAGCATAAAATATATGTTTGTCAGCAGCAGCAATCAGGGCAGGGGTCATTGGAATGATAATTGATAAATTGATCCTTATATGGTGACATGTGTTGAGTGGCCCCTGAATTGTATATTTTGGCATAAGTGGGGGATTTTGTTTGTTTGTTCATTGTTGCATGCATATCTGGCTGTGGCCTCATGGCCTCGATTGTTGCCCATGCCTCAACATGTCGGCATGTGCAGCTGCTGAAGTGCTTTCCATAGCACCTGTCCTAGAGCTCAGTGATCCATGAGGTCCCTTCCCTTCCTTTCCTCCCCCTTTCACCCAACAATCCACTTTGAAGTGTCCCTTTTCAGTGGCAATTAAAGCACTCAATGTTCCTCTGGCCTGCCCATTGGCATGAAATGGCCTCATTGTTACTCAATTTGGCTTTTCCCTTCTTCAGAGTTCACCAATCATACTCATCCATCATGAGTCAAATTACCAAATTTGGCATAATAGGCATGCCACTGAGCTCTGCAGCTGCCATAATTGAATTTATCATGTTATTGTAGGAGTTGGGGAGTGATCCTAGTAGGATGTTTCCATACTCTTCATCCATGATAGTGGTGCCCATGGCCACCAACTGCTCCTTGAGATCAGACAATTTGTTGAAATGTGCATGAATGTCATCATCTGTGCCACAGCAAGTATTCTGCAATCATTTCCATAGATCGAACCAGAATTAATTTTGATCATCATTTGTACAGAGCCTGGAGCTGATCCCAGACCTCCTTGGCCTTGAGTCCAGCCTTAATCTGGCTGAATACCATATCTGGGACTGAGCTGGCCACAAGCTGTTTGACCATGGCCTTGTCCTTCTTCCATCAAGCCTCTGGTGTAAGTCCATTGACTGTACCAGCAGCACTATAGTCTGACATAATCATGTCACTCATAAGGTGCTCCAGCACCCCTTTGCATTGAGGGCCCACATAATCCAGTCACAGTATGTGACCCAGTTTGTACATGTCTGGAGCCAATTTCGTAACTCAAATCTTGAATTCATCACTCATAGTGGTCTTTTCTAGTCATGGAAAAATAGGGGGTAAATGTGTTTCTTTAAGAGAGCAATGATGGGCCCATAACCTTGTGAGAGTTATGGTGTTTGAAGTAGAATTTCCCCCTGATTACTAAGCAGATGAGAATGAATTTGGATTGGCAAGACTTGAGGATTCAAGTGAAATAACCAGCAGCAGGAAGAACACAAGACAAGTCCTTAGGATTTTTGTGGGCTCAAGCCCATCTTTTATACTATTTACATGAGGCACAGAAACACATAAGATGGGGTAAAACATGAAGTAAAAGTCCAATTGTCAATGATGGCGGCAAGAAAACAAAGGGGTAAAAGATTGCTGGTGAAACCTAGCTATAAGATCCAAACAGTAGATTGGCAATAACAAATGGTGAGGCCATCAGCATAGCCTCACAGGGTTGTGCTTGTCTCTGTCAGCATGCCAGTCATTTCCATAGTTCCTCACTCCAACAGAAACCCCTACAGAGTTATTGCATCAAACAGACCAGGAAGAGCTCTTCACAAGAATAACATGATTCAATGGGCTGCTGGATTGTACCTTAGACCCCAATCCTCTTTTTCTGAAGAAGAATGCACAGAATTCACTGCCTTGTGGGGGGGAGGGCAAAAATGGGACAGGCCTTGGCTCCAGCAAGAGATGATTTGACAATTGGAATTGTGAAATGGAAAATGAAAATAGAAATGAGAAGGCAAGGAAAGGAAGAGGAGATGGAGAATGAATATAGTGGCTTGAAGATGAATAAAACTTGGATGAGATTTCAAGGCTACAGGTTCAGTGGTGAATGGGAATAAATTTTTTAAAATGAAAGGCAAGGTAGGCAGAATGAAGAAAACAACTGAGAATAACTATTACCGTGTATATGTAGATCCAGCTTATGTTAAAGAAACAAAAGGGTGAAAAAAACCCCTTGTGCAGGTGCTGGAAATAAAAGATATCACTTTTTTTTTTTTTGTTAACTTGGTGGGAAACATTTGAAAAATTTTTAATTTAAAAGAAAAAAAACAGGTCCAACACCAGATAGCATACCTCCTTTACTTGAGATGGGGTTTGAAAGTGAGGGTGCATTGGAAGGGGAACAGGGGTCTTCCCCGGGCACACGATAATTGACTGGTGCACACAAAGAGAGAGACAGCAGCCCAACAATCCAAAGATATAAACCAACCCTGAATGGCTCCTTCCACTTGGCCGCGTGTGCCTGCCCTCCGGTGACTCGGACGAGAGCCCGGGGGGGAGAAGGATGAAATGGGAATATCTGTGTTATATTATAAATAATGTATCTATATATGAATGATGATCGCCATTTACTCTATCCCTCGGCATGATTAATTGATGCTTCGATGGCTTCGATGCATTGATAAGGCACACCTCCGTAATTCATCGCGATGTTTCTGGTCAGTCAAGGCATGATTGGATTGATTGGATTTCCAGTTATACGCATGCTTCTCATCCCTTCAATAGTGTCGGAATCTTGAAGGGCAGGGGGGGAGGGGGGAGGGAGACGTACAGGTGAGAAGAAGAAGCGGGAGATGAAAGGAATTGGCGGGCCGGGGGAATGAGACAAAGCACAAAGCACTCCTCGATGTAGTAAGTGCGCCCCAGAATAGAATGACACGTGGGGAGAATGAGCAATATACCAGGCTGGGTAGGAATATGGAAGTAGTTATGTATCCTGATGGCTAGTGGGTTTCTCATCCAAAACCAGGGCAAAGTGCACGGGGAAGATTAATTACAGAGTCGGGTCGTAGGGTAAAACAACTTGAAAGGTCAAATACGGAAAACAGGGACGGGGAATGCATGAGCAAGGAGGTATGAGTGTTTCAGAAAGGAAGAGATGTGATTTTATCGTGGGTCAGCGGCGGGAGGAAAGCAATTTGGTGAGGGTGAGGAAAAGAAGCTGGATGTAGATATGTGCACAGGTGGGATGCGATATTGCAGAGACACATAACCAGCGTGCAGAACTGAAGAGAAGAGGAAAGGGGGGACGGAGACAAAGGTGTGTAAGTGGATCAATTTCTCGTCAGCATAATATTCTATGTTGAAGGTGGGAGGAGAACCTTAATAAGTTATTATGACCCTGCTAGGCATTCTATTTGGGGTGTGAACCGGGGTTGACGTCATTGATAGGAAGAACGCCTGTGGAGTCGCGTAGAGTGGGTTCATCGTCGATAGGGGCCGAAGAGATTAGGACCGAGAGGTACGGAAAGGGACGTGTAAACCTTGTCAGGCAGGGACGGCAAGGTGAAATGACATCATCCCCCACCCGCAGACACCGCAGACACTGTCAGCGAAGAGAACAGAGTCAGCCCCACAGAATCCGCACTTGAGGCTGAGAGTAAATCCCGCCCCACCTCGAGAACTCGGGCGCGTCCTTCGTCACGCACGTCAAAAATTTAACAAGTGCAGGGGGAAAAGTGGTTGATCGCAATGTAGGCCAAGACAACCCGTCACCATGAGCTCGAGTGATCGTCTGGATGCAGTCAGAACCCGAGACCACAGACACCGGGGAAACACCATCCGGATCATCGTGGTGTCAACACGTCGCTATGTAATGGCGGCGGTCCCTGGATCTGGACCCTATACCCTATACGGGAAAGGGGAAGGGAGGGGCGCGTAGAATCCTGCCCATGCAATAAAATACCGCCAGGCGGCGCACAGCAAAAAAAAAGGCCAAGGCCTACAATCCCCCACAACCCACAACCAACAACCCCTCTCGTCCCCCGCCCCCCGTCGCGCAGACTGCGAAACCAGGGCCCAGGGACATAGGGACACACCCACGATCCAGAATCCAGGGGCGGCACAAGACCAGACACCACGCCCAATGCCATGCTGCACCCCATATTCATCACACCAGATACCAGATAGTCACCGAACCGAACCTCCGCCGCCGCCGCGCAGAACACACATCCAGGTCCACGATCGCGGTTCTCCCTGATTTCGGCTGTTACGTATATGAAGGGTAACTAACCATCCACATGTCCACATGGACTTGCAATCCAAAGCAGGAAAATCCGGATCGCACCAAAACAGGACAAACTCTTGGACGTCATCTTGTGTTTTTTTTTTTTACTTCCTCTAGACGTCATTTCAGCTTGATTCTTGATTCTCCCTCGTTGTGTGGGGGATCATCGAGCCTTGGAGGACTAGGACAAACGAACGCATTTTCGGCGGTGGCCGGACTGGACCCGATGAGGGGCCTGAACCAATCCATCCCTGTGATGTGTGGCGTCGTAGGGTAGGTGATGGTGGCAGGAGCCTCGAGAAATTCACACCGATGAAGCAATCTATTATTTGCTGAAACAGAAACACTGTGCGCGAGCATATAGTCAGGGGCAGTGCAAAGCGGCTGAGACACCGGGTCCTCCGCTCCCCCCCGGGAAAAAAAAACGGAGAGAAATTGGGAAGATGTGAATCAGGGAGACTAACCTGCCTCCCCCATGATGACTGACATCCGAGGAATCCAATTAAGGGTAAATAGGGAGAGGTTGACTCGAGGCTGAAGTCAAGAGAAGAGAGACAGTTTATTCGTTCGTGGCTAGGTGAATGAGTACGATAGCTGTGTCCCAAGACGAGATCCCCCCGGAAAGATGACGTAGTGGGGTCGTGAGAGAGATCTACGCACGTTCAAGAAAATCAATAAACATGACAAATGTGATCGAAATAAAAACGCACAAGCAAACAACGTGGCACAAAACAAGGCCACAGACACAATTACAACAAAACATGAATCATCGTCCCAGCCAAGGGTTGTTGGTGTTTCCATGACATTACAGAAATCCTCCCTAACGGAAAGAATAATCATGAGCACACATGTACACGAGATGAGTCATCGTGCGTCGTGCGAAAAAGAACCCAAAAGAAAGAAATCTGCATATGGAAAAACTCACCTCTACCGATTCCATTCCACAAGCCCCTGGCTGAAAATCAATAGTATGAAATACAATCCAGGTACTCGAAAACAACTATCCCCACCCAACACAATACGACGAGACCTAAAATATAAGGCAAGAGCGACTAGCTGTCAAAGCATGCGAAAGGCCAAGAGTCGAAAAAAAAGAAAAGGGTGTCTATTTCACGCGTTCCCGACGATAAGAGGGTGAGTAAGGAAGAGTGAGGGGGCAGGAGAAATAAGGGAGGGCGGGAGAGGCCGCAGCAACAAATCAGGGGAAACAGGAAGAACGGCATTCTCAATCACTCAAAACCCCGCCTCAAGGTATCCATCCACGGCTGATTCGTTGTAAACAGAGCAGTGCCATCACCTTCCCATGTCAAGCAGCGTCGCGCAGGAGTAATAAGATGATGATGGAAGAGAGGAATGACAACAAGGAACGAATGACACCAGACGAGATAAAGAACAACAATGAAGTCGCACAAGAACGAAACAACTTTTCTCCGCCGTCCCACCCACATGATATGTGGGTAACTTAGAGGGCTACCGGTACCGTCTCGATTTGAGCGATCTTCCATTCGCACCAGGACTATAGTCGTCGTCCGAGTCCCCGTCTCCACCGCCACCTCCACCGCCTCTCTCTGAACCCCCGCTTGTAGGGGAAGTGAGTGGGAGTGGAGGTAGTGTCCTTTGCTGCGGTTGCGATTGCGGCTGTACGGATGACGCAGAAGATGGACCGGGAGCAGTATCCAACCTGATAACATTCGGCTCCGTTGAGAGGGAGTGCTGTGAATGTTGGAGATGATGAACCGGCTGCGCATGATGATATCCTTGCTGTGCGTGTTGTTGTGAGGGGTGATGCAGTGAATCCAATCCTTGACGACTGTATCCAGTCCCGCCTGAGCCACCACCCCCATATGCGACACCGTTCCCGGAGCCGGGAATAGTAGCAGGTGGAGGAGGAGCCGAGGTCGGTGAGAGTTGTATCGAGCCAAACGTCCCGGGCTGATGTCCACCACCCCCTGTCCCGCCTGATCCAGATCCAGGGCCAGTCGCACCAGTCGCGCCGGTAGGCGAAGTCGACGCCGAATGAAGTCCTTGCCCAGAATGTACACCGCTCGCTCCGGCGGTGACGTGAGATTGCGAGGACGCAGTATTATTCCTCGTCTGTCGAAATGACTGGCGTTTATTCTGGAACCTGTTGCGTTTGTTGCCGTTTCATTAAATAAGATGTGATTTAATTATTCATAAATACCGAAAACATGGCAAGGATGGAATGAAAACGCGATCACGCGCGAACGAAAAAGGAGAGGGGGCGAAGTCAAAAAAACGTCACGACAATGAGATTTGTATAGAAATATGCGTACCAAATCTGCACTTGTCGGGGACTCATGCCGAGTTTTCTGGCCAGCTCTGCTCGTTCTTCCGTGCTTGGGAAGGCTGTTCGATCATATGTGGCATTGAGAGTGCGTAGCTGGTTGGCATCCGCTCTCCGTCGTTTAGGCTTCACGGCACCAGAGGAAGTAGCTGCGGCGGTGGTAGCTGTAGCGCTTACGGTCCGTGCAGGAGTGAGCCTGGTGCCGCCCGGACCGCTGCCGCTGCCCAGGGAGCCGGCCGTCGCGAGGAGGTTCTCACCACCAGCTGAGCCGGTACTGGTGATGAAATAGGTGCTGGCGACGGAGGAAGAGGGAAGGGACGCGTTAGTTGGGGCGCCGCTGGTGGAGGAATGTTCATCGGAGGATCGATCAGGATCCAGGGATGCAGGGGCAGAAGGGGCCGTTGTGGGAGTGCCACGTGCGGAAGGGGTGTTACCAAGGCCAGGGCCCGATGATCTAGTGGTTGTGGGAGTGGCATTAGAGGAGCGGCTTGTTGGGGGACGAGATGGCCAGTCCATGGATGAAGTTGAGGTGGGAGCGGAAATTCCGGAACCAGAGGGCGTTGAAGGGCGCGGGGTGACGCCCAGAGAGGTGAGGGGGGGCAGTTGGCGGGAAATGTTCGGATCGGCGACGATAGAAGAAGAAGAAGATGTATAGGGCGATTGCGGGCGTTGGGATGAGGAGGATGGAGAGCTGAGGAATGTGGGAGAGTGCTGGGAGGGAAAGGATGAATGTTGCTGTGATACAGTAGGAGAGAAGGAAGTCTGTGGAGGATGGTATCGCGCGTCGTGGGTGTTGGTGATAGTGTACGAGTTTTCTGGAGGTCCGTAGGCGTACGAGTTTGGTGTATCGGATTGGGAATTTGGGTACTGGGACTGAGGATAGGGAGGACGGGGGAATGGAGCTGGAATAGTTGATAAGCAGAAAAGAAGGAGAAAGAGAAAGGGAAGACGGACCGTAAGATTGCTGCCATTCCGAGTAGGATGCCCGGTCGTCCCATTGCTGCTGGTTGATGGGGGGGAGGGTCATCGAGGGACGGTCAGAGTTGCGGTCATCGGGAGCCTGTTCCCACCGCTGGGGGAACTCGGAAGAGCGCCGGGTGTCGTAGGCAGAATTATCTCTCGAGTGGTGTTGGGACTGCTGCTGCTGTTGCGGTTGCGGTTGTGGTTGTTGTTGCTGTTGCTGCTGTTGGTCGGCATGACTCATCGTGTCCTGGAACGCGCCAAATATAGGAGGCGCACTAAAGAGCTGGTGGAAGGGAAGCACGGCTGGGTTGGACATGATAAATAGCGACGATGGTGGGAGGAGGAGAGAGCGTACGTTCTGGGACAAAACAGAATATTTATGCACTGCCCGTAAATGGAGATGAGTAGTGAGCCCAAGCGTACACGGAGCACACGAGAACACGAAAAAAAAAAGACGAAAAGGGCGCAAAGATTATGTTCCGGCTGACCGAACGCGTTTTCCCTTTTTAATCAAACACGAGTGGGTGTGCGGGCGAGAGAGTAGGCGCCCGCCCACGAGGGGGCCAGCGACGAGGACCCGGGTTGAACTAGTCCGCACACTCCCCCCTGCGCCCCCCGCCCCCTGCTCACCGGCCCACTCCCACCCTGAACTCCCGGTGACTATCGCTATTTCCTAATCAGGAAAAATCCTCTACAGATCCGGTATCACCGGCGCTTAGTGGACATCGCGACCTCTACCCCTAGATCCCAGCGGTACGGACACCGTACACCGTATCCCGCTCCCTACCCGCCATCCGGCGTTCACCTCGGCAAACACCCCAAAAGGAAACAAGGACCAAATAGATTCTCCCCACTTTTCCCTCTTATCTCTCACCCTCCCACCCTCGGTTACACACTCCCCCTCCTTCCCCTTGCTTCCCGGTCTTCGCTCTTTTTATTCCTCTCGGATCCACAATTGTCTCGTGGTACCCCACGTGGCTCATCGCGAAACCAGAAACACTTGTAAATTTTCCCAATTCTCTCCCTCCTCCAATTACCACTTTCAGATCCAATTCGGATCATCCACATTCTCGCGATGGCGCCGGATTCTCCCGCCACAAACCAAAGCGCCAACACCATGTGTGTGCAGGCTATGGAAGCACCAATCCACGTACGACATTCGCACCCCGAATCTGCCCGCCCGATGCAACTACGGCGCTTCTCTGAAGCTCGCCTCGGAGCGCAACTTCACGTCAGTCCTGGCGGCTGTAACCTCGCAAAGTCCCTTGGATCAAAGCAAGGCATTCAGAGACGTCCCCGCAACCAGGGACCAAATATGTGACAAAGAATCACTATTCAAGAAGCAGAACTATGGAAGAGGAAGATCTAGAAGAATAGTCTCCTACCTAAAACTGTTCACCTGGTCACCACCCTGAACATGACTCCCACTCTCCCATCTTATCCATTCAGGGCAAAGCCAACAGACTGGGGCGCTGCACCTACTTTTTTTCTTTTGTAGGGTCAAAAACTTCTCCGCCGGTAATGGCACTATCCTCGTCTTGGACGACTGGCTCCCACGCGCTAAATCTCACTCAGGACCCTATGACGTGACTTCCGGGACTCCGTTTCTTTCCCGCGCGAGTACCCACGATCCCAGTACAGTGCGCATCAAACCCCGCCGTCCCAGGAGTCAAGACACGATGTAAGGTTAAAATGTTAACACTGCTTGGCCGTCACGCCAGGCCACGTGCAGCACAAACACTCGCACACATACCCACACACATACAGTTCCCTTGCCTTCGAATGAGCCAGAAGGCCTGTTGTTATGGGGAAAACGAAAGTGCACTAAAATGCGGCGGGCTCCACGCCTGTTGCTCCTTGGCTTGCCGACGCGCGACCCTGAAAACCGGTGTTTATCCTCGTCCCTTCTAGTCCATAAATTGAAATATAATAACGTCCAATACCTCTCTGCATTCTAAGCAAAAAGACGGCACGCCAGGGCGAGAACGCCCTAATGCTCACTACAGTATACCCGCCCGCCTGACGCCTTCACCGCGACAACTCAGAATCACCAGAGCTGACTGTGAGATGATGACAAGAGAACCGCCACGAGGAGAAAAGCACCTACAAACCTCGCGTACGCGCACACTCCTCTGATTACTCAGATCTTACATATATACTAAGAAATACAAATGCAAATTGCAACCACGAGAACGACAAGGTGATAAATTATCTGAGTTATCGTTATCGAGTCTTCAAGTGATAAAATCACTACAGCATGCACTAGAGAGCGGACCGAAAGAAGAAGAAGAAAAAGGAAAGTGCTCTCTCTTCCCCCGGCCCCATCCTCACCATTCCAAGCTCCGTTATCGCAAGAGATGAATCCCTTTCTCTCCGGCGAGCAAGCAAAGAACCAAAATGATATCACGCAGAACTCGTACTCATTAAACTCACTAGGCCACCTAAACAGAGCACGTGCGACAGCAAAACCAGAGAATCAAGGACGCCATACATACGAATATTACCACGATATTCGACCTCCGGTGTATACGAACCCTTCGCCTCCCCCCTCGAGGAATAACCGATGTCCCTCCGACCACTTGTGTCAGTAGCGAGAGAAAAAAAAAAGCAAGGCCAAAGATAATGAGATCGAAGCCCAGGCCCCAAATCACGTTCGTTCCCACCCACACTCACACATGGCACCGTACCACAGTCCACTCTATATCATCGCATCTTCCTTGCGTAGATTCACGAGACACCATCAAGGAACAATGAAAAGAAATCCACACAAAAGAACATGAGGGACAATACACTGCAAGAAAAATGCAGTCATGCTATAACGGCGGGCATGCAAAATCCGTTCCAACAGGATCGGGGAGTCGGTGATCTCCCCGCTTCAAAGGCAACGCACAGCAATACGCCTAGGAGAAAAAGCACAGCGGGATGACCAAACATTGCTTCGATTCACATCTAAAATAATCCCCGCTAAATGCACCCAATAAAGAGTAGGGATCTAGAACAGCAGACCTGTGTTTTCGCTAATGAGGGTGTGGGCAAGCGGCTCGCGATAGGGCTTGGCTCGATTCAAAAATGCGGCAGTCGACTATCATGCGTCCCTCCACTGACTTCCAAGCCACCCCCTCACCCCCCCCCCCATGAGTGAAACGAGGACGAATATGAATAAATGCGCGCGGCAATTGTCGTGGAAAAAAAAAAAAGAAAAGCAAGCGCAGAGCGGCTTAGATAAGGATAATCCAAGGCACGCAGATCGCTGTGAATATAAACCTACGGTCGCGTGGCTGCGAGCACGTTTAGAGGTGCGCCCCCTGTGTGTGGGTCAATCAGGGCCAAAATCAGTAAGGATCGTCCATGGTCTAGATAATTAGCGCCGCCGGGGAGCGGAGGGTAGAGATACGGTATAGGTGCATTGGGTGCATACACGAGCGGCAGAAGGCTAGCTAATCAAGCCGCCATTTCTCATATCTGCTTCTGATATTTGCGGCTGCCCTAGCGCTCATGGAATATTGCTAAATATTGACCCTTCAATCGCCCACATTGGTATGATGATTTTCGAATATAAGACTGGGGTGGGCGGTTGGTTGTTTCATCGTAGTGGGGAGATATCACTGCACCCCTCGAGAGTACGACAGGAAATGGTGGCGTGCAGAGAGGGCGCAGGGGGTTGGTTCCGAAAGTCACGTGTGTAGCTCACGATTCAATACCGTCCCTAGTATTGGGGTTAGAACTTGTGCGTCATCAATATTGGGATCGTTCTAATATTTTCTGATCTGTAACCCTGGCCTGTATTCCAGCTTGAGAAAAAACGGTGATGCCCTTCTCGAAATGTAGGCTGGAAGAATGATACCAAACCGCAAAGCTGTGAAGCAAGTTTCATCTTTGCCGCTCCATTTCAAAGATGCATTTATCAGCATACACAGTAGTACAGTACTGGGTTCAATCGGGATCGAACAAAGCTAGTGGTGTAAGCTAGCTTGGCTTAATTGTCGGGGAGTACACGCGCTACGGCAACTTGCGTATTCCTGCACCCCCTTACGAAAGCCACCCCACGCTCGCGGCTCGTCCGACTCTGTCAGCGTGGACATTGGTCGGGCTCGGGCCTCTCCGTGACGGACTCTAGATCTCGATATTTTGGATATGATCCGCGCATCAGTTTTCTTGCTTTCTTTGGCTTTGACTGCTCTGGGAGAGCTTGGTACAACTACACAGGTCGATCGTTTACTATCAAGTCGTCTTCATTCGAAGAGTACGCGTATCGCACGCCGCTTCTACGACTCTGTGGGGCTCTACAACCTGACCTTCGTGTGCGTGTGTCTAAGCAAACTGGCCTCCACCACCGGAACTGACGTCGAAATTAACGCACCCACCCTTTCAACCTTGTTACATGAACAGCCATGTAAACGATGTCCATGCACATCTAGATCAATACCGCACCTCTGGAACAGACTGTGATCCATCCTCATCTCAATGCGTGGGTGGGTACGCCCGGATTAAATCAAAAGTAGATGAAATCCGCGTCTCCTCGCCTGCGGACACGCTCGTCCTAAGCATGGGGGATGAATTCCAGGTGTGGCCCCTTGTTTATCCTTATCAACTCAAGCCACACGCGTTCGAGCACAGAACGAATTGATCCGTTTTCAACTCTCGATAACGGACACAGGGCACGCTCTTCTATTCTTATTATGGTGGAGAGAAGATCGCAGAGACTGTGAATGCTTTGGAATTCGACGCCATGACGATTGGGAACGTACGTTGTTCGCCCAAAGGCTCCTTTCCACCCCTATTTATCTTCGTTTCGTTACCAATATTGTTAGCATGAATTCGATGGAGGGGACGATCATCTCGCAGCCTACGTATGTCCTTTCCCCCCACTGTCCCTGTTTGACTCTTCCATAAAGTTTTAAATGCCAATCTCTCAGTTCGACAACATAACATCCACCATCCCTATCGTAAGCGCCAACATTCAAACCAAGAATAAAGCTCTAGCATCACACATTAAGCCGTACCACGTGTTCCCCGAGCACTCTCTCGCCGTCATCGGGCTCACTACAATTCACACCAAGACGACCTCCAGTCCCAGCGATGAAACCGAGTTCCTAGACCCCGTCGAAGTTCTCCAGAAGACTGTCGATGAAATTCATGCAAAGGAAAACGTTGATCGAATAGTGGCTATGACGCATATCGGTGGGTTTTGTTCATTTCGTCTGCGCTCTAGGTGTGTAACCTTTTCTTGGAATCTGCCATCAGGCTATGCGGAGGATGTGGATTTGGCTGCGCGTACCAGAGGCGTTCACCTCATTCTGGGTAAGTCGAGACCCCAGTCAATGATTCCACCACTTGCTCTGGAGTGATCCTAGTCGATGGCAGGGGGCCATTCACATACCCTTCTTGGTGATTTTACGGAGGCGGAGGGTCCATACCCTACCATACAGAAGAATCTTGATGGCGAGGTGGGGTCACATCCGCTCAGCTAATTTTATTCTATTGCTGAGATTCTACATACTCCCACCACCCCTGCAGGAAGTGTTCATCGTGACAGCATGGCGGTGGGGCCAAGTCTTTGGCTACATCAACGTCGCGTTCGAAGCGGGGTCCGGCGGACGCGTGCTTGCGTATGAAGGGGGACCGATCCCGATGGATAGTGCGACGCCACAAGATCGAGAGTTCCAGGCAAAGGTGGATGCATGGCGAGTACCGTTTGATAGCTATGCGAAAGAAGTAGTGGGGTGGACGGAAGGTGTTCTCGACCAGACTTTGTGCCAAAAGGGGGAATGTGTGTGTCCCCCCTTATCTCGTTCTCATTCGTGCGAGTCCTGATGGTGGAGGTTTGGAAAGGCACCCTTGGGAACTTGATCACTGATGCTATTCTCGATTATCGCCTTGGGACTGGTGGTCGTGTTGATGGAGCGGTGATGAATGCTGGTTAGGGCTCGTCCGCGCCGCTCTCGTGAGACCTGTGTTGAGAGGACTGATCGTGACTGATCTGCGCAGGGGGTATTCGAGCATCGATTCCTGCTGGAAATGTGACTCGGGGTACGCGCGTGTCTCTTGATAATTGTCACTGACAGACTCACTCACATTGCACGTGATTCGTGGATGGGTGACAGGAGAGATCATTACGAGCTTTCCCTTCTCGAACGCTGTTATCGATTTGAACTTTACGGCCAAGGAGCTATGGGATATGTTCGAAGGTCGGGTTCGCTTTCTTTTTGTCTGGCGACGCACGGAACGAGCTTTTCTTATCTGACCCTTTTGGGACGACCGGGGTGTTTACGTATGACAGGCATCGTAAGCTGGAGGAATTCAGCAGACAAGGAGGTGACGTCCTTTGTCCAAGTGTCACGAGGTATTGCATTCTCTTATGCGCCCAGTCTTCCGATCGGGAGACGACTTCGGACGCTATCGATATCTGGGAAGCCCGTGGATCCCCACAGCGAGGGGGAGACGTATGTGATCTCAACGATCGACTTCATCGCTTCGGGTGGCGATGGGTTCTTGAATCCTCCGAAGAAACCGGCCACTGCTCCGTTGAATACTCTCGATGCTGTGCTGATGGATTACATCTCTGCGCATACACCGTACACGCCATTCACAGAGGGGCGGATATCCAAGGTCTTCTCACGTAGCGCAGTCGCTGCTGGTGATGAACAGATGTATGTGGAGACGTGCTATGGCCGACGCTGTCGCGACTTGCGGGAGTAAGAGTAGAGTATGTACTATTGGGAATGGGGAGATGGATTTGAAATTCTCTCGTTCATTCCCTTTGTAGCATTTTTAATCCGTGGTTGAATTGTTACAGACCGTATTTCAAACTGGGAGTACGATCGCACCTTGGTACTTCTGTGCTGTATTCCCAACAGCAAGGCGAGGGGTGGCCTCTCTGGGAGGGAGGGAGTCGCTGGGGGGGGGGGGGTGCAGAGAGAGAAGCAAGTCCGAGGGGGTTCTCTCTAGACCGTCTTCCAGCACAGTCATACTCGTGTTGATAAGGATAATTAATCCCCACGGACTATTAATTATGCCCGGCCAGCAACGGTCCTGGCATATATATATGTGGTAATCCTACTAATAGCGTATTAAATAATCTTACAATTTACATTCAAATGCGCTTGGGCCCTCGGGCCTCGACACGATCGTGCGATCGTGTATACTTCGTCCCAGCGCACTGGCACTAACCACGGACTTGGGCCAATAGCTAGCTGATCTACATATTGCATTGTCAAATGCCAATGAAAATTATTGTTAGAGTTGGGGGCGGAAGTGAAGAATACGAAGCACACACTGAATTGTGGCGCGGGGCGCTCGTAATAGTAGCATCTGGAAAATCAACATTGCTTCTGAAGCCTTTGAAGGGCTCTTGAAGCCCTTTGGAGCCACTTCAAAGGCTTCAGAAGCAATGTTGGTTTTCCTGATGCGTACCTATGCATAATATACGGACGGGCCGTGCATCGGGCACGTTACATGGGATTTGGACCTACTGTACATGGGCTGGGCTGCCCAAGCCTAGTAGCTAGAAAAAGAAAGAATCGGACCGAGGATATCTCGGGATGATGGATGATGTTCCGTACCGGTCTCCACACCGGCGGAATATCCTAACAAAAATGCCTATGCTATACTACCGATATCGATATCGATATCGTATCTCATTGACATCCGACAGGGCCACCGGAAATATTATGCCGAACGCCTCTGTAAGCTTATATATATGTGGGTCGAGAATAGGCTGCTGAGCGATTTGAAGCAAACATAGATTCATGTGGCACGGATGAATTTTCAAATTTCGAAGATGTGGCCAGGGCCAGAGACTTGTTCTTTCTTGTCTGGGGGGCGGGGGGGGGGGGCGTAGGGGTGAACATGGAACATAAAGACGAGAAAGGCCATTGAAGAATCGGTGCGCGTACGCATACGGGGGACGTTGGATCATAGATGCAGCGAACGATTGCAAGAGTAGTTGAAAAAGGGTATTGATCCAAGAAGTCAAAGCTCAGGATCAAAGTTGAGCGGCCAAGAACAACACTCTTGATGAATCAGGACGATTGAGGCAGTCATTTTAAAATGGTCCTGGCATATATATATGGTAATCCTACTAACAGCATTCTTTAACTATTAAATAATCTTACAATTTACATTCAACTACCCTTGGGCCCTCGGGACTTCGACACGATCGTGCGATCGTGTATACTTCGTCCGAGCGCACTGGCACTAACCACGGACTTGGGCTAATAGCTAGCTGATATACATATTACATTGTCAAATGCCAGTGAAAATTGTTAGAGTTGGCCATGGGGCGGAAGTGAAGAATACGAAGCACACACTGAATTGTGGCGCGGGGCGCTCGTAATTGTACATCTGGAAAATCACCATTGTTTCTGAAGCCTTTGAAGGGCTCTTGAAGCCCTTTGGAGCCACTTCAAAGGCTTCAGAAGCAATGTTGGTTCTCCTGATGCCTACCTATACATAATATACAGATGGGCCGTGCATCGGGCACGTTACATGGGATTCGGACCTACTGTACATGGGTTGGCTGGCCAAGCCTAGTAGCTAGAAAAAGAAAGAATCGGACCGAGCGGAATATCCTAACAAAAATGCCTATGCTTATGCTAGTATCGATATCGATATGGTATATCTCATCCGACGGGGCCACCGGAAATATTATGCCGAACGCCTCTGTAAGCTTATATATATGTGGGGTCGAGAATAGGCTGAGTGATTTGAAGCATAGATTCATGTGGCACGGGATGAATTTTCAAATTTCGAAGATGTGGCCAGCGCCAGAGACTGTTGTTCTTTCTTTTTTGAGGGGGGGGGGGAGTAGGGGGCGTAGGGGGCGTAGGGGTGAACATGGAACATATAGACGAGAAAGGCCATTGAAGAGTCGGTGCGCGTACGCATACGGGGGACGTTGGATCATAGACACAGCGAACGATTGCAGTAGTAGTTGAAAAAGGGTATTTGATCCAAGAAGTCAAAGCTCAGGATCAAAGTTGAGCGCACCCCCAAAGGCGGCCAAGATTCGGGCTCTACACATACGTACGTACGCTAGCAAACATCGGTGAAAAAAGAATTCGAAGCAGACAATTCATATCACCCTTTCATTCTCTGGAAGAATTTCGAATTTCATTGCGTCGGGTTTAAGAGCAGCTGGTGCTCTGGCGGGGCCCTGCTGTCTACATTTCTAAGAGAGAAAAGGTGCATGTGAACGAAGAGGTGTCGACATCAAGGACCACGGTTACACAGAAATCGAAAGGGTTGGAATACAGGGCGTGGGCAGATCTAGAAGAAGAAGTACATATTAACGTGAATCCAACGGGAGGGTACGGGCACGGGGGTACAACATAGAGTATTATGTCAAAGTAGCGAATTAAAAGGATGTCTTATTAAAAAGAGAGTCTGGGCGCAAGATCTTGGCCTTTCACGGGAAACTGAGGATGAACGGCTAGAATGCAGCACATCCAAGTCAGTCGAAATCAAGGACTTGGCCGTGGAGAGACCAAGGACAGAAGACAGATTAGGAATTTTTCTTTACGAACCACCATTATCTTCTTCCAACTACAGTTTGGAATGCCTTGGCCACCACACTGCCTGGAGAGCTCGAGTCCTCCCGCAAACTCGTTGAGCAATACTTTGAGCTCTGCCTCGATGCTCGCTGGGGTCTTTGCTGCAAGTTGGGGCGGAGGTACTGCGGCGCGTTTGTGGAAACGATGATGAGTGCGATGAGAATGAAGGTAGTGAAGATGCGTTGACTCGGATTCTTTCCGATGAGTGAGGTGATGGGAAGCAGTAGATGCTTTGATAATGGCCGATTTGAGTTGATCATAAGTGTGGCCCGAGGTGAGGAAGGCGGTTCCAGCAAGACCGGCGAGGGTAGTGTTGTACGCTATGGAAGCGAGAGTATTGTAGAAGTGAACGAGTGATCCTGGTGTCCCACAAACAACAGGACTGCGAACATCAGAAGCCAATATCATGTGAAGGGGGTTAATATCCGGATATCAGGGTAGGATTCCATACCAGTCTGGGTTGGGACATCCGGCAGGTTCGATGCCATGATTCTGTCCTGACATTCTAAAAGAGTGAGCAATAAGGTAATGGATAAGTGCATTCTGCGCAGGGGGGAATAACAATGGCCTCACTGCCGTGGAAGAAACCTGGAAAGATGGCCTTCTCGGAGCGATTGTAGGCTTCATTGGCGTAGAGGTTGTAAAGAGGTCCAACCAGACGCGTTGCATCGACTCGCCCCGTCCCCGAGAAGAAGCGATGGTTGATTGAGTCGCTCTAGAAGGAAAGAAGAGGAGATGCGTCAACAGATGAGCGCGTCTGAAGAATCGCCAATTCTCACGAGACTGCTCATGACAGACTGAACTGGGGCAGTGTAGTTTGACACGAAAGCCTTCGAGATGAGTCAATACGGTAGGACATGACTACTGGAAGCTGGCGACACGTGCCTGAGTGATGGAGATGATACAAGCCCCTTCACAAGCTAGAGAAGACGAGGGGAAGAATGTGAAGGAGAGTAGCGAGCGAAGCGAGATTTCGAATGATGGTGAGTGGAATCATGCTATCGAGCACAGATCAGTAGCATCACCAAGTGGCGGTGGAAGAGGGGCTTACGTGTTTCTCGGGGATTAATCGATTGTTGAGATGAGGCTAGTTGAGGTGTTGAATGAGGTCCCATCGCACTCAATACATTTAGCGTATATGCACTCAACGCCCGACTTTTGAATTAAAGGCACTGCGAAGTTCATATCAAAAAGCTATCATGCGCAACATGGATCCACGTCTGCATTATGGCACAGTCGATGAGAAGGCTAATCAGCCTGGATGATACCGAAGTTTTCCTGGGGGTGGACAAATACATGGATTCTGATGTGAAGATGCACGGACGACTGCATGGGTCTTCCATTCGCTGTGCTCATCAACAGTGGTCAAATACAGAAGAATGTATCTGGGATGTTCCCACTGCTCCACGGTAGAACGAGGATACACGGCCTGCCCACAGCAGTGGTATCAATCCTGCTTCTGAGAAATGATGGTCTCATGATGGGGCGAAACGCCGCGGACGAGGGGATCGGCGGCCAAACGTCCTCTTCCAGCAGTGAGCGGAGACAGGGAAGCGCCCTGAGTGCCTGGCACTCCTCCAAGGGTGCATCGGGTGCAGGGAAGACCGCGGATTTGACTCGCATTTTTCAGCCTCGAAGGGGCAACCGTTATCACATTTTCTCAAGAGGAAGGGCGGTGGACTTTGAGATGGCGCCAAACGGCCGCGGGGCAGCGTACGGCAAGTCCCGTTGAATCATTGCCTATCTCGGCATCATCTCGCTGTAGGCGTCGTAACTTTTGGGGCGCGGGAGGGGGCGCCCTGCCCAAGTCTGTATCCCGCCCACGACAGTGTGCTAGTCCCCGACGATGGCTCGTGGACCCCCGTCGCTCTCGCCGCTCTATCGACGCCGTCTCACCCTCGGGTTTCTATTTGGATCTCCTCGGACACCCCCAGGGCTTTAGAAAGGCTTTTAGACTTTGGCCACACATTTATATGCCTGACATTCTTGAGCGCACCAGGGGTTTTCTGACTCTCCTCTACCGCCTAGAACAACCGCCTCTGGAGCAGGACCTCCCCTACTCGTCGAAATCCATCAGTAGCTTCGCCTTTTCGCTTCATATCTTTACCCAACAATTTTTCTTGTCACCACCTCGAATAATGTCACCTCGAGTTGAACAACAACCGATGTCTCGTGTCCGTGTTCGCGTCCGCGCAAACGAGAATAAAGCTCCAACAACCAGTTCAACCTCGCGCACGCGCCGCAAGCGGTCCGCCGCGGCTGCTGGACTCCCATACAGTGACCAACGTATGCCCTTTTCCCCCTAATGAATACGTAGCATTCATTCCTGACATTCGCCCAGGCCACTTGTACGTCCGACCGGGCGCAAACCGAAATCACACAGGAGACCGAGGTGAGCAGCTTGCTCAGCAAAGCCGCCTAACTTTTCGATGCTGAGTTTTCCTCTCCTTTCCAGATCCCTCTGAATCGCGGTCATCGTCGTCCCACCGTCGGACCTCGTACATTACAATTGTCACTGGTGATGAGCCATCGATCCCGATGGAATTCGATTTCTCTCAAGGCGGAATAGATCGCTTCATGTCCTCGAGCTCTGCCGCTATCGATGATGTACAATTTAGCTGGGGAGGTATTGATCTCCCCACGGGTTCTGAGGATCTCGCACTACCTCCAGAGCTTGAGCCATTATCAGAGGAGGAGATGGGCCCATGGGGTAAGACACATTCTCCGTACAGTGTCGCCCGATCCTACGCTGATGGTTCCATACAGCCACTAAATTTGAGGATTTTTTTTCGAAATATGTGGGAAGCTCTGGTATATACTCTTCTTTCCCTCCAATCTGGAGTTACACTTCTGACGTAGGTTGTATAGATTCCCAGGAGCAAAAGAATATTGCACCAGAGCCATGTCGATCCCCTTCGTCTCGTAAGCACCACATTTCCCGGCCGGTTGCCCGTTGCTGATCTTGATCATCATCACCAGTAAATGGACGTCTGGTGTCCTTGCTGGAAGCCAATACGAGCACCCTTGATATTGCCCTCGATCGCCTCCGAGAGGCACTATCTGCATGTTCACCGCCCGAATCACCTCTCCCCCTTCGCTCAACGAGACGAGCTGAAAAATTACCCTCCACGCGAGACGCCTTGGAACGTGTGCAGACGACCGCAAACGAGATCATCGCGCTGGTCGCCCTCATAGCCACCGATGTGCCCCGGTACGTTTTAACCCCTCGCTCGTTTGCAATATATCTGAGTTTCCATATAGGTTACCCCAAGTTCGATAAAAGTCTAATAAGATGTAGACCCCCCCCCCATTTTTGTTCTGGCCTCCTCCCATTTTTGTTTAATCTTATATGATTGTGTGGGCGGGCCCGAACCGGTCCCTTTGTGGGATACGGGCCGATGATTCATTGTCCAAGATATAATGTTGTTGTACCTGTGCATTTTCTTTCGTGGATCAACTATGTTGTACACTGGGATACCCCAGATCGCATCCTTTTGATCTCTGCTCAAATGATAGCCCTCGCCGTGTCCCATGTGAATGAAATCGTCATCGTGGGCTTTCCCCAGCGTTCGAACGAAGAGGGGCCAACATATGGACAAACGATGTATATATAGACGGCCCCTGATGATTGAAATCTCACCAACCAAGTATGGGGAATCTGATCCTCCTTGGAAACTCGCTCGAAACCGACGGAAGAAGAGCTAGAGCGAGATTCGAACTCACGGCCCATTACAGTATTGGGCGGGCGACCATTATTCTTCACGCGTGGAGTCTATCTGAACCCCAGAGTCCAGATAGAGACCCGTTCCGCCCACCTCGTCTTTTTTAGATTACTGTACATATGAATTATGCTCGAGGCCCATCTAAAGCGGTCGATCGAGTTCCATTGGGTGCTGAAATCCTATTGGAAAAAGATGTGGCGCAAAAACATGATGAGAGTGAGATTCGAACTCACGCCCCAAGAATGAGACCAGAATGTGACATAAGCCTTAATCTGGCGCCTTAGACCAACTCGGCCATCTCACCCACTAGGCACTGGCCATGGCGGATGTACTTTTGATAATATTGGGGGGTTTCAGGCTACAATGGAATCGGTATGGAATTAATCTGCCCTTGCAATCCTGAAGGGCCATTTTGACGTGGAAAATATTATACATAACATTCTTATAATGTTAGAATCACACTGGCAGTTTGAGCCTGCAGGTGGAATCAGAACTTGATTCCTGCAGATTCCAACTCTGATTCCAGCTTCGACCTGAAACCCCTATTGAGAGAAATTGCGGCAACAACCGGTGGCATAGTGAATGCCTATCCACTTGATGAATGTAGGCATTGCGTTAATTAAAGTGTCGAAGTTACATAACTCCGGGGAATCTTGGCCGGGCGCACCTTCAGTTTCAAAAAAGTCTGATGCCTGATGCCCGAATCTGGAATGATCAGGAAATGTAGTTCCCAGACCTTTCTCCGGGTTATTGGGCCACTTTCTGGCTTGTTCTGAGCCTGTACAGCTATTACCAACATATTACTCATTGCCGTACAGAGGCAATATATTATTTACTGTATATGTAATACAGGCAGGCGAATGGAGAGTTCTCGGTACTTGCCGATTGACTTCACTCCTGTATACCAGCTACCTTCAGCCACGTTCTCGGTTTTGGCATAGTTTTTACCCTAATGGAAAAAAAGCTTACCTCTGGTGAGATCGTCTTGGAAAATAGTCTAGAGTGGTCATCGTGGCCAACCAATGGTAAGATGCAATCTGGTGGCCCCCAGAAGCATTCACACTTCAGGAGCCCCGGACCAAAGGAGGCACCAATTTTTGGAAGAAATAGTTGGCCCAATGTTCACGTATTATTCTGGAGGGGAGCTTCGGATTGGCTGGATACCGCCTTATCTAGGGTGGTCCTGATGGCCGAGGGGTCTCCACCAACTCCCCTCATATAAGAAGGGCTCCCCCAACTCCGATTGCTCTATCTCCTCTGCGTTAACACCCGGACGCATCCCTCAGCTCATTGACATACTCTGTAGGTTGCATCTCCAAATGCAACATTCTGGCGCTCTAACACAGGCGCTTATCACTAGGCATAATGCTTGCTCGCAACAAACACCGAATCTACCTAGCGTTTTACATTCGCCATACCAGCGAGGCTAATCCTGACCCTTTCCATGATGGTATTATAATTACTCCCAAGGGAGACAGTAAATTCAAAGACACAATGCGCTTTCACGCCACCAACCATAAAACGGTCATGGTTGGCGGTGTAGCAGCGATTCCATGGCAGTTTGAGGCCATCACGATCGAAAAACGAACTTTTAAACTCAAGGCCCTCTTGCTCCTTGGCAAGCTGTCACCCCAAGTACCGGTCTCTAGGATCGAGGAGATATTAAGTGAGGTACCGATCGTACAGGGTGATCCGGGATGGAAGTGCCACGCTTGGACAATCCAAGCTATCGATGTGAGTGGCAGCTGTATCAAGCAAAAGCAACTGTACTTATCGCATGTTAAATGCAGAAGCTGGTGGAGTACAAGATCATCCCAGGGCTTCCGATTTCGGCCAGTACCATTGTGCAGAATGGGACCGCATTTGCTTCGTCTGTCGATCTCCTGTACGAAGAGGCCGTTCCGACGTGTAACTTCTACGGACAGGCGATCGAATCTGAGGTGACGGAGCCGCCGAAGGGATACGTTGGATCCTAGAACCTTTGATAGACATTGAGCAATTTGTGACTGCTGATAAATTCGTGTTTTCTTTCACGCCTTGTCCCAAGCTTGTGCCAACATTACTAGCAACTTTGGGACCACGTTTGCTTTACGCCCCGGGTCTCAAGGACACTTGCACTGTGCGCTGTTGGGAGAACCTCGTCGGACAATTGGCCTTATGACTGCATCGGTCTACGATAAGACTAGATTGCTCAACGGGTCATTTCTGCGGACAGCACATGCTCCATTACTAATTCATCATCGTATTGGCCTTCAAAGTGGGCCTTGAATAATTCCCAGAATTCGGGTATGATCCAAGAAGATGAATCGAAGGTTCTGGTAAACTCCCAATACTCTGGATACCATCCCGAAAATTCCCAATCTATAATGGCAGCAATATGTCCATCCTTGTAAAGGATGTTGCGTGGCGCAAGGTCCGAATGAGAGAAGATAATACGGTAGGTACGATGTCGGCAACGCTCCAAAGCTTCGCGAGCATACGGGTGATTAGATGCCAGCCTGTCATGTATGATCGTGTGTCCAAGGTACATGTGGAAATCGTCGACTGCAGCAAAAGGGCCGAAAGGTTCCGATCCTAACCGCACATCGATCAAAGAACCGCCGTCAACGGCCTGTACCGCGTTTGGATCGGGAGGGGATAAAGCGCGTAATTCGACAAGATACGTAACAAGCTCCTGCACGACCGCGCTTCGCTGAGCTAGCGACAATCTACGCCACACAGCTTGAAGTTCAGGTGCGTCGATATAATCCATCATAATGTAGACATGGCCTCTCCGATCCAGAAACACATCATGAACGGCAGGGACCGGCAAGTGCGTCTGTCGGCGGACGAAATCCATTGTGAAGGCCTCTGTAGGCCTCACAGTGCCATGATGTTTAAGGAGAACTTTGGGCCCGATTCGGACTACATCGCTTCCCAGGAGCCACGCCTGTCGCAATCCTCTTGGCTGCGTGAAGAGTTTGTACAGAAAGACCCGCATTTTCAGAAATGTCATTTCGTGTAGCCGAGTATTACGGGCCGTGCGAAGGGGTGGGCCAATGAAGCGGGAGCGAGGCCCTTCATTTGAGGATGCACCGTTAGACACAGGCGACAAAGCACTGAGCCCTGTCAGACCAGGTACAGTCGTTCTACCAACTGGTTCTGACCTCCAGTGAGTTCACACCCATATTGAATCAGAGAGCGACGCACCGAGGGCTTTTTCCTTCTCGGGAATCACATTTACCTGTCTATTGGCCAAGTCAAATTCACGCTCACTTCCAATTAATTTTGTGGGTTCCTCCGAATCAGAGTTGGCATCTTGGTTCGTAGCACCACTTTGGACAGATTGGAAATCAACAACCCTCGATGGGGTGAGGTCTGCCGTGGTTTGGGGCTTGGCCGACATCAGTGTCGTCCAAAGTGGAGGACGCAGACTGGCCGTGATGGGTCACACCGTCACACTGCCCACGTCACAACTTTGCTTCCGCGTCTTGATGGTCCCGCTGCTAATATTAATGTCATGTCCGACACGCGTGAGCTTAAGGAGCACCCGAGAGGCAAAACGGAAAAATCCACCGCAAATATGGATCCATCTGACTTTTCCGTATCCAACACAACCCAACCGCTGGCACCACCAGTCTACCACCATTGTCCACCTCTCCTATGGATCAGTCTCTCCCACCGTCAAGCAAACCCCGCACTCATTGGGAAGAGGGTGGTATCCTGCCACCGCCTTCGGCTGGGGATGGGGAGGAGGTCGCGTGAAATGATCCAAGAAACAAAGAGAACTCGCCGCCACCTCGTCAGCCGCCGCGCAGAAGCCATTGACACTACCGGTGCGATAGTCGATGTTTCAGACGCTGTTATGGAGATGGAAACAAATGGAAATCGTAATATCGCATTCAGTACTAACAGACTGACTCATGGCTAGAGAACAGTTGAGGATGACAATAACTCCCGGGAATTCTCGGGACCGACAAATCTGCAGCGTGGGATGAAGCAGAGGCTGAGCGGTAGAAAATTCAGGTCTGCAATAATTTCGAAAATGTGGCCTATTGTCGGTGCGAGGCACTAATCCTATGTTCTTCGCATGTCAGGATGATCAATGAACCCTTGTACAAATCTGATGGCGCAGGCGCGGACGAGACGATGCGAAGAACGCGACTATGTACAACGAGCCTCAGTACGAGGTGTGCTAATTGGGGTCGTACTGAATGCGTATTGCTTACGAGGATGTTACGCTGGATCCAGACATCAAGTGTTGTCTCGCGGCCTGCTAATCTAGTGCCGCACTATACATCAATCGTTTCTTTATACCCTAAGACGACAGTCGTTGCCGAACTTGGATGTGATGCTGCTTTAGCAAAGAACTTGGTAGCACTAGGCGACCCCTGTCCTCTGATTTGTCGTTGTCTCGGACGGCAAATGGGTAGTGAAAGTCGACATTTGCGGTAGAATTTCGCTTCCTAGAAAGGACGAAGGCGAACAGGTTGTGAGCCCCATGAATCTGAATTGGATTCGTATAGTCTTCATGAGACAGGGTATGGCCGTCTCCTTTCTCCTATCACGCCTAGGAACTGATGGATGGGGTTGCCTCAGAGGCGGAAGTCTCTGGGCGATTCAGTGATGTGAAAGCATTCCAGGCGGTCATATTTGCTATTGGATCTGACTTCCTGTCATGGGAAGGCGATGCGTAGATTGTTGGCTCAGTGCATGTATTGATTGCGACACTCGATCTGATGGGAAGAATCTAATACAGGAGACGACAGCACATGCTCCATTACTAATTCATCATCGTATTGGCCTTCAAAGTGGGCCTTGAATAATTCCCAGAATTCGGGTATGATCCAAGAACTGGAGTCGAAGGTTCTTGTAAACTCCCAATACTCTGGATACCATCCCGAAAATTCCCAATCTATGATGGCGGCTATATGTCCATCCTTGTAAAGGATGTTGCGTGGCGCAAGGTCCGAATGAGAGAAGATAATACGGTAGGTACGATGTCGGCAACGCTCCAAAGCTTCGCGAGCATACGGGTGATTGGATGCTAGTCTATCATGTATGATCGTGTGTCCAAGATACATGTGAAATCGTCGACTGCAGCAAATGGGCCGAAAGGCTCCGATCCTAATCGCACATCGATCAAAGAACCGCCGTCAACGGCCTGTACCGCGTTAGGATCGGGAGGGGATAAGGCACGCAAATCGACAAGATACGTAACAAGCTCCTGCACGACCGCGCTTCGCTGAGCTAGCGACAATCTACGCCACACAGCTTGAAGTTCAGGTGCCTCGATATAATCCATCATAATGTAGACATGGCCTCTTCGGTCTAGAAACACGTCATGAACGGCAGGACCGGCAAGTGCGTCTGTCGCCGGACGAAATCCATTGTGAAGGCTCTGTAGGCCTCACAGTACCGTGATGTTTAAGGAGAACTTTGGGCCCGATTCTGACTACATCGCTTCGCAGGAGCCACGCCTGTCGCAATCCTCTTGGGTGCGTGAAGAGTTTGTACAGAAAGATCCGCATTTTCAGGAATGCCATTTCGTGTGGCCGAGTGTTACGGGCCGTGAGAAGGGGAGGGCCAATGAAGCGGGAACGAGGCCTTCATTTGAGGGTGCACCGTTAGACACAGGCGACAAAGCACTGAGCCGAGTCAGACCAGGTACGGGTGTTCTACCGACTGGTTCTGGCCTCCAGTGAGTCCACACTCATCTTGGGTCAGAAAGCGACCCACCTAGAGCCTTTTCCTTCCCGGGAATCATACTCACCTGTCTTTTGGCCAAGTCAAATTCACGCTTACTTCCAATTAATTTTGTGGGTTCCTCCGAATCAGAGTTGGACTTGGCATCTTCGTTCGTAGTAATATATTGGACCGATTGGGAATCAACCACCCTCGATGAGCCGAGCTCTGCCGTGGTTTGGTGCTTGGCCGACATCAGTGTCGTCCAAGTGACAGGAGGGACGCGGACTAGTGGGGCCCGCGATGGGTCACAACGTCACACTGCTGGCTATGTCACAACTTTGTTTCCGCGTCTTGATTGGCTTGTTGAACTTCGAAGCACCTTGATAGGACATTGGTACTAAGTCGATAGTCAACAATGCAACTGGTCCCTCGCTCAAACGAAGCAAAAGACCCGAGATCAATGATGCCAGCTATGCGACCACCTCCGCGACACAAATCAACTTGAAGAAACTCATGCGAAGAATGCGACTCGAGGGTTACTCCAAGAAGAATCCCGCTGCTAATACTAATGCCCCGTCCCGCCCGCATGAGCTTAAGGAGCACCCGAGAGACAAAATGGAAAGATCCACCGCAAATATGGATCCATCTGACTCTTCCGTATCCAACACAACCCAACCACTGGCACTATCAGTCTACCACCGTTGTCCTCGTCTCCTATGGATCAGTCTCTCCCACCATCAAGCGAACCCCGCATCTATTGGGAAGAGGGTGGTATTCTGCCACCGCCTTCGGCTGGGGGATGGGAAGGAGGTCGCAGGAAATGATCCAAGAAACAAAGAGAACTCGCCGCACCTCCTCAGCCCCCGTGGAGAAACCCGTTGACACTACCGGTGCAATAGTCGATGTCTCAGACGCTGTTATGGAGATGGAAACATATGGAAATCGTAATGTCGCATTCAGTACTAACAGGCTGACCTCATGGCCAGAAAGCACAATAGCTCCGGGGAATTCTCGGGACTGACCAATCTGCAACGTGGAATGAAGCAGAGGCTGAGCGGTAGAAAACCCAGGTCTGCAATAATTTCGAAAATGTGGCCTACTGTCGGTGCGAGGCACTAATCCTATCTTCTTCGCATGTCAGGATGATCAATGAACCCTTGTACAAATATGATGGCGCAGGCGCGGACGAGACGACGCGAAGAACGCGACTATGTACAACAAGCTTCAGAACGAGGTGTGCTAATTGGGGTCGTACTGAATGCGTATTGTTTACGAGGGTGTTACGTTGGATTCAGACATCAAGTATTGTCTCGCGGCCTGCTAATCTAGTGCCGCACTATACACCAATCGTTCCTTTATACCCTAAGACGACAGTCGTTGCCGAACTTGGATGTGATGCTGCTTTAGCAAAGAACTTGGTAGCACTAGGGGACCCCTGTCCTCTGATTTGTCCTTGTCTCGGACGGCAAATGGGTTGTGAAAGTCGACATTTGCGATAGAATTTCGCTTCCTAGAAAGGACGACGGCGAACAGGCTGTGAGCTCCATGAATCTGAATTGGATCTGTATATAGTCTTCATGAGACAGGGTATGGTCGTCTCCTTTCTCCTATCACGCCTAGGAACTGATAGATGGGGTTGCCTCAGAGGCGAACTTGAGGTTGCGGAGGTCTCTAGGCGATTCAGTGATGTGAAAGCATTCCAGGCGATCATATTTGTTATTGGATCTGACTTCCTGTCATGGGAAGGCGATGCGTAGATAGTTGACTCAGTGCATGTATCGACTGCGACACTCGATCTGATGGGAAGAATCTAATACCCATTCTGTGCTATTTACAATTCCCGATCATGCCTCCTGTGAGGCTGTGACCGATGCTTAAACCTAAGGGACCACGGATATCGCCGAACAACCTACACTTTCAGTGGACGGTACTCTCGCGACAGACCGTCTAATGCACTGCCTGGGCCTGAATGACTGGCGGTTTCAGGGATTGATTCTTCCTATTTCTTTGCGGGCTGTGGCGTACTTGGATGCCCTTCCTGAGCAGCGATGCGGCTTATCAGTGATGTGGCTTGTGACAGCTGGTCTCGCGCACCTGTCAGATCCTCACTGTTTCAAACAGTGTGGAGGGAGACTAGAATTCTCTTGGATTTTTCCTTTGGCTGTGCTTTCTCCTATGGGCCTGTGAGAAGCGCGCGTGGCGTGCATAAAAAGCATTGGAAGAGCGCAATTCCTCTCCTCACTAGTTCTCCTCCACTCTCAAGTTCGCCTCTCCAGTCTTCTCGCCACATCTACCAATTCACACAATGAAGTTTTCTCGAAACCTCTTCGCGATCGCCATCGGCAGCATGCTCTTCGGCTCGACTCACGGCCGCGTTGCCGCCCCCCAGGTTCTCGATCTCGTTGAAAGGAGCGGTGACCTCAGCGCCAGGACGGGTGATTGCATCGAGATGCATGTGTACATCCAGGATGACCCGTCAACTACCAATGGTGACTGCGCGACCTTCCAGCTCTGGCGCAACGGCAACCAGGTGGGCGTCGCGAGTCAATGCCAGACGCTCACAAGTGCCAACTCAGTCTATCACGTGTCCTTCTCCGACGGCACCACGGCCTCCACGAGTGGCCAGGGCCAATGGATATCTGTTTCGGGGTGTCAGGGAACCTGAATCTGGTGGCGAGGAAGGAGAGCAGTTACAAGAGCTGGGATCGTGAACGTCTTGGAGTTCGAGCTCGCTGGAAATACGGCGAACCACGATGCTAATGGTTGTGCGGGCTACAATAATGCCCGTCTCTGCGATTTCAGGGCGTACTGTTAGAGTCCCGGATGTTCTGGGAGGGTCAGATGGCTTTGGATCGAGATGGGGCTAGGTGGATAGGCGGCGAAAGATCTGGTTTGCATTAGAGTGCGAGCTCTACGGTCAGGAGGATACTTTTCCATCTTCCCGTCGTTCGCTACTCCCTCACATTTGTCGACATCGATGTCCCACCCTCCGTCAATTACGAAGTGCGCGTGCGGCTTCCAACCATGGCCTATTGTTCCAGTCGACCCCCCATGTCACTCTGCTCTAATTCCCTATGGCAGTCCGTTTCTATTATCTTTTACCATCTCCTGCGCGAACCCTACCCTCTGCGTGCTCGGTGTGACCCTGCTTCTTTCCCAATCCCCAATCCCGTTCCTTAGATTTGCATTATGTGCCATATATTTCCCGGACATCCGTCCGTCCGTTATTCTGTCGAGTGCCCCATTTCGTAGTTTTCGATAATCACCAGTGCCTCACTTCATTTTGAGTTAGATAAATCTTTGTGCCATGCGTCGGAAATATGCAGCAAGGACTTTGGGATCTATTCTAGCCCCTTCAAAGCTTTGGACTGGGGCACATCCCGAGTGACGAAGTACCCTTAGTTCAGCATTTCACTCATGGAGATTCAAATAGAATACAATGTGTTGTGATCAGCGAATTGAATCTGATGGGTCCATACAGTACGTAAATGCTTACGGGGGAGTGACGACTTTCTTAAATTGGAATTCTTGACCAGGTGGTGGGTGGATCATACCGCAGTGTAGAAGACTTTCTGGGGGCTTCACATGCTATTGGACAAATGGGCTATGCTCACCTGGGTGTTTATTACCTAGCGCCTCTAGCTTTGGACCCATGACCGACACCACACCCAGCGATATCCAAAAGTGCCACAATTCATTGTGCACTGAATAAAGTGTACCCAAAAATATCATTGACACGTATTCTTAATCGTGGGGACAGAATTCTATAACAACGCATTCTGAGGCCTATTGCCCTGATCGATAGGCCACAGACTTATTTGGCAACAGTATAACGTCCTGAGCCGCTGAATCTACCCCTGAATATTAGAGCGGGTAAGAGTGGATCCTAGAGATCGAATAACCACAGATGCAGATGAATTAGACGCAGGGACGGAAGGAGTAAACTGACGACCTCATTCAGACGAACCTGAGCCCGTCCTTTATACCATTTATGAGGGGAGGAGAGAACAAATGAAAAAGACTCAGATGGCTGCGAGATCCTGGTGTAAGTTGGTGAGGTCTTCGACAGAGTCATTTAGGGGTCTATCATCACACCCGGCCGTTACCGCCACCGCGCTCACAACATTATCAATGCCATTCAATGGCACTGTGTGACTGTCGAAAGATATGGTCGGCGGGCACCGGATCCATTACATAAGACGCATTGTGCAAGGGTACAGGCATAAGCATCCAATTGTCTGTAAGGGGGCTCATTTCCTAATGAGGGTATCTGAATCGGCCATGATATATTTACTCCCTTAAACGAACCATTCAGTAGAGTGCCTACTGAATAATTCCCCTTTCAGGAGCCCAAGATTTCATTCACAACATGGGAAACATATTGTCCTCTCCCACAGGTGTAATCATTGAGTATACTTGTGAATCTGCCCCGGGGCAATGCTGCAGTGATGGCACCATCACCACATTCTCATAACAATATATGGAAGGTGACATGGTTTAATTCACAATTCTGATAAGCACTCTGCTAATGGGATAATAAAAATGAGTGTTGCGAACATGTCCCCATGTACTACAGTAGCAAGGGCTCCAAGAGTCCAGAAGATACAACTGACAACTGCTGAAGCACGTGTTCTGGCATCAGGTCCGCAATACTGGGACACAGACCTATGCTCAAGCCAGCTAGGCAGTCACCACGGAATTCTCAGTGTGTCTCAAGGCCAAAAGAAGGCACCTAGAGCCACCCCTCCCAGCCAGCGTAAATTTCCCAGACGACGAGACCACGCGAAGGATGACCGGAAGCAAACCGGCTTTTCCCGACTCTGTTACTCCTCTCGTTAGCCTCCTCTGCGCTGTCGTCTCTTTGGACTAAGAGGAATATAATTGTCTAACGTTCTTACTAAAATTAATCCGGCTTTAAGCCTTGATTTCTATTGCTCTTCTGTGCTGTGGCCTATCTGTGTCCCCGGGCTGAGCCACAATCTGGCCTGCCGATAATGTGGTTTGGCACAGCTGACCGTTCCAACGCTTACAGGGAACGTTGCTGGTCTCAGGAACCTGGGGTAATTCCAGGTCTTACTTTTTCGGACGGCTCCAGGGTGGAGAATCCAGGAAGATTAAAATTCTCTCTTGGATCTGCGATCCTCTGTACTTTCTCCTATGCCAACAGGGGATCGAAGCCCGCATCCCGTGCATGCAAAGCCCTAAAAGAGCGCGATCCTCTCCCCACTAGTTCTCTCCCGCTCTCAAGTTCGCCTTCAGTCTTCTCGCCACATCTACCAATTCACAGACAATGAGGTCTTCTTGCAGCCTCTTCGCGATCGCTGTCGGCGGCATGCTCTTCGGTTCGACCACCGCCCTCGTTGTCACCCCCCAGGCCGTCGATCTTGTTGAAAGGAGCGGTGACCTCACCACCAGGATGGGCGATTGCATCGAGATGCATGTATGGATCGAGAATAACCCGTTTACCACCAACGGGGACTGCGCGACCTTCCAGCTCTGGCGAAATGGTGTGGAGGTGAAGCCCGTTGCGAGCACCTGCCAGTCGTACACAAACGAAAACAGCGTCTATCACGTCCAGTTTTCTGACTACACCACCGCCTCCACCACTGGCCGGGGTGACTGGATATCTGTTTCGGGCGTCGAAGGCAATTTGAACCTCGTCGCCTGGAAATCCGGCCATCAGAATCAAGAGGCAGGCAGCGCCGTCATCCACATCGGGGAGTTCGAGCTCGCTGGAAATACCGCCAACCTCGATGCTGCTGGCTGCGATGGCTACCATAATGCCCGTCTCTGCAACTTCGGGACATGGTGTTAGGTTCCTGGACAGCCTGGGAGGGACGTATGTCTTTGGACGGAAGGGGGTAGGCGGATAGACGGTGAAGGATCAAGTTCGGACTACTAGGGTGCGAGTTCTGTGGTTCGGAGGATACTTTGCTGTCGTCTTCCCTTCTTTCGCGACGCTTTCGACTCCCGCACACACGTTGTCACCCCCCCCCCGGTCAAACACGAAACTCACATGTGTCTTCCCATCGCCAAGCCCATCGAACCCTACCGTCCGTTCCGGTGTCGCCCTACCTCCTTCCCAATCCGAATTTTTCACACTTCCATTGTGCCCCCCATATTCCCCTAACCTTGGATATGTCTGCGACTATCCGAATTCTTCACTGTTCCTCTGAAATATGCAAGCTTTATCCCCTACACATGACACAACAAAGATTTCCAGAATAGAATGAGAGCCTGGAGCGTATTGAAAGCCATGAAATGAAGTGATCGTCCCGGACATATTACAAAACCGACAGGAATAACCATAACCTCTATGACGCTTGCCCATAGTCCCACCTTCGCGTTGACATTCGGACATCAGAAGGGCACACTAATACAGGTCGTCGTATTAGAGTTGTGGAGCTTCATTAATGCTAGACAATTGCAACTGGTCTACGAGTGCTCGATACCAGAAATAGCTCAGTGGATCGGTTGCTGCTCATCCTAGTCTTCCGTCTGAATTCTTCAAACTTTCAGTGGATCGGCTGACAACAGGTGATTAAGCTATTCCTTCCCAGGGATTCTCATATCAAGCATCGGCGGCGAGCATATAGCTCTACGTAGGAGACCCTACTCGTGGGTTCTCATCATCAGGAATCCAACCAGACATACCCACAGCTCTGGAGCCTCTGAATTCCAGAACTCCAGAACTCCCATGTTCCAGATCTCCGAGCGACATGCCTGACACATCCGTTCCTGATGATATCTAAGCACATAATACTCCCTAGTACTGCATGTCGGATTCTAGTTCAGGTTGTACGAGGTCGCACGCCAACTAGCATCGGTTAGTTGAGTCGGAAGGATCCCAGAGCCACGACGCAAGGACCGCCTGAGATCCATGGACGTCTACGTATTTAGTAATTATTCCACTCAGGAAACACCGGTTACTCGATGCCTGGAATGCGCAATACCGCCACAGTGAATACTTCGTTGGCCACAGGTAGTGTGGAAGAAGATTGACAATGCAGTGTTATACCTGTACTATTACAGTGGAATCAGGAAGTATGATATCTCTATGCGTGCGGATGGGATGAGTATTATGACCGGGAATGCCTTAAGGTCTATAAATTTCCCCTAGCGCCAGGAGTCTCACCACCAGGGTCCCCTACCTCGGGGGTAGGCGAGCGCACGCCTGCAGCCATACGGAGCTCTCATCATCGTAGCTAGTAAAGTAATTCTTGAAAAAGCTGCCACCAGGCGGCTTTGGCTGGACAAAGTGCCCTATAGATGGAAAAACCGAAAGCAACAAACGAAACGAATTGGTAGATTCGCACTTCGACACCTTCAATGGTCGGGGTTTTCTTCGGGCTTACCTCCATCGTGCCATTTTATACGAGGCAATTCAAATACGTCGATCGGCGTCTTTGAGCGCGCCGTGGAGAGCGTTGCGCCCAAGCACATGTAGACTAGGTGTGCTGAATTTCATGCCTGCTCTGAAGACGGAGAAAGTGATATATCCAATGGTCTTTAGGATCAAATTTTTATGAAAGCGTCACAAGACGTGTTTGAACGGATCGAACTCACAAATCCAGATACAAATACGCCAAAACGACTGCATACAATGAAGATCATGACGATGAGCGTTTGCTATTAGCAGCGAGAAAGAGAGATGCTGTCTACAGAGGTGGATTAGGGGATTTTCCATCCACTATAAAGCCGGGTAATACATCCGGACGTTCCAGCTAGAAGCATGTCTCCCTCTTTCATGGTAGTGCATAGCTAGGGCCTTTATATTGCAATCCGTGGATTCCATCCGCAGATTGACGGATTTGGATCTATGGATTCGGATCCCCTCCTTGAGGGGCCCCAATCTGAACGGATGCCATCCGATCCGCATCCGATCCGATCTGTGAGCATTAATTTTGTGGGTCCCTCCGAATCAGAGTTGGACCCGACACCTTGGTTTGTAACATCTTGGACAGATTGGGAATCCACGACCCTCAATTGGCTGAGTTCTGACGTGGTTTGGCGCTTGGTCGACATCAGTGTTGCCCAAGTGAGCTGCCCGTGGCGTAGTGTTGCCGCGACTCGGGCTTCGAGTTGACTTAAGTCCGAGTCAAGCCGTTTTCAAGCGGAGTCAAGCCAAGTCGATTGATTACAAATCATTGACTTGAGATGACTTCGGCCCGACTTGGCTTCGCTCGAAAGTCAGCTCAAGTCATCAAGTCAAATTTAGGGCACAATAGGTACAGACATTGGAATCATCCACATCAAGCTTATCTCACCAATGATAATGATGTGGAAATGAGACGTTTCCGTCAATCCACCAGCAAGGTAAGTTTCTGCCATCTCCCTATGCCCTTATTGATCTGCTATACGTGAAACTCCGTGCTTAGTCAGCGCACGTTTCTCGGGATGTTCCGATACTTCTCTCGCTTGCGTGGACTTTGTTCAAAGTACTTCAAACATCAAACACTGATTTGTTGGTGTTGCATGAATCTCTAAGTACAAGGAATTGATCCAAAAACACACAGTATACCTTTGCAGAAATATATATATACTATTGATTCCTACATATTTTTGACTTAAGTCGGCTTGAGTCAAAGTCAAGTCGGTAAATTTGACTTGACTTCGGAGATAAGCCAAAGTCGACGGAAGTTGTGCGGAGTCGCCCGAAAGTCAAGCCAAAGTCGAACCAAGCGGAGTCGCGGCAACACTAACCGTGGCGAATTGAGGTCGACTGTGATGGGTCACACTGTCACACTGACTGCGTCACAACTTTACTTCCGCGTCTTGACGGGTTTATTCGAACTTCGAAGCACCTGGGTCTTCGCCCATAGTCAACAATTCAACTGGTCCCTCGCTCAAACGAAGAAAAACAGCGGAGAGTCACGATGATGCCAACGATACGACCACTTCCGCGACTCCAAGTCAACTTGCAGAGAGGGATGCGGCCCGAGAATTACTCCAATTACTCCAAGAAGAATCCCCCCATAGTGGCATATCCGACCCGCATGAGCTTAAGGAGTAATCGAAAAACAAAAAGGAAAGATTCAGGATTCATCTGACTCTCCTCAGGCTGTATCTAACACAACCTGACCACTGGCACTACCAGTCCATCGTCGTCCTCGTCTCCTATGGACCAGTCTTCCCCACGTTAAAGCAAACCCCGCATTTGTTGGGAAGAGAGTCATATGCTGACACCATCTCCGGCTGCGGATGGAGAGGAGGTCGTGGGATCTATCCTCTCTCATATAAAAACTAAGAAATGATCCAAGAAACAAAGGAAACTCGCCGCCTAGGACAACCATAGCTCGGGGGAGTCCTCGGGACTGAAAAATGTGCAACGTGGAATGAAGCAAAAGCTGAGCGGTAGAAAATTCAGGTCTGCAATCATTTTGCAAATGTGCTATTGGCAGTGCGGGGCACTAATCTCCTTCGCACGTCAGGCTGGTCGGGCGAACTCTTGTACAAAATCACAAATCTGGTAGCGCAGGCACGTCTGAGACGATGCGAAGGACTTTACTATGTATAACGAGGTGCGGTAATTGGATCGTACTGGAGGCGTATTGGTTACGAGGGTGAGAACCCTGCCACGCTGAATTCAAACATCAAATGTTGCCTCGCGGGCTTCGAATCCAGTGCTGCACCATACATCAATCGTTTCTTTATACCCTAAAATGACGATCGTTGCCGAACTTGGATGCGGAGATGCTGCTTTAGCAAAGACCTTGATACCACAGGGGATCCCTGCCTAATTTGGTCTTGTCTTGGACGGTGAATGGGTAGTGGAAGCCGACATTTGCCATAGAATTTCGCTTCCTGGAAAGGAGGACAGCGAACTTAGATAGGGTGTGGCCGTCTGCTTTCCGGGCTTTCCCCTATCACGCCCAGGAACTGATCAGATGGATTGCTTCAGAGGCGAACTTATGATTGCGGAAGTCTCTAGCTATAGGCGATTTACAGTAGTGATGTGAAAGCATTCTAGACATCATATATCCTATTGGATCTGACTTCCTGTCCTAGGAAGGCGATGCATAGATTGATGACCGAGTACAGGTGTTGACTGTGAGACTCGGTCTGGTAGGAAGAATCTAACGTGCTGTTTGAATTCCGGAAGGCTTACAAAGACGCGTATCGAGGCAAGCCATGAGCCCAAGACAGCGAAGACAGCAGGACCCCAGAAGATCTTGTGGCGTTGTGGGGCTGCTCCACACCATACATTTGGTCGGGGCCCGAAAGCTATGTGCTTTACAAAACTGCCTATATGTATTTTGCCTCCCGTGAGGCTGTGACCGAAGAGACCACGGATGTCGCCGAACGACTTCAGTGGACAACTCATTACTCTCGCAACAGAGTGTCTAATGCACTGCCTGGTCCTGTATGACTGACGATTTCAAGGATCGATTCTCCCTATTTCTTTGTGGGCTGTGGTGTACTTGGATGCCCGGGCTGAGCAGCAATGCGGCTTGTCAGTGATGCGGCTTGTGATGGCTGATTGTCCAACTGGTCTCGCGCACCTGTCAGATCCTCCCTATTTCAAACAGCCTCGACTAGAATTCTCCTGGATTTTTCCATCGGCTGCGCTTTCTCCTATGGGACTGTGAGAAAGCGCGCATGGCGTGCATAAAAAGCATTGGAAGAGCACCATCCTCTCCCCACTAGTTCTCTTCCACGATCAGGTTCACTTCTCCAGTCTTTTCGCCACATCTACCAATTCACACAATGAAGTTTTCTTCCAACCTCTTCGCGATTGCTGTCAGCAGCATGCTCTTCGGTTTGACCACCGCTCTCGTTGCCGCCCCTAAGGCCGCCGATCTCGTTGAAAGGAGCGCCGACCTCAGCGTCAGGACGGGCGATTGCATCGAGATGCATGTATACATCCAGGACGACCCGTCAACCACCAATGGCGACTGCGCGACCTTCCAGCTCTGGCGCAACGGCAACCAGGTGGGCGTGGCGAGCCAATGCCAGACGCTCGCAAGTGCCAACTCGGTCTATCACGTGTCCTTTTCCGACGGCACCACGGCCTCCACGAGTGGCCAGGGCCAATGGATATCTGTTTCGGGGGTGTCAGGGAACCTGAACCTGGTGGCGAGGAAAGAGAGCAGTTACAAGAGCGGGATCGTCAATGTCTTGGAGTTCGAGCTCGCTGGAAATACGGCGAACCACGATGCTAATGGGTGTGCGGGCTACAATAATGCCCGTCTCTGCGATTTCAGGGCGTACTGTTAGAGTCCTGGATGTTCTGGGAGGGTCGTGCGTCTCTGGACAACAGGGGGGGGGCGCTAGATGCATAGATGGCAAAGGATATGGGTTGAATTCGAGTGCGAGCTCTACGGTCAGGAGGATACTTTACTGTCTTCCCTTCGTTCGCTACTCCCGTGCACGCCTCGATATCGCTACACCACCCTCCATCAATTACGAAGCGCACGTATGGCTTCCAACCATACCCCATTCGTCCACCCGGTCGCTTTCTTCCACGCCGTGCTCTAATTTCGACGGCAGTCCGCTTCTATTATCTTTTACCGTCTCGTACTCAAACCCTACCCTTTCCGTTCTTGGTGTCCCCCTACTTCGTCCCCAGTCCAATTCGCGTCCTTCAGATTTGCATTACTATATGTCTCGTATATTCTTCCTTGGATGTTTGTCAGTTCTTCATTCTGTCCAGGGCAATCACCTCATTTCGTAGCTTTTGATACTGTAATCATCAGTGCCTCATTTTGAGTTGCGTACGTCCTTGTGGGGCCTTGTGATCTATTCTCACCCTTCGAAGCTTTGGACTGGGGTACATTCCGAGTGACAAACTACCCTTAGTTCAGTGTTTCACTCCTGGAGATTCAAATACAGTGCAGTGCGTAGTGAATTAAATGAGACAGGTCCATACGCAAATTCTTGCGGGAGTGCCGACTTTCTTAGTGAGAATCCTCGACCAGACGGTGGGTCATACTGTTGGAGGTAGACAATCTCCTCTTGATTATGTAATATATTGTATGACATCAATCCCAGTTCCTGCTCCCCACATCTACCTGAGCCATCCGTTCCACACATACTTCACTGCAGAAGATGTCTTTGTGGAAGCTCCACATGCTATTGGATAAATGGTCCAACCTCACCTGGGTCCCTATTCCCTAGCACCTCTAGCTTTGGTCCCATGACCGACACCACACCCAGCGATATCCGAAAGTGCCACAATTCATTTTTCCACTGAATAAACTGCACCCCAAATATCATTGACATGTCTTGTTAATGGTGAGAACAGGAATTCCACAACAATGCATTCTCAGCTCTATTGCCCCGTCCATAGGCCACAGACTTACAGACTTATTTGGCGAAAGTGCGATGTTCTGAGCCTCCGAATCTCCCCCTGAATATTAGAGCGGGTAAGAGTGGATCATAGAGATCGGAGAACCACAGATACGGGTGAATTAGAAGCAGCGACGGAAGGAGTAAACTTGTGGCCCTATTCAGACGAGCCTGCGCCCGTCCTTTATACTATTTACGAGGAGAGGGAAGAGTACTTATGGTGCCGGCGAAGAAAAGAGGAGAACATTCCGGGTGAAACATAGCTGCGAGATTCTGGTGTAAATTGGTGAGCTCGTCGGCACAGTCATTTAGGGGTCGCGCTTGTGAAACAACTACACAGTATGATGACAGAGTGTCCAGCATAGCCACTGTGCCACAGGACAACGGAGCAGTTCATGCAGATGTGCTGAACCCCACCTGAATGATTGGGCAGGTCGTGCTGGCTTGAATAGGCGTAGCATACCGTCTAATTGCTTCATTTCCTAAGCTTCTGAATAGTTCCCTCTATCTTGTTATGAATGAACCATTCAGTACAGTGCATTTAAGGGGATTCCTACCCACTGAATGATTCCCCTTTAGAGAGCGCAAGATTTCACTCGTTCACTTGTCTTCAATACCCCTCAGTGATGAGACAGATGAATTCATCTCCCACAGGTGTAATCATTGAGTATATATGTAGAAGTGCCCCGATGGGGCAATGATGGCACTATCATCACACTCTCATAACGATACATGGAAGGTGACATGTTTTAATTCACAATTCCGATAGGCGCTCTGCTAATGGGATAATAAGAATAGCAAGGGCCGCCAGAATTCAGAAGACACTACTGCAGAAACACACGCTCAGAGCTGTCGCACCAGAGTCCCCCCATATTTCGATGTCAGCAACACTGGCACAGTGCCTAAGGTCAAGCCAGCTACGCAATCACTATGGATCTCAGTGTGTCCCAAGGCCAAAAGAAGGCACCTACAGGCACCCCTCCCAGGCAGCGCAAATTTCCCGGAGATGACGGAATGATCACCGCAGGCAAACCGGCTCTTGCCGACTCTGCCTCGCCAGGCTCTGCGCCTTTGAACTATGAGGAATATAACTGTCTAACGCACTTGCTGATCCGAATCTGGTCTCAAGCGTATTATTACTACTCCTGTGTGCTGTGGCATAGCTGTTTCCCCGGGCTGAGCGGCAATGTGGCTGGCCGATAATGTGGTCTGGTACAGCTGACTGTTCCGACGCGTACAGGGAACAACATCGGTCTCCCGCACCTGTGCTAATTCAGGCTCCTACTTTTTTGGACGGTTCTAGGGTGGAGATCCGCAGCCGGGACGATTAAAATTCTCTTGGATTCTGCGATCCGCTATACTTTCTCCTGTGGCAATGGGAGATGAAAGCCCACATTGCGTGCATAAAAAGCCTTGAAAGAGCGCGACCCTCTTTCCACTAGTTCTATTCTGCTTTTGCCTCTCCAGTCTTCTCCCCACATCTACCAATTCACGGAGAATGAAGTTTTCTTGTAACCTCCTCGTAATCGCTGTTGGCTCCATGCTCTTCAGTTCGACTCGCGCGCGCGTCGCCGCCCCCCAGGCCGTCGATCTCATTCCAAGGAGCGGTAATCTCGACACCAGGACGGGCGATTGCATCGAGGTGCATGTGTATATTCGCGAGGAGTCGCCAACCGCCTACGGTGACTGCGCGACCTTCCAGCTCTGGCGCAACGGTGTGCAGGTGGGCGCCGAAGAGCAATGCCAGAATCTCGGGAGTGCCGGTGGCACCTTTGACGTCGGCTTCTCCGATGGCACCACCGCTTCCACCAGTGGCACGGGCGAATGGATATCTGTTTCGGGCGTCTCAAGTAACCTGAACCTCGTCGCCAGGAACGCCAGAGGTTCCGATTCCGCTGTTAGCGTCTCGGAGTACGAGCTTGCTGGAAATACCGCCAACCACGATGCTGCTGGCTGCACCGGCTACAGCAATGCTCGGCTTTGTGATTTCCAACCAGTGTGTTAGGGTGTTGAGTGTTCTAGCAGGGTCGTATGTCTGAGGAGGGGGGGATAGGGAGATTTAGGGGGGATCGACGGCGAGTCCTCTGGTTTGGATTAGAGTGCGGGTTCTATGGTCAACAGGATCCTTTTCCATCGTCTCTCCATCTTTGGTGACGCCCCCGACTCCCGCACACACATTGCCACCCCCGCCCTCCGTCAATTACGAAACGTGCGGCATAACCCCTCGAACACCTCGCCCTATTTCCTTCCCAATCTGAATTCTTCACCCTTGCATTGTGCCCCGCATATTCTCCGGATCCTGGATATGTCTGCGACTATCCTGATACTTCACTGTTCCTCTGAAATATCCGAGCTATATTCTCTACGCATGGGACAAGGATTTACGGAACTCAGAAGAGAATGAGAATTAGAGCCTAGGGCTTATCGAGAACTATGAAATGAGGTGATTGTCGCCGAGAGAATAAAGAACCGTAATCTCTATGATACTTGCCCATGGTCGTACCTTCACATTCACATGAGCCCATCAGAAGTGCAGCCATCGTATTAGGGTTGCTGAGCTTTAGTAAGGTTAAACTGGTCTACAACTGCTAGGCATCAGAAATAACTCAGTGGATCAGTTGCTGCTCATCCGTCTGAACTCTTCGAACTTTCAGTGGACGGGCTGACGACAGCCTGAGGTGATCAAGCTATCCCTTCCCAGCGTTTCTCATATCGAGCGTCAGTGGCAGGCATATATATCTACAGAGACCTACTCATGAGTTTCTCCATATTCAAGGCCACATAACACACCCTAGTACTGTACGCCGGATTCAAGTTCAAATTGTACGAGGTGGTACGCCAACGAGCACCGATTAGTCGGAAGGATTCTAAAGACATGACGCATGGACTGCCCGAGATCCGGAGACGTCCAACTGATCATTCCTGCCAGGGGAAGTCACGATGCCGACTGTACACCAGTTACTCAAGTCCTGGGATCCGCAATGCCCCCGGGGTGAAAACTTCAATAGCCACAGGAAGTGTGGAACAAAAGAGAGACAATCTAGGGTTATGCCTGTGCTATCACAGTGGAATCGGGAAGTATGATACCTGTAAGCGTGCTGACGGAACGAGGACATGACCGGAAACACCTCAAGGCCTACAGATTTCTCGTAGCGCCAGGAGCCTCAACACTAGAATTTCCTACCTCGGGGGCAGGCGAGCGCACATCTGGAGGCCGTACGGAGCTCTCGTCATCGTAGCTGGCAAAGTAATTCTTGAAAAACTGCCGCCAGGTGGCTTTGGATGGGACAAAGTGGCCTATAGATACAAAAATCGAAACCAACAAACGAAATGAATTTGTAAATTGACACTTCCGCATCTTCAATGATCACCATTTTCATCGGACTTACCTCCGTCATGCCATTCTATACGAGGCGATTCAAATACGTCGATCAGCGTCTTTGAGCGCGCCGTGGAGACGATAACATCGTTTCGCCCAAGCACATGTAGACTAGGTGTGCTGAATTTCACGCCGGTGCTGAAGACGGAAGAAAGTGATATATCCAACGGTCTCTAAAATCAAAATTTCATGAAACAGTCGCGAGAAGTGTTTGAACGGGTCGACCTCACAAATCCAGACACAAATACGCCAAAACGACTGCATACAATGAACATTATGGCGTTGAACGTTTGATACGCGGAGAGAGACAGGTGGTGCTTACAGAGGTGGATGAGGAGATTTCCCATCCACTAGAAAGCTGGGGAATACATCCGGACGCTCCAGCTGGAAGCATCGAGAATTGCCACCAAAAAAAGTCAGAATTTAGGTGCTTCAACTAAAGACGACGCGACCTACGAAGACTGTGATAAGGGCTGCCATAGCTGCACCTTGACTAAATCCCAGTACACCCTTCCGATTCCGAGACCGCCAGTATCGAGAATGAGCCCACATCACATCAGGGACCACGCAATCTAGCTAGTACTCACGTGGAACGGGACTTCAGTCTTCGCGAGGAAATCGCGAACGTACTGAAAGGCCTCTGCATGTCCACGATATACGGTCTTATCGTCATTCGCGAACCACCATGCTCGTGGCCGGAGTTCCGGACTGTCGTTCTCGTATGACGCATTCGAGGAGATCTGGGAAAGCGACTCTCCCTGCAACGTCACGGGCTCCATTACGTGGAATGGATCCAGGAATACTGCAGGCACATATCACCCCACCGATGCTTACTTGGTGAGGAACTGGGTATATTCAATTGGAACGCACCAAATTCTACAGAATGTGCGCAGGTTCTCTCGATGGCCGCGAACTTCCGGAGGAAGGATCAGGTCCACCTAACCTGTAGCGATGTGGGACGGTGTATGGAGACATACCTTCTGGTGAAAAACAGTTGCATTCTGCGTGAAGCCAGGAAAGAGGAGAACTCGTAAAGTCATTCTTTGGGATCTGATATCGATGTCACTGTCACTGTCACGATGCTGGGGGACCCTACATAACTATAGTAGTAAATATTAGCACACAGCAGTGTTTCCCTCCTCCATAGCTACTTCAGTGAGAAGTTCTCATGCTGCCATTTCAAGATGAAAGAATCCATCCACCCACTGTCCCTTTTGATTGGGTCCAAGCAATGTATGTCTGAGACAGGGTTGCATTTGTGGCTTGTCTCTCACCCAGAAAGCCGGAAGTAGTAAACCAACTCTTCGATTCCGCTTGTTTTGAAGCTACTGCCCGAATTCCAATCCTGGCGTCATGGATTGTGATTATGTAAGACACTAGCACCAGTCGAATTTTGCGTCCTCTGGTCCTACATATGGTAGACAGGACTTGGGCTATTTCATCCAACATTGGCGCTAGGGTGCTGTGTAAACGGTGGACAGCAAAAACTAGGTTTTAAACACCCCTTTTTGACTACGCGTCTAAAACCTAGAGTCGGATTTTGGGACGTCAAAAACCCTCTCCGTGGTTCTACCGATTGAAGTAATGACCCATCTAGCGTACTGCTAATAGACCGAAATGCCCAATGTGGGCTTTCATGACCTAACAAAATATACCAATATTTCGATAACTGGGGAATCATCTCCAACTCCGGCACCGGCAACTGGTTCGTCCGGCGCAGAACTGGGCATGACGTGACAATTAGTGACGACATCAGTGCCAAACATGATGAAAGGGAAATCAGGTCTCGTACAATCCATCGGATGACTTCAATCTTGATGACCATCGCGTAGTTGTGAATGTAGGGGATGTGGATGATGATAGAGGTTGATATTGGTTTTTTAATACTTGATCTTTTCATGATCAGCAGCGATTCTATGGAAGGTCTGGAGGGCACAGCTGCTGGTAGTAATAGTAGTGGACCTAAGGTTTCAGTTGTCAAAGAGGATGTTAGCATTGTGTGTTCAGAACATAGTTTTTAAACACGGGCGCGGGGGTGTTTTAAACACACCCCTTATTAACCGCCTAAGACCCACTAGAACCTTTTAACCAGCACCGTAAAATTGGCGCGGGCTGTATAGTCCGCAAAGCAGACGCCATATCTCCCGTCACGCTAACAAAAACTAGCCTATACCCAAGCAAGGCATGATGCGGCTCTCGGGACCAGTTGAAGGGTAACAGGACTTTGGAGCATGCGGTAGTGGAGACCATGTGTCGCAAGATCTTTATGGCGGGAAGGCATATGTACAGTCGTGTTAATACTAAATATACAGGCCCGGACCCGGTAGCAAGGAGCGGAGATTGCCGAAGCTTTTTGCGTTCTTTCCTCATATCTGGCTGTTCCTGCCAGCGGGAGTCTTTGGATTGTCTTTTCCCCTCCCTCTTACGACCATTCATGATATGAGTGGTTTTTGCTGGGGCTGGGTCATGATTCTCGCACCGTCGGGCCGGTTTCTCACGCGCAAATTGTCCGTGGCAATGACCACACTCAGCGGACCTGCCATGAGTTAGCACGCTGAGAGTTCATAACAGATGAACTTCACTAGATGACCTTATTGGTGGTCTGAAGCCTTCCAGACAGCACCACAGATGCTTTCAGGACCCCTGTGAGAGCTCTATGTGTCCGTGCTTTTTCACAGATTTTGGGATGAAATTTTGGTGAACCAATTCACAGCTCATCAATCCCCTCTTTGACCCAATCTGGCCACGGAAGTACAATCAGCGCGCGGCCCTTCCATAGTCAGTAATACAGGTGATTGTGCGCGCGCGACGTACAGTCACATACTTGTACATCAAACCTAATGAAGTATTTCTCTTTACTTAATTCCCCTATCAGCGAATCTTTTCTCACACGGCCAAATGCGAGGATGGTGAGTCTGGCTATATTAGGTACTAGCACTAGAAATGTTTCGCCGATCTTATGAAGCAGAATCACTCTCTGACACGCGGGTTTCGGCAAGGTGAAGAATGTATGTGGAAGTCAGTGGAGAGACTCGTGGTGGCCTAAGAAGCTGTGTGTGTGGCTTAGGAGCATACAGCCGTTTGGCCGATCGGTTCAAATAGAGCTTGCGGGGGTCCTTCGCTTGCCCATGTGGTCTCGATAAGGTGGGTTGTTTAAAGATCACTGTGTGTGAGTAGCTTTTGGATTCCAGAGTTTCTCGTTCTTAACCAGCATCGAACAAAGCACAGCATAGCCTGAAAACCATGAAAGGCTGTGTCACTCAATTTTTCTCACCATCACGCGTAATAGAGGAGGCCATGGCTGTGTTCCTACAACTGGTGTCATTTCAACGCAAACCCCCCTGGAGGAACAGCGCTAGTAAGGGTGGAATAAATAGTTTTCGGGGATGAGTGAACTCTTTTTGGATCAGGCACTCAAACCGATAATAAATAAGGACGAACGTGCCAATGTTGGCCCAATTTGGGATCACGCCGGGGCTGGGGAACTGTGGTGGAGTGCCTGAATTGTTAGGTCATTCCGGATGCTGTCTTCTAGCATCAGAACAGTGTCTATAGTCCGCGCTTGTTGGATATCTACTCTTACTACCCATCCTCTGCAACTTACACTCGCCGTACTTCCAAACTTGTGGGCAGTACTAATCGCATCTTTCGGTGTCCATACCATTGTCACACATATATGCTGATCACACCACCGAGAACGTCTGTACAGAGAAGGTCTGCACGTCGATCAGGCTTCGGTGGTCTGCCTTTCTCCTCCGAAGCTGTCGTCGTTGATGTCATGGATTGGGCTGTTCCATGGCTTTCACTCGTCAAGGAAACTCTGTCTGGTGCCCCCGTTCCGGGCTTACACGGTGCTGTTGCCTTATTGCTGGAGGTGGCTCTCATGTTTGATGTTCGTATCAGTGTGCGGAGCAGCCAAGACTAGGAACAAGATGAAGCTTTGGATTTCTTTAGAAGGTCAAAGCCAACAAAGAGGAAACAAATAAGCTTATCGCATACATCAAGGCCATTAGCCAAATCCTCGAGCCCCTTCTCAAGACGGGGACTAGAGGATCCATTCGTAGGGGCCCTCTACTGTATCGCCTCGAGCGACTTTCTATGTGCGGCTGAAAGGTGTAATTCCGATTGCCATTTTCGCTCATTGCACCGTTGATTTCAAGGGGCCTGATCGCGTCTGAGCAGTATCTGGGGAAAATCAAATCGTACCATTGGAAGGGCCGCTTTGTGCATCGGGAGGCTATTTCCAAGACGATTATGACCATCAATAACTCTATCAGCCAAGCACTCCAAGCATTTCAAGTACGTGTCCCGAAGTTGTCGATTTTGCCTCGCCTTCTGAAACTCTATATCCAATACATAGCTCGAGGGCGAGATCCGTCAAGAGGACATTCTGGACGAGTTATCAGAAAAGGCAGATGTCATCCTGTCTGAGAGTAAGCATATTAACTCCTAGCTGCATGAACAGAAGCAACAGCTCAACCCATATTCTAGTCAGGGCGCTGCCTACTCATCGTAAACGCGGGAAGCATGTGTCCGCCAGCTTCGAAGCTTCATCGGCTCGCACTTGCCTGTATGGCACGCGCACAGAGATCCTTCAAGAACTTCGCGAGTGGGCGTCTGGCGACCGGTTTCCTCACGAACATTTTTGTTGGGTGCACGGTCCCCCCGGGACTGGAAAAAGTACTCTGGCGAAAACGATCGCTGAAGAACTGGACAGTGCAGGGCGTCTCGCAGCCTCGTTTTTCTTCTCACGCGACCGCGAATCCCGCCGCAACCCTCAGGTTGTCTTCCCTACCCTCGCTCGTCAGCTTTCCTCATTCAATGAGGACTTTGCTCGAGCACTAAACGATTGTCGGGCCAAACATCCTTCGGTGGACGATGCTATTATGGAGACACAGTTGCTGCAACTGATCATCGAGCCTCTACGGCATATGATCCCTGGCCCCATGCCATGGGTAATCATCCTGGATGCCCTTGATGAATGTAGTGGTCAATCTGCTGCTTCATCCGCCACTGAAATCCTGAACCTCCTCGGTTTACACGCCAAGGATATACCAAGCCATATTCGAATCCTAGTTACTAGTAGACCAGAGCATGCCATGGATTCTGCGTTCCACGTTGGATCGTTACATCCTATCACTCGCATTATCGATCTACATCACATGGACGCATCCATCGCAGCCGATGACATTCGACGGTACGTACATCATGAGCTGAGTGGGGAGTGGGCTGTTAGGGAAGGATGGAAACTTGGAGCAGAGGATCTTCAATTACTCTCTACCCGTGCCGATGGCCTCTTCATCTACGCAGCTACAGCAATCAAACTCATTAAAGGCGCTGCGGAGTCTGGCAAGACGCCCGTAGATACTCTGCGCATACTCCTTCATCCAGAGGACCCGAATATTGGCTCCCAACTTCCGCCCCTCAACGCGTTATATCTCCAGATCTTGGACCGTGCATTTTCCAGAGACGACCCATCAACCTTCAAACTATATCGGCGCGTGATGGGCGCCATCGCCCACCTTAAAAATCCATTGGGTGTCCGTCCTTTGGCATGTTTACTTGGGATGGATCCTAATTCTATATTTTACATCCTGCGCCCCCTCCAATCCGTCCTTCTCGTTCCTAAAGACGGCGGCTCGCAGGTTCGTTTCTACCATAAATCATTCCGTGATTTCATCGTCACCCCTCCCGAACGGGTATCAGAATCCGGTGGAACCAATCTCAGGGACTTTTTCTTCCCCGATCAAGCCGTGTTTGATATCAGGTTGGCGGAGGATTGTTTCATATCGATGAGTCTCATCCTCCATCCCAATATGTGTGGCTCCAAGGATCCCCTTCGTCTCAACAACTCTATTCTCGATCTCGAAACTCGAATTCAAGTTCACCTTCCCGCCCATGCTCGATACGCGTGCTTGCATTGGGCTCTGCACCTCAATTCCCAGGCACGCCACGAAACGGCCTTAGCCAAGCACCGTCTTGAGCATTGGACCCGTACTCAGATGCTATATTGGCTCGAGGCACTTAGTCTCACCAATGATCTGGAGCGGGCAATCGATTGCTTACGTCAAGCTGAGCTATGGTATCAGGTAATTATACCCCCTCTTTGGAGCCTGCAGATTGCCAGTGGCTTACGCCTTTTGTAGAGCTGTGACTCCCCTTCGAATGTCGTCATTCAGATCCTCAAAGACGGCCAGAACTTCGTACGCACCTTCTTCGACCCCATACAACAAAGTGCCGGCCATATCTACCAATCCGCTCTGTCGTGTACCCCAGACAGTTCCCTACTATCGAACTACCGGGGCCTGTTGAACAGCTCGGTAAAAGTGCTTCAAGGAAGGAGCTCTGGATGGAACCCGTTCTTATGGAGTGCTACTGGTCGTACTGGCTGGGCGAGATCAGTGGCCTTCTCACCAGACGGCAGGCGCATCGTCTCGGGATCGCACGAAAAAGCGGTGCATGTATGGTCCACAGATACCGGTAAACTCCAAACCACCCTCCATGGCCACGATGGTTGGATTGGCAATGCATTATTTTCCCCAGATGGGGAACGAATAGTCTCCGGGTCATTCGATAGCACTATCCGCATATGGTCTCCGCCCACTGGCAGACTGCTGAACACGATTCAAACCGAAGCCACCTTCATTTGGTCCGTCACATTCTCCCCTGATGGGACTCGCATAGCCTCTGGCTCAGGCGACAATCGCGTGAGACTATGGTCCGCCCATACAGGGAAATTGGTCTGCATTTTGGAAGGCCATGGGGCTGGCGTCCTGACAGTTGCGTGGTCACCCGATGGCCGATGTCTTGCATCTGGATCCTTAGACAACAGCATACGCATATGGTCTAGCAGTTCCAGAAATATGCTGCACACGTTGAACGGCCATTCCGCCGGCGTCCTCTCTGTGGCGTTTTCTCCCGACGGGCAAAGAGTGGCATCTGGGTCGAGTGATGGGACTGCAATTTTATGGATAATTGAGCCAGGTCGTTCGACGTACACCATGAACATCCTGAAAAGTCATAATGGATGGGTGTGGTCTGTTGCGTTCTCTCCCGATGGGACCCATCTAGTATCAGGATCGGGGGACAAAATGATCCACGTTTGGTCAACCGCGACGGGGCAATTGCTTCAGACTCTAAGTGGTCATTCAGCAGGCGTTTTTTCCGTTGCTTACTCTCCAGACGGAACGCGAATAGCCTCTGCCTCGAGTGACGATACCATACGTTTATGGTCAGCAGAAACAACACCAGTTGATCCAGCGCGCGATAATCATGACGGTCGGATTCGAGTGATTGCCTTCTCTCGCGATGGGTCTTTCATAATCTCTGGCTCCGATGACAAAACAGCTCGCCTATGGTCCACGAAAGACGGCAGACTGATTCATACTTTCGTGGGCCACGCTGCCGGGGTCATATGTCTTGCCTTCTCCCTAGATGCGAAACGTGTCGCGACAGGGTCCATTGATTGCACCGTGAAAATATGGTCCACCTGAGACCGGAAAGCTATTGTCGAATCTCAAGGGACACACATCGCCAGTGGAATCCGTTGGGTTCCTTCTAGATGAATCACACATATTATCGAGAGATCGTGATGGTCTATTCCAACAGTGGTTGTTGGGGCCGAAAAAGACGTTCTCAAGACGCTATTCGGTTGTTAAGGAGCCCAGCACGGGTGATGATAATTCTCACCCTCACACTCCGGTGATTGGCACATCCGATTTTGTCATCAATCCGGACGGGTGGATCACGCACGGCAGGCGGCATATATTTTGGATCCCTTTCTCCAATCGCCCCTTTTCCCAATATGGCGATCTCCTCCTTGTAGCATCGCATGAGCACATTCTCTGCTTCGGCAGTCCTTCTGGTACTTTCACCATTCTGGACTTGTCCGAAATTATAGGAGCATGATGTGGCACTATTTCTGTAAAAACGCCGGGGTTTAGGCGTGGACTAGATTTATTATGTGTGTATGTGTTGCAACATCTAATTACTGTATCTTCAGGCCATTACGTTAGATAGAAGGTAGTTGCCCCGGTCACCGTCCCAATGATCCACCCCGCCACAATTGAGAGCGTATGGCCAGAGCCAGCTGGACCATAGATGTGGCAGCATGACAAATGGATCCACTTTGCGGGTAACGCAATCCAAGGTTTGGATACGGGCGAGTCACAAAAGCAGGCGGTTTAATCACAGTCGTAAGGCCTTCACATCTAACATACATTCAAGACACATCGGCACATTTGTAGCAGTAGGGCATCTCATCGTAAGATTACATTCAAGCCAGAGGGATCTGGGCTATATTTCGTACTGATTGAAGTGAGAGTTTCAGGATCCGGCCCAAAAAGGGAGTTCATACGAATCTTCACACCTTCTCTGGAAATATGGGCGATAATACAGTATCGCGGGTATGGCCCATCAGTGCTAACGATCCGCAGAATCAGAGAAATGTTGAGGAGACCCTGAGAACCGAGCTTACCAGTCAACACACCAGTGTGGCCAGTGGCGTAAACCCGAGACCTGACATTTTCAACTCCGACACCCCGCAGAAGTTCCTTCATATTTTCCGACTGAGACCAATTTACGACGCGATCAAAGCCTCTTTAATCGGATAGAGTGAGAAAAAGTCGGAGGTCGGAAGAAGAAGCACGAATCTCACCCATGAACAAATAAAATATTCCTCGGCAAGGCACCAACGTCGATAACGTTTCTTGACGCGTGGAGTATGTGGGCAGGCTTCGAGGACGATGTCCGTAAGTGTCAGCACGTTGAGACAGGAGGCGTGGATACTGACCGAGTGCATGATGCAGGGTAATTGCCCTGGCCCCAAAGAGCGCCGAACTGTCGACAGATGAGAGATACCCAACTCACTTTCCACCAGGACTTGTTTCTCTACATCACAAATTGGTGAAAGCCTGCGGACACAGCAGCATAAAAATCCGATGTACAACATATTGGGAAATTACCCACAGGATGAGCCCTTCGATTTGTGGTACCTGGATTTCCTTGCCGTACTCTTGTACCCGGCGCATTCCATTTGAAATAGATACAGGAGGCTTCGCAGCAGAGCCTGAACTGTCGGCGGAAATGGATTTATATAAGTTTTCGCGAGTCAGCACTACGGCGCGCTGGACCGTGTGTAGTAGCGCAAGATGAGCGCCAAGCCTTAGTGAAAGACGGGATTCAGCCCCTCGGACGGCGGAGTCTGAGGAGACTTCTCACCCGTGGCCAGCAAGGAATATCTTTTGATTGTCACCCCCAAAATCGCTATAAATGGAGACGAGTCGGGTCTGGAGGATACGATCAACGAAGCAAGTGTGAAACCAGCCGTGCTTACCCCCCACAATTTGCAGCCCAGAGTATCACTCGACGCAAGTCTTCGATAGATTCACGGATACGGCTCTTGGACTCACGGTTCGTGCGTCCTTCAGTTTCGAAGTCATAGCGGTCGAAATGGGCATCTCATCTCCAAATGCGACGATGTCTGGAATGACAATGCAATAGCCCATCCGGGCCAGATTGCGTCCCAACGAAGCCAGCATCCATTTCCTAGATCGAATTCCGCCATACTGGGGCGCCGGAACAAAGATGATGATGGGCGCTTTAGTGACCTCCGTAGAATGCGGAGTACGGGATACTGTGCCTCCCCCAGCGGATGGCGGTAATTGAGGGGAGGGTTTCGGTAGGTATATGTCTAGTTTATTGGCTGCGTATGGGGAGCCATATGAAACATTGGTCCTACTCCAGCAATTACTTTGGTTTGAAAAAATGTGTCTCAAGGAAACCGCACACACGTACTTGACCCTTCCCGACCAGCCCTTACTTATTGTATACAGCACCTTAGTCGTGAATATTTCAGGACCAACAGTCCACGCAAGGATCACTGCTCGTCTGGTCCAACGAGCGATAGCCGTATTAATCCGGAAGAGCTGGCGTACGTTTCCGATTTGGGGACGAAATGGCCGAGGCATGTGTGGAGGCGGAGAAATTTGGGCAAGGAACAGGTACGACAAGGTAGGAATGGCATAAAATAAAACTGCAGACAATACATTAGTTTTCATGGCTCTCATTGACATGGAGTTCTAGAAAGGACTGTATAAAATACTGACCAGCGAGCATATACAGAAGAATTGGCAAGGCAAAAAAACTAGCGATTGGAACTGTAGGAGGTTCGACAGTCTCGTCAAATGCAGGGTGCAGAAGGCCTCACCGGCAAGCGATAGGATAACTAGAGGGAGGAAAGCAATATACGTCGTAACAGTGGCGCTGAAGGTCCATTTCCAGATTGTGGTGATTATTGGTCTGGGAGAAACATCATTATTTCTAGTGAGTGGGAGCATTTCCAGGTTGCCTCCGGGACTATCAGGTCCGTGAACAAGAACAAATGATTCATCATCACCCTCGAATTCCCAGGCTCTGACCGAGCGAGTTGAAAAGAAACCGCCCTCTGCTCGCTCAGTGTGCGCGGATTTGTGGGGAGTCATGATGAGCAGGAGGCACGAGACACTGTATCTTACGCCAGCGTATCGATCCGGCGTTTATTCTTTTGCGTTCCAGACCGGTGCTACCCGTGCACGAGATGAAGGTTAGCAGCTGTCAGGAGGACACGCAGGGCACTGCCACAAGCCCAGTCGGATCCATTTCTCATTTTCTTGAATGGTATCTTCTCTTGCCCAGCAGCTCGCAGCCGGGGCGTCGCTCAATGCGGCCCAATTATTAAACACCTTAAAAAAGGGCAGTAGCTCCACAGAATCATATCTTTTTGGTTCTCGCGAAGCAAGCCAGCATGATTTGGACTCCATTCTCGCACTTGCTCAAAACGGCATTGCTCAGCTTACAACTCTCATTCCCGCTCTTGGGAAACGACCCTGGGACCTTTTCTCTGATGTTAGCCGCGATTTTGATCGTACGATGCGCTCGAGGGACGATGTCACCAAACTCGACCGAGACATAACTTCAATTCTGCGCCTCGTTGCCCCCTACCTTCTTCAGCCACCGGCTTCTAAAATCATAGAATGGCTTGTTCGAAGATTCCGGTATGCAATACTCATGTCTCCTCTCGATCTACTCTTAACCACGTCCTTAGTATTCAAGAGTTCAATCAAGACGATGTACTAGCTTGTTTTCTCCCTTACCACGAATCAGCCTCCTTTGCAAAAATGGTTTCTATCCTTCACATACAGTTAGTTTTGCTCTTCACCGCCCATCAATTTTGTTTATTTGATCTTTTGTAGACCAAACTCGAAATGGGCTTTTCTTCAGCCTTTCAAAATTGCAGCAAAGCCTCTGTCTCGTGCCATTCTTGTAACCGAGATGTGCAAGTATTTAGATCTCGCGCGATTTATAGTCTCGGTCCTTCCTACCAGTCTCGACACTGGGACTTCTCACCGAAGCCTTGTGGCTCTTTATACGGGAACTCTGGCTGAGTATATTAACCGGTTGAAGCACATCGACGAAGGTGTCTTGGCATTCTTGCTTCCAGCCTGCATGCGGTTGATTGCAGCTTCTGAGGAATCCGAGTCCAAAGACATTGTGGTATTCACCCATTTTTCATCTTCATCGCACAAGCCTTTTGATCAAATCTACTTCAACAGCTAGCAGGTGCCACCCTTCTGGCCTCTCTAAGCCACCGATGCGCACTCACACCAAAGGCACTGCAAACAATTCTGCCCGCTGTGGTTCGAGCCCACAACATTATGGGTGCTACTCGGACTATCCAAACCATTGTTTCCATTCTAAGTGCACAGCACGAACTAGTGGAAGGCTTCCCTGAGATCGGTCAAGAAATCATGGATATTCCGTATATCTTCAATAAGCTGTCTGAGTAACCTTTTGAGACTGACTTGGCTTTAACATAGCGATATATCCGTCGTCCTCGAAGAATCAACGGCGTGGACGAGCGAGAAGACACTTTGTCCTCTGGTGTCATGGCTTCTCAATAGGTTTGTGTTGACGCATTTTTGCGCTAGATCTGGCTGTCTAAACCATTCGATTTATTCTCGACAGACCAACGAAACGGGCGCAAGCCAGAGATATTGTATCTGCTATCCTCAGCAAACGGACTTGCGCAGCTAGTGTCGTGCATCGTGCTTGCAGTATTGCAGTGTTCCGCATGTCATCTACATCGGCTTTGGAAAACGATGAGGCAAGTAATGATAAACAACAGGACATCACGTTCAAAGACCTGGACATGGAAATTCTGAATGGCATTTACCAACGGCATCACAATATTTTTCAATCTACAATTATGGAAGTGCGGCCTTCCCTTGGTCTCCATGAGGAGCGCCTGGACCAGCTTGTCATGTCCCTGTCCTTGGTAAGTACGGCATTTTGTCAACGGCCATTGCCTTCGACTCCCGTTATTTATCTTGATTCCTCAGAACAAAAGTATCCTTAACAACGCTGCAGTGGGCCAAGCTCTGCTTCCCCCTGACGTCCTAATGCAAACCATGTCGATCGATCACTCCGTTCGTGCGATTGGAGTCCGACAAATTCTTGAGCACTTTGGCTCTGTTGACTCTCTAGAGGATCTGAGTGATCCCTTCGAGCAATCCAAAGTAGCTGCTATCGTCAACCGCATGTCGGATGCCTCCGAAGAACTTCAAGTTCTCGAAGCCGTGTATAATACAGCACCAGAGACCCTTGTGCGGGTCATTTTTGGGGGCTCTGGAACTCCTGGAGACTCTGGCTTGGTCATTATCGACAAGATAGCAGGTGCACTGCGCACCCCCAATTTGACCCGAGCCATTGTTCGTCTTCATCTTGGTTTCTTTGCGGAGCATTTCATCCCTCAGGCATTGGTACAACAACAAGGGAAACTAGCGAGATATACCCTCGAGTCGCTCTTCTTGCCATTTTTGCTTTTTAGTAAACCACGCCAGAATACCGCCTTCAGCGTTTGGGAAATTTTGGGGAGTAGTGCCTTGGGGTTGTCAATGCCTGGTCGGCCCTCGGGAGATTTGGACCTCCTGACCGGGTGCATTCCTATTGTGAAAGAATTGTCTGCCAAGAAGAGCAAACTCAGCGTCGATGAAATGGTCGCAGTAAATGCGTCTGTGTGTGCCAAAATCGCCGGTGAGCCAATGCTTCGATTGGAATAATTGTGTCTTTTAGAGCGAAACTTATTGATTTTGAATCACGCTGCGAGTAGGAAATATCCTTGCGTCGGATCACTTCCAGTATTATGTCGAATTCTTCGTAAATCAATGCACACATACCGATCCGCATCTACGCCTTTTCGCCTTGTTGGTCATTCGATCGCTCTTGGGATGCCTCACCGGCGCGCATCAAGTGAATGCTGCGTACAACGTTCTCCAGGCCCTCACATCTAAAACCAGCCTCGATGACATAGAAAATGCGATTAATTTCGAAGGGCAGCGCCCTCAGGATGTATGTATTGTCGAGTTGCCGCAAGTGAATCTAGTGTACCAAGGTTTCGTGATCATCTAGGTGCTCGGAAATGACACAATTGGACATGCGATAGTGCTTAAACCCAGCAGCACTGGCACAACCCGCCGTTTAGAGGGAGGTGTCCTTGCCTTGATACCCGCCATATCCCCTCCTACTATACGACTCGAGTGGTTGGCTCCAGAGATGCATCCAACAGTAAAGAGCCCTTCCAATAACCCTCATGGGAATCACTAATCGGTTTTATTGCTGTCTTATAGCCGAGCCCACTTCCTGATGCGGACACCAGAGGTCCAGATTACATCCGTCTTGTCCGCGCCCTATATTCGATAGTTAATTCTACGAAATCGCTCTGCTCATTCGCGACTCATCTTCTGCGGTCTCTGTTCATTAGTCTTGGAGACGATGCATTGCTATTCCTTGCGGGGGTTTGGGCTTTTCCTGCCAATGGCCTTACTCTAGACCGTTTTGCTATCGGTGCTGGTGTTCGAGTAGCCTCACTCTGTCATGCCCAAGCTTTCCTTGCGGCTCAAATGTTGTCGGCACCAACGACTGATTCAGTATCAAGAGACTTCCAGGTTGTTCTCCCAAGTCTTCTGGTCGCTCTGCAGTCACGGGACCGCAAAGTCAGGGAGGCCGTCATGGGATGCATTGACGCCATCTCAACTATCTGTATCTCTCTCGTGGACTCCAAGAAGACCGATATTTATGCATTTGACGCGGTTTATGGTCGCAGCAGTAGTATGTGTTCTCCCTATATTCGAAGCCCTCCGAATCTTTGTAACACCAATCCGACAGACACCCTACAGTATCTTGACCTCCCTGATTTCGCGAAGCACGTGAAACTGTTAGCGGATAGAGCCATACACTTTGCTACCGACTCAGAATACCTCTCTACATTCCACCGAGAGTCTTTGCAAAAAGTAAAAGGTGAAGCCAAGAAAGAAACAAGGTCCGATTCCACCACGATATTGTGACAATCGACACGCTAATTGTGTTATGTTACAGTCGAAAACAACGGGTTTTGTGCTATCTTCTTTCCCATGTTGTATCGTGGCCTCATTTGGAAGCACGAGTGATTTTGCTTCACTCCCTTGAGTATGTTAAAGATCCTGCAAGATTGCCCATCCTCTTTCCCCTCATCGAAGCGGCGCTTCCAACGGACACTGCGAGCGAAGCTTATATTAAAGCCGTGTTCGCAGCATACGACGAGGCATCCGTTCCATTGTTAGAAGACACCAGCAAGCCATACTGGAGTGTGTTCTTAGCTGCTGTGCGAACTTCAGTAGGCACGTTTAATTTTGACCTTACGATGGAGGACACCATGAATTAATTTTATGCTAGGCAAAAGCACAGAAGTCCTGCCCATTGTTTTGCACCAGACCAAACTTCTCTCGCAGTTTCTCTCAGTCTCTTACAAAGTCGAGTTATCGGCCATTATGCTCGAAATGATTGGTGGTCTTGTCGGATCCGAGGTATCTTGTCAGCGACATTTGCCCTGTCCTTTAATTCTCAAACATATCTCATCTTCAGCAAATCTATTCGCAACTGAAGGCAGCACTGGAAGTACAGATCGATGGACCCCCCGTGATGATCCCGCTTTTCGCCCGGTTCCAGCCAGCCATCGTTGATGTGGTGCAGCGGGCCTCTAAGAAACCAAGACTAGACGGGTATGTGGCATCACTGATGCATATTTACAGAACCTACGTTTGAATCTTGCATTTCCATAGCCCTGTTGTCGACGAGTCCGATACGGCGTTACAGACTATAACGTGTCTAACTGAGGTCATTGCCTCCCGAACGCTGCCCGGTTCTATTGATCTCGTGCGCACGTTGTTGGAGACCCTTGGCCGACTGTGCCAAGCCCATGCTCCTGCTCGTTCCGACTACGACTATGTTGAACAATTGTTGATCTCCGCCCTAGAGTCCACTGTGTCCCATATAAGGGTAATAATTTATCTTCTATGTTCCATCTCTATAGATTTTTTTTGATATTGCATATCCAGGGGCCAGTGGGAGCTGTTCCATTGCGAATTGATGTGCTGGTTGAACTTATAAGGGGTACGTGTGGTCCTCCACTGGGCGAAATTGGGACTTCTAATCGTACTTTCATGATGACTAGTTTCCGACAACCCCCAAACCTTCCAGCAAGCGTTATTATTGGTCGGTAACATGACAAAACTTTCCCCGACGTCCGTTATACACACTATTATGCCCATTTTCACTTTCATGGGTTCGCACGTCTTCCATCGAGACGACTCGTATAGTTTCCGGGTGGTGCAGCAGGTACTGTCTCATGTCCTCTTTTTTTTCCCCTTTACGATCATTGTTTAACTTAAAATGGACTTCAGACGATCAGCAATATCGTGCCAGTGATGGTGTCCCATCTCCAAGAAAAGCGCAGTTCAAGTCTCGGACTCCTATATTGGTAAGGGTTCAATTATCAACATTCCCTTCCAGGGCCAATGCTAACACTGGATCCCGCCTGCAGATGCCAGGGAGTTTTTACGCATCTTTACAGATGCAGCGACACATGTGCCTCGGCATCGGAGAAATAAGTACGAATTGATTCTCTCACAATGTCTGAACATATGTTAATGCCCTCCTGAACAGGTTCTTTGCTCACTTGACAGAGACCCTTGGGCCGAACGAATTTCTTGCCCCTATCTGCATGCTTCTTGTGGATAAATTTGCCAATCGAGTCGTACGTCAAAACGATCAGGACGTTCTATCGACTTTATCTTTGCCACTGGGAGTCATGCAGCAGTGTTCTCCAAATACCCAATTTCTTGTGCGTTTTTCCGAACTTGGATACGCATGAAAATCTCAATCAGCTTCTATCTAGGCTCTCACAGAGATTTTGCATGAATGCCAGAGATTGTTCGCCAAGCTCAAATCATCCGGAGAAGCCTCTCTCTTACCCACATTCCTTGAAACGCCACCGTAATTGGGATTCATTTTTGACTTCCCTGTTAGGCACCTGACCACCCTGTTCTCTAGGGATATCGATAGAGAGGAACATGCATCCTCTCTTCCGCTTGTTCTTAAGAAGCAAATCCAAGCCCTCATTATCTTCGTGGGGTTGGCCTGGTCCCAAATAACCGACCAGTCCACAAACGCCAAATCCTCTGACATGTCCCTGAATCCGTTGAACGAGATAATCTCCCACCTTCTTAACTTTAGCTCTATCACTAGTACCTCAACCTCGCCGCTGCAACTTCAAGATATTGGAGGGGCCTCTTGGCGTTCTTTGAACGCTGGTCTCAAGGTAATCCCTGTGCAGGGCTTCATTACAGCAATATATCCTATGTTATCTGCGAACGAGGCACCAGTAAGCTGTTCTGGAATCCCCCTCGGCAAATCCATTCCTGATGTTCCCTAGGTTAAAATTGCCACGATGAATTTGCTTAGGGACCGCATTGTCCATGTGTCCCATAAAGCACGAAACGCGAATCGTAATGATCTCGTAAAGGTCATTGAGGCTGTGTCCGCACTGATCGAACAAAAGGAGGAAATTGAGACGACATCAGCGGCTCTGAAGTCGTTGGCCTCGATCTCACCATCGGCAACTTCTCCAGAAGAAGGCGTTCTCACAAAGGCCATCCCTGCTATACTCGCATCCGCTGAACAAATAATCCTGGTGCCGGATGTCCTCAGTATTCTTCGAGTCCTCACGTACGTCTCAACTATTGTCCATTTATGCCGCCCCATCCCACCCATCCCAATATAATTTCCCTAGCTCGAAGCTTGGCCCACGATTAATTCCGCATCTACGGAATATCATCTTGTTCTGTGTATCAACTTTAGAGAGAAGCCTTGACCATGCCGCGGGTGAGTCATCCTGTTGAGAGGAAAGGTGCTGTACATTGACACCAAATCAGGCGTTTTCGATGTCCTGTTGAACCTACTAAATGCAATGCCATCTTTCTGGGGTGCTGAGCTTGGTCCCGTAATCATCCAATGTCTAGCAGCAAAAGCTAGGGGACTCTTCCAGTCCAGAAGCGTGTCGATGAGATCATGAGCACTCTGGCTTCCCGACTGCCTTCGCAGACACTCCTCCTAGCTCTTGTGAAATTGTGGGATGCTACAATCCAGGTATGAGACTCCGATACTTTCATCACGCCTCGTTCGTAATACCTTGTTTTAGCCCGTCAGTCACCCTGATTTCTTCGGTCTCGTGGACAAAGCCATCAGCGCGGCGCCTCGGCAAGAAATCTTAGAGCACCTGCGCGATTTGTTCAAAATGTTCCTTGAAGCACTCGATATGCCTTCGCACGGTCCCCAGCAAGTCAGTCTTCTATTGTGGTACCCTCTTTTCCTCACACCAATCAATGTTCATCTCCCATACTGTCCAGATCGTAGACCAAACCTGCTTGGTGGCGTTTACTTCGCTGGTGATGAAGTTGAGCGAAGCTTCTTTCACGCCACTGTTTAGACGTTTGCAAGATTGGGCATGGGTATCGGCTGCCCCTCAAGGTCGGATAGGATTCCAAGTTTTGCATGGCTATAATCTGACTCGACATACAGGGATCGCTTGTATTCGTAGGAGAACTTTCTGTCGAGTTATGATTTCACTTTTGGACTCTTTCAAGGTGGGTTATTGGGAGCCCTTCCTCCTCTCTGGAGGGGCTGAGCCTCGCCTTGTAGGGATTAATGGCTCCTTATGTGGCATCTCTGCTGTCGCCTATCACGGAAGTCCTACAAGACTATTCCCGTGGCGCGGAACGAGATTCTTTCTTGTGGTCCGAACTCATTATCATGCTCGATAAAAGCTTCACCATTGATGACGAAAGCCGTAAGTTATCTGAATGTAGATTCTCGTTGCCAGTCTCTGACGTGCAGCAATACAGCTCTATGGAAGGGTCCGCACTTGGCTAAACTCATCTCACCGTTGGTCAACCAGATCCCCGTATATCCTAGATTATCTGCGGAAGGACGTCAGGACGTCCTCTCGACTTGTATCGCCAACTTCACTGCCGCTCTCAGTCGAGAAGAGCATATCAAGAAGTTAAACATCGACACGCTTATGCAGACGCGCTCCGGAGACTCGCGGGTCCGTCTATACGCTTTACGGACTTCGGTCCAGGCATGGACGCGGGCTGGTGCCCAACTACTTGGTGCGTACCTAACACCCCCCCTTGAAATGGTGGAATATTTGATTGACTTGGAGAGAACCCAGGTTTTGTCAGTGACACCATCACTTTCGTTCATGAGTGCGCCGAGGACGAGAACGACGAGGTTGCGAGAGAAGCACGCAAGTTGAAACGCGTTCTAGAGAGCGTTGCAGGCCCTATCTCTGACGATTAGACTGAGTGGCTGAGTGGGATTCTAACACGTTCGGCGAAGTATATTGTCCCATCCACGATACCCAGTAACAAATAAGCATTATATACTTGACCTGAAAAAAAAGACAGTGTGTGGGAGAAGTAAACAAAATATGCGTAAAGTCGTCAAGTGGGTATGAAAGTGTTATCGATCGCCAAGTCCATCCTCCAATAGTCTGACCTCTGCAAGTAAGGTAACGATCTCACGTCGTGGACACGCGCCCTGGACAAATGGTGTCTAATGGGGTAGGGTAGAATCGTGAGCATGCAGGAGGGGCAAGGTGGTGAAAAAACTGTTGCCTACATCAAGGAGCTCGTCGGGATGAGGCCGCCAGTCGTCCATCTCAGAGCAAAGTCGGAGGAATTGATGTAGGGATACAGAGAACTCGTTGGCGCGTTGCAGAGGTGGCCAACGGTCGCCAAAGTCACTGGGATCTTCAATGTCCAGGAATGGGGGAGACCCTTCAATAATTTCCCATATAGTCGCCCCGACCGACCAAACGTCCACAAGGTGGGCATTGTAAGGTCGCCCCCTACAGAAACCATAAAATGTCAGGAAAAAATCTCTAAGGCAACCTTCACACTCGAGGCTTACAACCGCATCTCAGGCGCCTTAACGTCGGATCAGTCAGCGACAAATCAAAGAAGGGCTGACACATCAACATACCATCCAATAGGGTGGTACCGGGATCACTGACGTGAATAACTCGTTTCGCTGGGTGACAACAGCATGCGAAAAGTCAGCTAGGTGTAATCGTCCAGATTCAGCTCCCAAACGGTAAAGGATCGAAAGAATGCCACAGACCTAGCTTGAGAATCCCAATTCGGGATAACAGGAGATTGTCCGATCGCACATCTCGGTGAGCAATGCTCAGTCCTTCGAGATAGGCCAGCCCAGACAGTATCTGATCCAAATGATTAACACAAATCACAACACCACGAAAGAGGGAGCCGAGACGTACGTCACTCGCAAATCGAGCCACTTCAGGTTCAGTTATAACGAGGCCATCCTCTATCAAAGGCAGCATATCCGCTAACGAGCGCTCCATAAGCTCCATCTCTACCCACAAGGTATCCCCACGGACGAACAAACCCGCCGTGGCCAGAATATGCATATGTCGTACTTGGCTCATTACTTCCAATTCGATAGCCAAGGCCTCGACCTTGGGCGAACCTTCGTCCTCGACACGAATCGTCTTGACGGCAACTAGGGATCCGAACTTCGCGGATGGTGATGAGGGCGCAACGCCAACATCGATGGCTCTCGCAGCGAAAACTGGCCCAAATTGTCCTTCGGCGACTTGGGTTAGGTCTGAGAAACGCTCCAGGGGGTCCGTCGCAGACAGGTAGGGGATAAGAGGTCTGAAGAGTCGCTCCACGTCTGGACCACTAGGTGTCCGCGGGACATTTGACCCTGCATCCAGCAGAAACTGCTTTTCGGGTAACAATGGATCACCATCACGCATCACCACGGAACTCGGAACATCGCCAGGTGGAACAGGCGGCAAGGCTTTGTCATGGGGGGACACAGGAGACCCTTCGAATTCGGTTGGTCGTAGCGAATCGCTCCGATTTGGCGTCCTAGGACCAGTTGACACAGCATCATGCGATTGAGTGCCCAAAGGAGATGGGGGAGAATTACTATTGTCCCCAAAGGATCTAGCCCCAGGGTATGGTGGTAAAGAAGGAGAAGGAGAGAGAGATCCTTGGGAACCGCCTCCGCTTCTCGACTGCAGCTTGTCGGACGTAGGGGATTGTTGAGTGGGCAACCGGAGCGAGCTAGAGCGGGTCTTAGGGTAGATTACTGGCACAGGCCCAGGATCCTTATCCCTGCCCAAGTACACGTTTTCTGCATTTACATTGGAGGGATTTTCGGGTTTTGGTTCTCTAGACTCTATGCTAGCCGAAGTAGATGGAGAAGAAATTTTTTCTTCTAGCAATTCGTCGGAAGACGGCGAGTTCTTCAGGGTGTATATGGGTATGGGGGTCACTGGATCCGGGGAAAGCCTGGCCGGGTCATTTGAAGAATCCTGTTTCAACATGCTGACAGACATATCGGGAGACGAAAAATCAGAAGTAACTTCGACTTTTATGACTTGCTGGGGCACAGGTGTAGGAGATGGAGGGGAGGATAGCTCAGAGTAGACCTGTAGGTGCGATCTGCTCCCCTTGAGGGCAATCGCGTGCGAGACGGAAACCCGTCGGACGACTTGGGTTGTTGCAATGGCAGCATCATGGACACTGTCCATGGATGCGCGAGAGGATACGCTTGATGCTGAAGAGGACTCATTTGATCCAGAATGAATAGAGGAAGAAGTTCGGAGGGTAGTACGCGCAATGGTGGATGAGGAAAGATGGGAGCCTGCAGGGGCGGTGGGCCTGGCGTTGGATATGGGCATGTGCAAAGGTTTCGGGCCAAGATGTGCTACAATAGTATCTCGCCGGTGATCTGATGAGGGAGAAGGGACAGAGAAATCCGTCGGAGCTTGTGGAAGGTCCGCCGATCGGCTGTGGTCAAACGAGCCAGCCCCCAGTGAAGAGAGAAGGGATTGGGTCCAATCATCTTCCTCGACAGCCTCCGCTGAGAGCGAAAGTCTCGGAGGCAACGCAGGCGTCCGGGCGATTGGGGTTGTTGGCGACAAAAGGTCAGTCGAGACGTGATCCGCGGACTCTTCAGAGTTCTCATCTGATTCAGTATCAGAATGACCGTTCCCACGGTCTTCTGGTGCCATAGAGAAGGAAAGGGAGGGTGGAGAATCAGTGTGGTAAAGGTGCAGGGGCGTTATGGGTGTAGTAGGGACAGGTGAAGAGTGTGAGCCGGAAGTGGAAGCATTGATAATAAGGTGCACATTTTGTTTCAGAGGCTGGGAAGAAACAGACGGCGAGGACGTATGTTCGGCAGAGCCATCAGAGACATCTTGCCCTATTCTGATCGATCCCAGCTCGCTAGGAAATTCTGAAGATGCGTACGTGAACGTGGACTTCGCCGAGGAGTGTATAGAATACGGTCTTGTGCCTGAGGACGGGGAGATAGAACGAGGGAGGCTTTGGGCAGTGCGATTCCAAGGCTTCGGGGGTAAGGGGCCTGGACTCGTTGGGGATGAACTGAAGGAAGGTAGCCTTCGCTGGCGTGCGTACATAGCATGAATTTCATTCTCTGAGAAACCTGCTTTAGAGAGGGCTGACGACCATGAAGACGGGAGACCAGAGAGACCGTCTTCTCTAGGTTCCACGTGGAGATCATGCTGGATGAAGAAGAGAAATTAGATCGAAACAAGAATTCTAACAGCGAAATAATACGCTCACACTAATGTTCCATGGCAGCGATATATCCGCATCCCCATGATCTAAATCCGAGTCTTCCTGTTGAGGGTTAAGACTTGACGAAGAAGCTGCAAACGATGGTCGTTTAGGGAGAGCAGGGATCTTGACATTTGGAATCCTTTGCGATGGCACGTCGCAATGACTTCATACTACGCGAAGAAACCAGAGGATGATGGGGCAAAGAGGGTGCGTGACTACTAGCAGCAGATTCTGATGTGGTCGCTTGGATGAAAGAGGTAGAGAAGGACACAGAAGAAGAAGAGAATGAAGAAGAGGCATAAGGCGTGGTTGAAGACGGCTTGGGGAGATACACGTCCTTCTCTGGGACAGGGGGTGGGCCACGGTCCCTCTTAAACCTGCTGGCAAATTTGCTGCTCGTGGAGGCCACCGAGTCGAGCATTGTCACCAGATGAGGAGACAGGTGTGGTGAATTGAGGCTCGTATTTGATCCCGGCAATTCCCATATGACATAAGCACTTCCGCTCTGGGCTGATCCTCTGGATATTTCAAGAGTGTCATATATATATATGAGCACAGGATAACATTAACGGGCTCGGCCGCTTTTTTTTCCCTAGAGATCTGATAAACACCTCTATATCAGACCCCGCTTGAATGTTTCAAGATCACCCACCCCCTCATGGACACAGGCGGTAGCATCTTTGACCCAAATTGCCGAGCCAACGTCTCGAAGGACATCTATATTTCCCCCTACTTTCTTTGCGGGCATTAGTAGTTACTGCTTGATCAATTCTTCGACCGGTCGATTAATTAACTTTGATATCAAGCTTTTTCAGCTCCATCGCGTGGCCCGGCTCCCTACCGGCCACTTCCGGTGGTGGTGGAGACCGATGAACACGATGGGTATGGAAGTTTGCAGTTGGGATACAAGAATTCCCGCGTTCCCATTCTCAATATGTTAAGCTCTGTAGATGCTTTCAGTATTATCACCGCCTCCTCAAATCTATGGGAAATGGGAAATCAACAGCCCGGCGCAATTGCCAAAAGCCTCAGCAGACGAGCCAGGCGTTACATTGAAAACTTCGTTCTTTCCCTTCACTAGATGATGTGCCTCCCTCGTCATCTGTGCATTCCAGTGCAAAATTGGGGATCATGGAGCGGGATGTAATGTAGGCAAGTGCTCTCGACACCCATCGCGAGAAAGATTACGCCGATTTCGGCAGACTCTACAGTGAGTGCATTTGGCCACAGGAAAAAAGATAGGTAACGAACGTGGCTGATTGCGCACGCGTTACTGTGTGAACGGAACGGTTTGGATCCATCAAGGTGTCTTGTAATGCACGGACGCCAGTCTGACAAAAGGACCCCCAAAGAGAGGGCATGTAAACTATGCGTTTGGGTGATGATCCACCATCGCCCATCCATAGGCGATCAAACGCGAGATAAGATCCCAAGACGTGTAACTGAGGGAGGTGTGTCCCAAGGGAGCAGATGAGGTGTCGCAAATATATCGAGCCATGAGTGGATCAACCCCCCACTATTCGTTCTTGATGTCAGCTTACCCTGCAATGAAGAGAGATCGCTGGAATAACCACGAGCTCACCTGGCTTTGGAAAGAGAACGTAAAGAGAATGTCAATATCAAATTGACGTTCGTGGATCGTAGAACTGGTCGGTCAATGCCTTGCATAACTCTCGAAGTCAATGAAAGGGCGTCTCCTGAGCGCCAGTCGCCCCAGTAACCTCTTCCTCCGTAGAGTCATAGGCCACTCAAATCCAACCATCGTCTCCGAAACTCCAAAGCCCCCAAATTCGTGCGCATCTCCAACGCCCGTGAGTGTATAAGGCGTTGCGCCCGGAAGGTCCTCGATATCCTCGAACCTCGCCTCTCGTCCTCGGTCTATGGTTCGTTTCATGGTACAGTAGTCCACGTGTTCGTCCAAGGTGCCCGATGAGAGAAGCAAACTTTCGTTACACACAGGACATGTCAGCTCCACGTTCGGGGCGTCGGGTGGGACGCGGAAATAGCTCTCTGCCGAGGTGAACCAGACCTTGAGCGAGACGGAGACTGGGGACGGTGGGCTCGGCGACCGAAGAGAGCGGTCGGAGATGAGTGGGTCGCCAATGGGAACCCGGTGGAGCGGGAAATAGGGAAATGAGGCGAGCTAGATCTCTTCGCATTGATCGTTGGATTGGTGTTCGAAAAAGAAGACATGCCAACAGTGCTTTTGCCAGAAAGAGCCTTGGAAATGGTGTGAAAGTTCGAGTCGACAACTCCCAGAGCGCAGATGAGAAAGAAAGTTGATATTTGATAATACGAAACAACGGCAGGCTGGGGTGCGGGAGAGGCGTGGCACAAAAGCAGATATATCATTCGAAACCAACATGTTCAGGTAAGCAGAAAATGAGCCCCAACAACCTGAGCTTTGGTTATTATGAGTGAAACTAAGCGCCTAGACTTTCAAGAGAGATATCCGCTGCCATGATCCAGCGAAGTGCTGCTTCCTAAAGAAAGCAAAGGCTGGACTGGACTTCCACACGCCACATAGCCGCATCGTACGCCACGCCCAGTTCTGACCCGGATACATTCACAGAAAACTGTGGCCCAAGACAGCTTTCAAAGGGCTCCCTTGATCAAAAATCGCCACAATGTAGGGCGCTTAAGCAAGAATGCAAAAACAGTTTAGAAGCTCGATCTTGAGGCAGGGCTTAAGCTTTTGAATTATAAAGCGGTCCAGTACACGGTTCCTCATGCTGGTGAACAATGCCGTTGTTACAAACAAGAAACAGGGCATGGGGCGCCGGCTACACCCGATGGATCTGGTTTTGCCAAAGACCTGGGTAGACTCGTCACGAGTCTAAGACTTGGACTTGAGTCCGAAGTTGTCGAGCCACGACAACAACACGAGTTGGCCCAGCCCCAGATGGCGCCTCGCATCACGCATTGTATCTTTGACATGGTAAACCTCCAGAGCTTTCGGTCTGGAATCGTGCCCCCTCACCCAACATCGTAGGATGGACTGCTCATCGATACAGAAAGAGTATACACTGATGCTGCCAATGAAATCCTATCCAAACATCAACCCGGCACACGATTGACTTGGGAGCTGAAGGCCAAGCTGATGGGGAGGACCGCAAGAGAGGTGATAATTCCACCACGCCGTGGCGAGTTTAAGGACTCACCTATATCAGTCCGCCCGAGTATTCTTAGAATCGACTAAGATCAATATGCCTCTGGAGGAGTTCTTGGAAGAGCTTCTTGCTATCCAGAGGCGTCTAATGCACTCTGTGGATCTCTTGCCTGGAGTAGAGGTGGGTGCCGAAGAAGTATATCTTCCCGACACCACTTTTGAAGAATAATATTGTTCATAACCAAGCGTTTAATTCATCATCTTCATAATCATAATATCCCGATTGCCGTGGCCACCTCATCTACCCGAACCAAACTCGCTATCAAGACACAAGCGCATGGTGATCTGTTCTCGTTATTCGACTCCGTTACATGTGCGGACGACGAGGGAATCACTCAGGGAAAACCAGCGCCGGACATCTTTCTTATCGCGCGCTCGAAACTAGGCGATCCAGCGTTAGAAGACTGCCTTATATTTGAAGATGCGACCGTTGGCATCGAGGCCGCCCGAAGAGCTGGAATACCCGCTATATGGATACCCGGTGCGCTGCGCTGTGTCTCTCATAGCCAATTTCTGAATATATTCTGGGTTCCCCAGACCCTAATCTGCTTTCTCTTCCGAGAGACGAGGACTTCATTGAACCGTTGGAAACTCTCAAGAGTATGGTAGATTTTGAGCCTTCCAAATATGGCTTGCCCGCATATGATTAGATAGACCCGATTCTTGTACGAATGTATAGATGAGCGGTTCAGGCGACTATTCCCCCATCGTAAGCGATCGAATGCAATCATCAGGTGATCAATTTGCACTCCTAGGAAGGAGACTGAGAACACGTAAGAGTTCACCACGATCGTGAATGGGACACACCAGGTCCAATCCGTCATATTTGGCGGCGGTGTGAAGATGGGCTTGGCTGGTGCATTCACCAGAGCGTTATTTATGAATTTAGCCAGTCGAACGTCCCTTGCAGTAACTCCCCCAGCCGAATGGCTTCTCAGGGTAATCCAAAGGCTAGGCAATCGTACATAAGCCATAAAACCATATAAGGTAGTGGCGGGGATACCATGTCGAACATGTCCTTACCAGTTCAATATCTTGGAAGTGCGAGAAAAAAAACATGGGGAAGTGCTTAGGGATAAGTAGTCGTCGGTGGTAGGGAGTACTTACTTGTGTCCATTCTGGATGCTGAGGGCAGAAAACATGTGAGAACACTAGCCAAAGCATGCAGCGCATATAAAGAAATACATGATTAATCGCTTCGCTGTGGAGAGCAATCCGTGTCATGAATCCATATGTTTCGTTGAAAGAGGGAAACTTCAGCGCCCTTGTGAGGTGTTGGGGAGAGACCGACCAGCCAGTTTCGGTAAGGGAGGTGAGGTCCCTTTCGAAGTGTGCAATATCACTGGCGGCGTCGGGGGTGGCATCTGAAAACTGTACATGGTTCTGAGAGAATGCTCGTATCGCGCGTGCCTTGTGTAGGGCTTGTATCGTAAATCGAAAACGGAGGCTCATAGTCGCGGTTTCTGGAGGGGCGTTACGTAATCGTAAAAAAGCGCAGTAATCCATGCACACACACTCTCGATCTCAAAGTGGTGGGACTCCCCTGTTTACATCTCTCGTTATTCGGTTGTATATCACACCCTGCTAGTATTATCGCTCTGCGACTTGGGTCCATGCAGCGTGTATCTTCTTTTGCGACACGGAGATATTACCCTTATTCCCGACCTTCCGCGCACGTGATAGTATCCAATGACGCACTTGACGAATTCGAGGGTATAAAAGGGAGAAGCTGGGGGTACTTCTTGTTCTCCCCACCATCACCCCTACTTCCTGGCCAATTACCCCAGTTATGCGCTTTCCTATTGTCTTCATCTGCCTCATAGCAGCATTGGGTGCCGACGCTAACTGGTTTCCAGCTCGAATAAAAGTGGGCGTATTTCAGGCTCAGAAACGCGTCTTTTGCGAATGAAATCCACTAGAACCAGCCGCGTGGTCCTCCTGGAATCAAGAACAACTGACAGAATGGCTTGGCGAGCACGGTATCCAAGTGCCGAAGGGATACACCCCAGAACAGCTCTCCGAACTCGTCCAGGCCAACTGGTACGCTGGAACAACCTGGAATTCGCATCAAGTGGATTCCGTGAAGAGTCTGTACGAGTCGGTTAAAGAGAAGTCATTTGATTCGTAAGTTACTTCTGCCTTCTGGCCAGCGTGGTGCTCATTCACTGCGAATTAGATGGTCCGAGAGCCAGCTTCGCGACTTTCTGGTGAAACAAGGCGTCATTGCTCCCCTAGGACCACGCGAGAGCTCACGCTCCTCGCCAAGAAACAGTGCATTTGCTTTCACATCCTCCCGGCACGTAATGACAACGGCCTGAATATTGTTTTTTACATAGATATCGCGCTTATACTTCCGCTGCTTCCTCGCTCAGCACGGCTGCCTCGACCACTGTACATCAAGCTGAACAATCCGCCTCTGGACTCACGGCATCAGCGTCTGCCATCATAGCCTCAGGACCCGGTGTCGCTCAACAGACTCTCGACAATACCAAAGATTATGTTAGATTGTATTTGTGTTCCTCCTTCGAATCTGACGTCTTTTACGCCCAGGTTTACTCAACCTGGGGTGATAATGAGCTTCAGACGTACCTCAAAAATCGAGGTTTCCTTCATGACAAGGATCAAACGACTCGAGACCAGCTTTTCACACTGATGAAAGAGGCGTATGGATCTGTCGCGGACCCCATTTGGAATGCTATGGAGTGATTCCTACATGGTGCGTCCAGGATTCGATTATATCCATATTCTTTGACGTTGTGATGTGAATCCACTTCTTGGCTGCGTCGGCGCCTTTTTCGTCATTTCTAGTATGACTGGCTTCATTCGCATGGCAATTATTCGCACCCCATTCGAAAAGAAGCGCGACAAACTCACCAGTCTCATGTCGCGGTATTACTACGACGTCTCGGAATCGATATACTCCTCCTGGGACGAGTCGCACCTTAAGGAGTGGCTCGTTGAGCACAATGTCATCAAGTCCAATGCTCAGCTGACAAGGGAGAAACTTCTAAAACTCGTTAGCGACAATTATGCCAATGCGCAGGATACTATTTGGGGGGGTGCGTAGCCTGATGGCGTGTTTCTACGCGGATACATTCTCAAATCGCTTCGCTTCTCTCCTTTCTGTTGGAACTAATGCTATTGCTGGGTTCACATGTTGTACGCAGGCTGGAGGGATTCTGATATTCGAGACTGGCTAATCGAGCATGGATACCTTCGTTCGGATGCTCAAGTCAAGAGAGACGAACTTGTGAAGCTCATGAACGACAAGTGCATCCTCTCCAAGCTCAACTTCTCAGCTCCAGTATTCAATCTTTGGACGAATGTAGGTACATAGACATGTCGGCCCGCACTGCAAGTTACCTCACGTGGCCGGACGCGCGCCTTCGTGCCTATCTACGGGAACATGGGGTGGACGATGCCTACGTGCCCACATCCCGCCCGGATCTTCTCCATGAAGTGCGCATTCGGTGGGTGATTCATGGAGTGTTTTTTCCATTAGTGGTCCTGACTAAAGTTTGTATGATTTCTTCGTTGTTTCTGCGTGGTGTGGCACAGATGGATACAGACCAACAACCACGTAGAAACACTGATCCAAGCCCTACGCGATAAAATTTCTTCCGGAATCGAGCTTGCTGAAGAACAGCTCAATGTGATCCTTGAGACACTTACGGGAACAGGTGAGAGTATCAAGAGGAGGGCCAGCGATCATGGCGATTGTGCTTGCGAGAAAGGTGCGAGCTCTCTGTCTTTAAGCCTAAACCTTCGGAATTACGAACAGGTTGATGTACCAATTCCATCTACTAGTCAAGGAAGCATCCGAACGTGTAGGCGGGAACATGTTGAAAAATGAGCTGTAGGTCTCGCGTGCTGGACGGAACGATCGCTGCCAGATATCGAAGATAGGGGAGGAAGGCTACTGTAGCGAAGGCAATTGTAACGAACTTTGTAATATGTATGGAAAGCTTCCAAGGCCCACTTTCGTAGGACTAGTATTGTTGAATGCTGTTGTGAACTCAGGAGATGAAATTACAGTATATAATCCGTGGACCTCTCGTTCCATATTCAGACCTCTGCATACTTGGGCTGGTTCGAGAATGCTATATATCATCGTTCGTCACAGAACATGCGGACTCATGTTTTCAGCTGACATTGACCAAGAGTCTAAGTTAGATAAGCGCTTGCCAGCCGAATGGGTGAAGGATCCCAGACCAAAAAGGGGCTGGAGCCTTGGAGCGCAAAATGTAGTTCACACGACTGTGACGCTACACTAGGCACATTGTTTTGAGGACTCAAGGGATTCAAAAGGGAAGTGAGAGGGTGTGAAAGGAGACTGCTTGTTCTTGCTCAAGGGAAAGAGTCTTGGAGACGGAGGAAAGGTTGCAAGAGCGTGACTCAATCCTCCCGCTTATCTAACTGAGAATCTGAGGCCCGTGCCGTGTCTCAGACTTGTGCACGTATCTGTTTACCCGAACCAACTTAAGAAAGTGCCGTCCGGCAGCTTCCGGTGTTGAATCGGATCTTTTGAGTCTTCCCCTCTCACCTTCTCTCCTCTACCATGTCAAAAGGTGAACTCGACGCGGACTTGTATGGGGGTATGTCGTCCTCTGGTCCAACCCTGTCCAGGACGTCTGACCTTCTACATTTTAGATCTATATGGTGCCGATGACGCGGAATATAACAATGATTTTGAAGAACCTTCAACGTCTACAAACCAGCCTGCAGCAGCAGCAAAAACTCCGAGCGAGCCTGTGAAGTCTACAAAAGATATTAATCTTGCGAAACCCGCCACAGCCGTGGCTGCCCCTGCCGCATCTACAGCTCTTGGTACGTCGCCTAAACAGGCTACCGCCGCCGCTGCCACCGCAGCTCCGAAGGCAGCTCCTGTCCCACCCCGGGTGGAAGGAACCTCCTCTATTCCCGTTTTTACAGATGAAGGCCAGACCGGCGGAGGCTCGTCTGCTGGCGGCAGACCACAAACTTCTTACTCTTCCCAGATCGCTCAGCAATTTTCACAATACAGCCAGATGCCTGGGCAGGAACGTGGCGGTTACGCCGGCAGGGAAGAACGTTCAATTAGACCCTCTGAGATGAGAGATGAAGGGTGAGCTTCCTCGTCTGAATTTTTTTTCCCAGTGGCCAGTGCCAGCGTTGGGTGGGCGTTTCTGGAGCGATGACATCTTGGACTCCGTTGCTTCCGCAAAGACTGCGTAACAGTCTCTCGAAGTGATCAGCCATGATCTAGGTAGTGGCAGGAATAGCGTGCACGTTTCACGTTGTCCTCCATCCGTCTTCACTACTGCGACTCCCCCATACTATGCACTATATCGCATTTCCCTAGTTTTCTGTCTAGTTTGGCGAGTATGCCGATTATGACTTCATATACTGATCTTCGTCCTTATCTACATCATATTCTCGTACTGGTCGCCTACGAAATGTCTCTCTGTTCGTGGAACGCTCTATACTGTTGCTCTACGACGTACGACATGTTACCGTAATACTACAGCAAAATGTTCGTAGGCGGTTTGAACTGGGATACCACCGATGGTAGCTAGCTTTCTTTGCTTAATCCACTCATCCGGTTGCCCTCCAAACTGTGCTTGCCTATTTCTGTGTTGTTGGACACCTGCGTACTTCTATCTCGTTATTTTACCAGAAACTCTGCGTCAATATTTTTCCCAATTCGGCAAGATCGATGCGTGCACTATCATGCGCGATGCTGCTGGTCGCTCGCGAGGATTTGCCTTCTTAACCTTTGAAGACCCTGCTGCAGTCAATGCTGTAATGGTCCGAGAGCATTTCTTAGATGGAAAAGTTGTGAGTTGGGGCATGTGATGAATGGTGCTATGCTCTGTGTTTCTGATTGTATTATGATGATGAATAATTTTTAGATTGATCCCAAGCGAGCGATTCCGCGCCTTGAGCACCATCGGACTCAGAAAATTTTTGTTGGTGGTTTAGCCTCGACGGTGACCACCGACTCGATGAGGCAATTTTTCTCTCAATACGGCAAGGTCGTTGACGCAACTGTCATGGTGGATCGCGACTCAAGTCGCAGCAAAGGCTTCGGATTTGTCACTTTTGAAGATGCGCCTGCCGTCGAAAAGCTAGTCCAAATCCAAAACCTTGAACTGGAAGGCAAGATGGTCAGTTTTTCTGGAAATATAAAAGCTTGGTGTGGTCACGTGTCAATTCTGATGTTGTTTCTGGTAAATACAGATCGAAGTTAAACTTGCTCAGCCCCGTGGGGCGGGTGGGTTGGTGTCTAACACTGGTGGTGGTGGCGGCGGAGGTGGCGGTGGTTACCAGAACCAATATACTCCTCGCAACCAAATGCAGCAACAACCGCAGCCTGGTGTCATGGGAAATACGATGCAAGCTGGCGTCAGCAACACATCTTCCACTCCGTTCGACCCGCAAGCCATGGCGATGCTGTACCAGCGCATGTTCCAAATGGCAGGAAACGCCGGGGCCGGTACGAATGCGTGGCAAACGGGCGCGATGAACCCGATGATGGGGATGATGGGCGGTATGAATCCAATGATGGGGGGCATGAACCGTGGGGTGATGAATACGCCTGGAATGATGGGTACCGGTGCCGGCGGGATGATGGGTCAGGGAATGATGGGCACTTCTGGAGTCTCTTCGGGAGGAATGGGCATGGGGAGAGGAAGTGCTGGGATGGGTGCCATGGGCATGGGAATGGGTGCCACTCCAATGGGCATGGGCGTGGGTGGTCAAATGCAGCCTGGAGGAGCCAGTCCGAGCGGTGTCCCTCGTGGTCCAGCGGCGATGCGTGGCGGAGCAGGATCAGGTTCCCAACAGCAACAGCAACCCCCACCCGGCTCAGTTGGGCCTACGCGCTTCGGTACGAAGGGACAGCACAGCTACCACCCTTATGGACGATAAAATGCTGCTAGCGGCTTTCGACTCTCTTCCTCTCTGTACATAACTATATGTCTGTTCTGCGATAGTGTGTTATTTATCCTATGCCTTCTCCTACCTTGTTCGCATCGGGGCCTCCCATTTGCTTGCCTATTAGTGTTTCTATATGTATTCAGAGGAAATAGGAATGGATGACGCATGGATTACATAATCGAATGGACTGGGCGAAACACCATAACGGATATTGTTCTCGATTACGCTGGGTCTTCACTAATTCGAACTTCAAAATTCCTCTGAGCCAATGACAAATACTACAATAAAGAGCCGAAGAGGCCCAGAGGCTCCGATCAAGGAATATCAACGAGAATCTGTGATCAATCGGCAGCCTGCTCTCGACGGCTAAAACGACAAGGGGTTTACATGTCAAAGGATTTATTTTTCAGCTCTTAAGGTGAGTGATCCCAGCGCGTTCCGAAAGTTTCTCAGAACAGTGAAGTATATTTTGAAACACATGCGGATATTTGGAATAAGTACACACCTAGTTTGATCTGATTGTGGCAAATAGTCGGCAAGGCTAACTTCATTTCTAAGCATGACTAACTGCACGCCAGGAAGGAGCTATCAGAGTGCTCTCTGACCAGGATGCTGTCGCATAGAGTGGCCGATTGGCCAAGTCTGGTGGACTCGGTCTCGATGATGCTGGCCGAGAAGCAACACTCGTTACACAAGTGGAATGGTGGTAGTATGACGCCAACTACATGGCAAGTTCGCTTTCGACGCCGAACACACCAAGGCCCGTGGGCCTACATAGCCATAGTGTTCATTGTCAAACTGGATGGTCAAGCGAATTTCTGAGGGTCTTGTTAGTTTTCTTGTCGGTCGTACTAGAAACTGCCTCACCAGGATGGAAGATGCCCTTGGAATCCCCTATACCATGGTCCCCACCTATACCGGGAATAATTTTTCAGAACTGTTCCCCGTCGGGGCCTTCAAAGTAGCCACTGCGGTTGAGTGTCAGACATTTAGAGACATAGAATGTAAAGGAAACGTGAAATATCGTACCCGGTGACTGCGATGTTTGTCCGTGAGCCTAGGCCCGTTGGGACGAGGCGCAAATCGTTAACGTCAACTGTAGAGTACACCGTGAAGATATATTCGAATTTCAAAGGAACGAGTGCGGTCCGTTTTCCAGGGATGGCATCGGTGCACTGGCACATTGTGGTAATACGGGGGGTTCAAGCAGGATGCCATCCGCGGCATTTATGTGCAAATCCAGTCGAGCTAAGGTCCGTCAACGCCCGTCCCGTGGATCTACACACGCACATGTACAGTGGTTACCCATGAACATCGCGGGAGTAAGCACGTGCAAATGAAATCCGACCGCGCGCTGTATTATAATTCTTATCCGTGCCACACGTACAGTAGCCACACCGCCGCCCAAGCGTCCCGGGATGAGACTACCGTACGGGGTGAATCGGGTCCCTAGACTGGTGCGCATCCTCTCACTGGAACGGTCAGACGGCCAGTCCCCTATCTCAATTGCAGGTTTTACTATAGCTCGCCAAGCCTCCAATTCAATTGGGATCACCTCAGGCAAGGTCGTCGCATATTGCCCATGAAGCTGGAGTCCGTTCCAATAGGATGAGGTGGAGACCTGAACCCGATCAAAATCCTCAATCGGCTAGAGCAACGAGCCGACTAAACCGGTCTTCAGACATCGGGAGGATTTCCCACGAACCTTGGGGTCGAAATAGGAAAGAAATCAACAGGTTTGCGCACTCTGACGAAACATTCTCACCATAGACCATGACATACTATATTCAGAGTTCCATTTCCGAAGCAATGAGGCGGGATTAAGAGCACAATAACATTGTTTGCACACATAATCCTGCGGATACCTCAGAATGAATAAATATCCTGGTGGAAACAGATCCTGGATGGCTGGCTAGCAAGTCTGCTATGTTCAATTGTGAGTACAGGACTGAGTTGCCCTACCAGTGGGGGTGTGTATGAGACCGAGAAACAGCTGCTTCGTCAGTCTCGGTGGGTGAGACAGCAGAGCTGACTGTGCAGGCGGATGGGATCCAGTCACACGACCAGTAGAGAGGACCAGGGATTAGGTAAGAAAGGTCCAGAGGCTTATCAATATTCCCTTTGTTGGAGCGCTTGGAGATAACCAATTATGGAAGGAGAGCACGAACTAGATCACGTGGAATTTCCATTTGGCGCGAACAGGTGTCTACCTATTACAATTAAGTAACTAGAAAGGATTCCTACCCCTCGGCGGGTAGGAGTCTGTATCGGACCTTGCCGGGTTACATTTCAAGTTCGCTGACGGGTGATAACACCGGTTCACTTGGTTGAAATAGCTGCAGCAATCTTGCAGTTGTTTCACTGCCTTGATCGCTGTTTCCTCGATATCATGAGGAAATTGTTCAAAGACAGCAAGCCGAAGAAGCCCGCACCGGCGTTTCCATGGCCTGATCATAGAATTCGCGAGCATGTGGAAACTAGCGTTGAGAGCTTAAGCGCCCCTTCCAATCCTTCTCCGGATACAAAAGAACCACGGGAAAAGGAATCTGCACTCGATGTTCTAGGAAATTTTCTGTTTGGTGCCCGGGATGTTTCTAGACCATGGTCAGAGCGTGACCATGATAAGGATCGTCAGCGCCAGGACCGGTTTGTTGAGCCACCGGATATTACGCAAATGATAGGTGTGCTTCGTGGGTAATGAATGCTGACGTTGAGGTACTTCTTCAGGAAGACTGACGGCGACAGCATCCGAGGATTGGACTGTTGTACTCGAACTCTGCGAGCATGTCTCCGCTAACGAGGCTGCCGCGAAGGAGGCAGCCGAGCCTTGCGGCGCGAATTCGAATATGCCGACCCTTCTGCCCAATTGAGTGCCGCGCGGTTGTGGGCTATTATGCTTCAAAATTGCTCTGAAGAGTTCATCGAGGAGTCTGCCTCTCGAAAGAATATGGATGCTATCGAAGATGTTATCACCAGTAATAGAACGAACCCTGTCGTGAGGGAGCGATTGTTGGAGGTTCTTGGCTCAGCCGTTTATCATCACACAAAGAATGATAGGAGACATCCATTTGCTGTTCTCTGGAGAAAAGTCAAGCCACCCTCTGCTCCGGAGCAAGTTCGGTGCCGTTTTCTTCTTCATCGATAACGATTTGTTAACTTTGATACCCCGTAGGGCCGTCCGATTGATCTTTCAGATTCAATGTACACCCGCCCGTACATAACGCCGCCCAACAAACGTCGCCTCCACCTCCACAGATTCAGCACACCCCGACGCCACCAGTGCAGACTCGACAATTACCAACTCCCCCAGATGCGATATCTACGCCTGCCATCGCACGACCTGCTTCTGAGCTTCCCCCAGAATTGTCTCCCGTGCAGTCCTCAACGAAAAAGATTGATCTTCACAATCGGATCATACCGTAGAAGAAGAGATGCAACGGACCTTGCACGAGTGTGAAGATGCACATAATAGTGCACACCTTCTGGGCGATTTCTTGGCTTCTGCTACCCTTGTTGACGTTGAAACAGATGCCGATGGGGTCGTCAGAGTGAGCGATCCTTCTGTAGATTTTGGCCACTGCTGCATCTGACAGTTTGGTATACAATAGGAGCTTTACACGAAATGCATCGCTTCCCAAGAGCGAATCGTCTCTCAGATTCTGTGGGCAACCTCCATTGCGGAAAAATCTCGCGATGAGGTCAAAAATTTGATCGTTCCTTCCCCCCCCGTCACGAACCAGCCTCCACAACCCTCACTGGTTACGAAAGAAGAAGAAATGCTTGCGATGCTATTGGGCGCCAATCAGACACTGTTTGAATCCATTCACCTGCACGATGAATTCCTCCGTCTCGCTACTGCCGAACGAGTGGAAGGGGCTGTGGAAGAACGGAGTAAATTCGACACCACACTGGATCGTTCGGTATGGTTATATTAAGTCTGGCCCTCCCGTGGCTGACCTATTCTGGATATGTAGCAAATGTATGTTGCCGCCGATGGCTCTCTTTATGCACCCGAAAATGAGGTCGTCCGTGGTGGATCATCACGTTCTCCTTCGCCTAATCCCCACCTGTCCAACCTGACAGAGACTCCCCCTGCATCGTTCTACTCCCCTATCCCCAGTCGTCGCCTCCTCCACATCATCTCCTACAAACAGATATTGGATACCCTCAAAATCAATACCAAAATCCAGTGCCGGTATACAGCACCCTTAATGGTCCGTGGACCAATACCCCAATGAACTAAACCAAACATCACAAAACAACCCCCACAATGTCGACCTATCTACACAGCCACGCCCTGCTTTTCATGGCCCTCGAACCTTTATTTCGCTTTCTCGCACGCCTTCGCCTGAGTTGAGTTCCAATCAAGGCCATAGAACCGGATTAGGATTGCACGGGAGCACAACTACGGTGTCTATCGCGGCAGGTCGCCCGGCATCCCCACTGCCTCGCTCAGCTGAACTGCAATCCGAATCTGTGCGCGACAGACGGGCGGAAAGAGCTTTGGAAGAACGAACTAGAGTTGACGACAATACACGTCGTGTCAGTACTTATCTGCATGCGCTTCCACTCCTTATTGAAGCTGTGCGTCCCGTATTAGAGGCCAAACCTTCTACATGTGGTGCCGCAAGATATCCTCCCGAGCCTTTGTCTGGCGTAATGCTGGAATCGCCATTTGCTGTAACGGCTGGAAGTTACGCTACCGTCTTTAAGGGGTCGTGGAAATCTCGACCCGTTGCATTAAAGTTATTGCGCTCCGCTAACAGGCCGGAAATAGCTAAGAAGGTGAAGCGAGGACTGTAATAGTATGGGCTGCATGGTATTAAGTACCTCTGTTCCACTTAGCGATTCCAAGGTGAGATAGGTATTTGGCGCGAACTCCGACATAGGAATGTACTCCCTTTCTTTGGCCACTACGCGGATGATAATGGTGCCATGTACATGATATCTCCATGGTACGTTTTTTGCTCGCACCTAAACATTAGACCACAATTTCAAAGTCGTGATGCGTTTTTGTAGGTGCCAGCACGGAGACATTAATAACTATCTGCTTTTGTCTCCGAACACTGACCGGGAGATACTGGTATGAACCCCAGTCTATCGCCTATTACTTTGTTCCAACACGGTGCCGTAGGTTTTACAACTTCTATATGGATTGGAATATCTCCATGAACGGGGCGTTATACACGGTGACTTGCGTGGAGCACGTCAATATTATTTCGCGCAGTATGATGGACGATACTGATCGCTTCTGTTGCCAGGCCAATATTCTGATTTCAGATGATCGCTGAAGTATGGATAACCGACTTCGGACTCTCGAAGTACCTTGACCAGTCTCCTACAAGTACGGTGAATCGCGGCAATATTCGGTGGATGGCACCAGAGTTATTGGACCTAGAAATCCCCCGAGGAGACTTGACCCCCTATACGGAAGCGACGGACATATATTCATTCGCGATGACCACAATTGAGGTATACACAGGCTTGATGCCTTTCCCCCATCTGAGACACAACGTTGGGGCAGCCTTGTTGGCCCAGGCGAGACCAAGCCGTCCGGTGCGGACGGTGCTTCGCACTCTATCGGAGACAACCTGTGGGATATTATTCCAGAAGTGTTGGCTGGAGGAGCCAGCCCATCGTCTTTCGGCAGGCGACGCTAGGCAAAGACTTGAAATCCACCGAAAGGGAAGACTGCCTATCGCCATGTAGATATCAAACTTTATTTTGCATGTGCCGTACCCAGTCTGACAGCCTTAAAATTTCAGATGAAATTACTGAGCAACATTCTAGGTCGATCTCAAAAATTCTGCAGCTCCTGGGACCGTAATCCTCTTAGTCTCAAGGTACGACAACGCCCAGGAAGGGCTAGCGAATGAGAAGTGAGCGAGCTTGCATCCGAGTACTTTGATAAAGGTAACATTCAGTATCATCTAGGATAAGCCTCCTGAATTTCTTTTCTTTCATTTCCTGATTCAAGTCAGTATCTACTGACAACTTCATCTTTGCACTGTCTTTCCGTGTTTTTCTGAGAACTTAGGATGTTGGGAATCTTGATTACATAATCCATACGATGTACAGTATATGCCCTTAGGACTTGTACCGAAACAGCCCACATAAAGATTGCAATCACCCAGTATCTGTATGTCCTTGAACCTCAAGGCTGTCCAACCACCGCCCTGATGCAAGCAGGATATCTACTCAACATTGAGGTGTCATACTCTTTCCACGCACTCTTTCACTCCCCGTCGCTCAGAATCCTCTGATCCCTGGGTATGCCATCTAAAACTTCGCTCCCAAAGTCTTCTACGACCCTAGAAACCCTGATTTTTGTGACGTTGACCTTGGCTCACTCCTACGATGCTACCCTGGTGGCGACACAAGACAGCTGAGTGATCGAAGACTTGCACCGAACTCCCGTTGCCAAGATCGATGACATGCTTGGTGCTATGTTGCCGTAAGTGGACTCTGCACTTTCTCATGCCGTTGTCGACAAATTGAAGTCGAGGGTGATATAAATGCCCGGGGCGCTGGAAAGCCTTCGATGTGGAGCCCTCAAAACAGACGGGGATTGAAGGCAACGTAAACGACAAAGGTCTTCTGGATACTTTTAATCAGATCATTAGCGCCGCAATCCTTGCTATCGATATCCACGTGCTCTGACATTGAAGGTGTCAGACAGTAAAACTACAGGGTCAGAGCGAACGAATGCCTCGAGGCCAGATGGTTACTTTCATTTACCATCCTCAACCATCACTGCTTCGAGATTATTGTGCGCTAAAATTACCGTCAGATCAGACGCATTGGGCGGACATCGTCTGCCCCATGGAATTCAAGAAGATTGATGACAAAGCTAATCAATATGATGTGAGTTGTTGTGTTTGGATTTGTGCGGACTGGTAATTGGTATTCCAGGACATGTGGAAAGTGGTGTGGTCCATGCATGAAATAATGGGAAGCGATCCTCTACGCCGATTCGTCCACGGAATCACAATCGAAGATACGACGCTGTGCGGTTTGGATTTCTCATCGCGCATACTTGGTGGCCTCGACTCCTATTGATATCAATTCGGTAGGCTACTGTCCTTTCACATCAACGCTTGCCTTCGACATCACTGCCTTTTCCAGAACCACATCGATCTTATCCGTATATTGCTCGGAATCGCCCTCTCTCGGATGGACCAGTTGGGGTACGACACTACAATGAGTCGATTATGGTCTCGCGATGTGAATAACGGGGACTGCTACGATATTGTGATCCGCGATCACAGTCGGGAAGGAGAGGATCTTCTGTACCAAGGACGAGATTTCGACATATGCTGCGGATGCGGTTCGCGGCCGTGGGACTAGGGTATGGTCAGTGTATGACAAGACGGACGATCCCGAAGGCAAGACGCTATTCGCACTCAAGGATACCTGGGTAAATGCAGATCGTCCCCGTGAGGGGATACGCTGAGAGGTCTTCGCAAGCGACTCACGGAGAAGAATGACGTAAATGCACTGAAACATTTCCTCACTGACGTGACTTTCGGTGACGTGCATGTATCAAGTGCATCAGACAATACGGGGGCGCGCATCCAGAACGGGAAGCTGTTTACTGTGAATTCGATTCTCGAGGCCCGTGCTGCACCCGGTGGTGTTGGGACGGCAACAGATATAGCACCTAGTCGTAGTGGGATTAAACGGCCGGCTTTCAGTGTAGGAAACGTCCCCAATATCGAGCGGTCGTCAGCTGAAGGGACTCTGCGGACTGGGCAACTTCTCAAGGAACATCGTGTTCATTATCGGATCGTGTTTGAAGAGATTGGAACACCAGTGCATAAATTAAGGACTTTCTGTGATATCTTTCTTACGCTCCGGGATGCGGTTGTGGGTGTGTGCCCCTGCTTACACTTCTGTCGAGGTCATCCTAATCTAACAGTCTCCCTCTATGCTCAGCTCTCAAGGCCATGTTTTCTGTCCAGCTCATTCACCGAGACGTGAGCTGCACCAACATCCTTCTTGTTCGAGCCCCTGGAGAAAGAGCTAGGGGTTTACTTGTGGATTTGGAATATGCGAAAGACATCACTATCAAGACTGTGCCACATGAGTTTCGCACAGTGAGTGAAGTATTACTTAAAATGTTGACGAGGCTAATAAGAAGATACAGGGAACCCGCGATTTTATGGCCGTCGAAGTTCGCGAGTCCGCGTACCTCTTCAAAAAGGGCCTATCCGATGCAAGGAGCCTATTCGACGTCGGGGGCTCCCACCTTTTCAACATAATTGTCTACATGATTTAGAGTCCACGTGGTGGATTGGATTGTGGACGACATATGTCTTCGCTCCTACCGTCCCATCCGAAGACGATGTCATTTATTTTCACCAGCTTTTCCCTCCACCCCACACCCAAGCACCACGTACTTCTGGTCTCGCACCCTCCCTGATCGACAGTCCCCTCATAGTCCAGATGCGTCCCGAACAGAACGAACTTGTTTTTGAGGCCATGCATCAATGGCGATACGATCTTCATATGGCCTATTCAAATCTAGAAACGAATCGAATACGCGAAGGCAGACTTGATGAGAGCATTTTCCAGAATGTCCACGATGAAGCTCTACAGAATCTGGATGCACTTTTGGCGAGACTCGAGAAGGACGATCTGGGTACAGTGGAGCTGGTTCGTATGCAGTTTTCGGTGCCCAACAAGGATGAGAAGCCCCGTCTGGATTGATGTTTGTGTGTCCTGCCTTTGTCCTGGCCATATTTTGTAATTCTGTTGGGTGCAGAACCCAGTTGGGAATATTCATTCAGCGAGGGATCAGGAGAGACTTATATATGTAAGAAGTTATCTCATCCGCTTGCGTGGTGTAGAGCTAGAGCCTGTGGGAGTATGTTCATGCCCTTCTGAAATTAATGTTTTATTTATTGTTTGAATTGACAACCCATCCGGCCGACATGAACCATGCAAGATGCTTGTGGGATTTTTGACATCATCTAGATGATATGACATTCAACCGCCCAATATACACCACACTCGCCCATGCGGCACGCCAACATTGCCTTTTTAAATTTGTAATTGCGGATATTCCTATCCAAATTAGCTCAAATACCTCAAGATATTACTAGTCATTTTTTTCCCGGCACTGGAATTCCATATCTATCCATATATGCGCCCTCCACTTGTGTTGGACTTGGCGTTGAGTTTGCGGCGCCGAATTTCCGGTTTTGCATCGGGATGTCCGCGTCAGATGACTTTTGAAGGATAATATAGTACAACATCCTCTGTCCATATTATGGCAGATTATGGCCTTCCAAGTCCGTTGCTCGAGGAGCCAGACTAGATGGACTGGAACCTGGGATCGAGGCAGTGCTTAATGAGGGGCGCGAAAGGTAATAAGTTCCGTAATACAAGACATTGATTACGTAAGGCGCCATTGGTTTTGTGGCCCAAGGAGGGCGGGTGGTATGCGAGCGAACCCTCGACTCGACTCTTAGGTTGGCAGCGCCAACTTGGACATCGGGCGCGATTCCCTGGGAGCCCAAAGGTTCAAGATTCCCTGGGTGCCTCGTTATCCGACAGGGGTTTGATCCGTTCTCGTTCTGCCCAGATAGATTGATGCCGCTGAACCAAGCGACGGAACCGTTGCGGCTGATGATTACAAAATGCTGTAGTTGAGCTTCTTGGCTTGTGTGAAAGGTACGTCGGTTATGTCTCACAGAATGGGAGGTGAATACGTAATTATGATCGGTAGAAAATTGCGCCTCTGTGCATCGGGGCTGAAGCTCGTACCATAACAAGCCAAGTACCCTTCCAGAAGCATTGCACACACCGCTGGAAGCTAGATATAGTTGAGATCAGCGAACTCACACCAAGTCTCACACCGCGGCAAAGGATTTCCCTCTTTGGCTCAGGCCTCATGATCAGTGTTTGGTTTTGTTTAGGCCTGGGCCGAATCCATCGTTCATCATTAATATTTATGGTTTGAATATACCTGCGTGCCTAGTAATACCCTCAGCAGCGACAGCAGCCCGCGCTGACGCGACGAGAGACTTGAATTTACTGCTAACCTGGTGATCGTGCTGATCATGCATCGTCCATCCACTTCCGTATATCCGGAAGATTATACGAGCCCGAAATAAGCGCGCGTTGGGGACGATTTCTTGTACAGCCAAGTGGAGATGCCGGGTTGGCAGATCTAGAGAGGGGTCGAGTTCGATTTTGGAACTCTGTGTACATAATATCCGCGGCAATCCGCGGACCGAATAAGGTCGCCAATGTCGCAGTGAGAAGATCAGACCGAATTTCTTGTGGAGGGGGGGACATGCCAGGCCCAGGAGCTCGAGAGAAAGTCCCGGGAGGCGGCTCAGATCAGTCGTGCTAGGCGAAGGAACCATGTTTCGAACGGATGTTCGAAGCTACGATGGTCACGTTGGACTGATGGAGCTTATAATTACGCCCGCTTTCCTTCTCCAACCCGGCCCTCCCACGGAAAAGGCACATTATTGGCCTGATTTACGTCTAACCTCGCGTCCAGGTATAAAATGGCCATCACTTTCTAGTATGGCTCCTCGTCCCTCCTTCGCACCCGTTTGTTGGGCCTTCGCCGAGAATGAAGACTTTTACCACTCTCCTCGCTCTCTTCTCTGCCGTCGGTGCGCTCGCAGCCGGAGGGGCCACGAGCCAGCCACGTGCATCCCTCGCGACTGTGTACTACAGCTGCGTCAACAACAAGGAAGCTGCCCTCACCTTCGATGATGGTCCGTACGTGTGGTTGTGAGTCGAGTTGCTTTCCCTTCAGTGCCCCACCACGCGATGCTAGATGCTCTCCTTCCAGATATGATATCTCCAAGTTCTTGGTTGCTGCAGGAGGCAAGGGGACATTCTGCTTCAATGGGAACAATTGTCTGTAGAATCCTCCTGATCTGTTACTTCAACTCATCCGATACTTCACATGTAGGGGCATGTATCTACGATACTGCCAGTCAGAAGTGGGTTTATTACCGTGCCATCAAATCCCCCAACTAACCATGTTGCGCGCCCCATAGTCGGGTAAAATACGCGCACGCGCACGGTCATCAACTGGTCTCGCACACCTGGTCACATCCAGTGAGTATTGATCATGGCCCAGACCCCCGCATGCGAACTGCTCGCTAACGCAACATCCCAGGATCTTACCACGGTGGGCCTTGTGAATCTAGGCTTCCTCATCTCTGACCCTGATCCTCTCTATTGGTAGCTTTCCTTTGATCAAAGTACGGCCTGCTCACTTCTTTCTGGGGCTCTACATTGATAAGATCTCTATTCTAGTTCACAACGAAATGTGGAGGATTGAACAGGCTCTAGAACGTATTGTCGGGGTTTCTCCGGCGTTTCTGAGGCCGCCCTATGGAAACTACAACAATCTTGTACGCTATGCGCTCTCTATGTTTCGCGGCGCCCTACTTACCCAGCTGTCTTATTCAGGTACGTCAAGTAGCGAAACAAAGGAACCAGAGTAGTGCGTGCCAGCTTTGGCTCGTGACTGATCGGCCGAGATTAACTGGTCTGCTTATAGTCATCATGTGGGATTTGGACACCGGCGACTCCCTCGGAGCCAGTGTTGCACACTCTGAGAAAGTCTACTCCGATGCTGTGGCCAAGAACCCAAGGAACATTTTGGCCCTCAACCATGAGACTTATTCTAGCACCGCGTAAGTTCCCCCTTCCCAATCTCTCTCCTCGCTTCCCGACATGTGCTAAACTTTCCCCCTGCCTATGCTTCCGTTTAAATCCCAGTGAGACCATTGTTCCGTACGCGATCAAGCTCCTGAAATCCAAGGGCTACCAGCTTGTAACTGTCGCCGAATGCCTCGGCGGCCTTGCTCCGTACCAGTGGACTGCCGCTCCACAGACTCCAAGTGTGAGTGTTGCCTTTCTCGATGTGGGGCAAGTGCTTACGTTTTTCCCACTCACGTGCAGCCTTCCTGGACATGCTGAATCCACTTGGAATGAAATGGACAGCCCACCCAATCCCTCTCGTCCCCTTCTTTTCACGCTCCGACATGAACTTTTTTTCTTTTGAAATGTGTCCCCTTGTGTTTTCTTACGCCATTATCTACTCCGCCTCGGGCTATTCTTTGTCCGGGCTATGACAGAAACGAACAAGCACCTTCACATCTTTCCTCCCTGATTGCCAGCATACACTTCATCGGACCTGCGTCTTCGTCCTTTTGTATACCTAGTTAACATTTTCATCTCTTTACCCTGCATTCATGTTTTAGTCCTTCGAATCAAACGCACTAATATGGATTCCATGGATTCCTATATAGCCAAGAGATATCTCCCCTCAGGAGAGATCCTCTAGTAGGGCTGCTCAATTTCAGTTCAGAATCATCAGTTCAATGAACATTTGCTCAAAATTAAGGCACATTTACGGCATTCTCAATGAGATTTGTTCAGGAATAGAAATAAAAATCTTGCCTCCTCCACAAAGCTGAACTGGAATTGAGCAGCCTTAATACGTAACAAGGGGGAACACGGAAACTCCCGGTAATTACCTAATCCGTGAACTCATCAACAATTTGAGCTAGTCATCTCCATGAGTGGCCCTAGGGCGTTTGCTCTCTCACTTAGGGGCCACACGAGACTACTCCTCAACTGAGGACTAGTATTTCCCCACATTTTATCTCTGTAGCTACAACACAGATTGGACCATCATTCCTCGCTCACCTACGCTCATTTTCGTGCATGCTGCATGCTCTTGCTTTCTGCGCAAAGAATCCCACCCCGCGCTGCCCTATCGACCGTGCAACTCCAGCTGTGTGAACGCAATCAGGGCTGCTTTGACATTCGACGCTGGGCCGTACGTGCGTAGCTTAGTTATACGCAATCCCCGCGAACATTTAGCGTTTTATTTTTACCTATGTATCAGATCCAGGATTGCATCACGGTCGGCAACTATTTTCCGTTACCCACTCACACTTTAACTCTCGTCCACTAAATCTTTTTCCCTTGTAATTTATACCTATTCTTCAGCAAAGGTACGTACAGAAAATTGTTTTCAATGTCGAGGCCATGATGGACCCACGAAGGTCCCGATTGCATTGAATTTCTCTACCGCACAAATTACTTGGCGATCATAAGCTAGGTTCGTGAAATTTGCTCTACAGCGTAACCACTGTATGCACCCCACCTTGGCAACTTTTCAGACTTGATTAGAGTCTTACCCTTAAGCATTGATATCAGGGGTAGATTCTGGTGATTCCATGGGAACGACCGTCGCTCCCTCGCAGCAGATTTATTCCGGACGCCGTAGCAAAAAATATCCTCGCACTGAATTACGAGATGCGTCCTGAGTGAATACTGGCCATGCTTCGGTGCCGTTCGACGTGTGGTGTGAACTACCAATGATCGGATGCTCTGCAAATCGCTATTCCACCTCGATGTAAGGCAAGCAAGTTGTTCCATATGCGATCAAGTTCCTCCAGTCCAAGGACTATGAGGTATTCACGGTCGCCGAACGCCCCTGGTCTCCCCCGCGTACATCATCATCACTACTTCAGGGAAACTAGAAGGACGTGGCGAATGATCAATATGCCGGTCATTCTCTTCACGAAGAATCGTCCTCATCTTCCCGGCTGTCCAGTATTAGAGAACCACGGTGGCAATAGTTTCTGTGGCGTAGGCTACGAGTATATTCGACTCGTCCTGCTGTTCCATATAAACTGTAGCTTGCCCATAAAGTAGGGATGGGGAATCATTCTTTACTGTAATGGAGGGCTAGTCTGTGATTGCCGGTAGATCTGAGTGCCTAGTCCGACAAGCTTCCTAGAGGGCTTGACGTGTACAGGATAGGGAGTTCCCAGTACATTACTGAAATTACTGATGCTTGTACTGGTGGTGGACTTGCCAGCGCTTCCTCCGGCGGGGGTGGCGCACCAGCTTTGCCGACATCATGCCAAAGCAATCAAAGATAAAGAAGAGAAGTGAAAAAAAAAAAGCTGTTGCCCAAAGAAGCTCTAATGGTACTTGTAAATCATCTGGGCCACAGAAGAAGAGTCATAGACATCTGCAGTTACATAAAAAGATACCACAGCGACGCCATTCCTTCGGCACATATTTGGCCCTTCACCACCTGGACCAAAGCCCTGGCATGCCAGTACTATGTAGTTTCGCATCATAGCACCACTCCGGCCTGTCTAGTGAAGAAAACTTCAGCTTGAACTCCGGGAGCCGTGCTCAGTGGTGGTCCAGAATCCCAAAAGAATTCCCAGTGGGGGCGTTCTGGCTTCCAACCTAAGTGTCAGGGTCGTCCTGGGATGTACCGGATTGGAATGTGGCTCAACAACACTGCGGGAGGCTCGATCGAGGAGAATCCCTGACCGGCTGTGATGAGATTGGGACTCGACATAGCGCCGCGCATCGTCGGCCCTTCGAGGTGTTTGGCGGCGCCTGGTGCTCCGCCTTCCGGCTTGGGATACTTTTAGTACAGTCAACAACCGTCCATATTTTCTCTTGCCTCACCTCACTTGTTCTTGGACTTTTAGCTCATAATGGATACTTACTGAGCACTCGCACCTCCCCGGCGGTCTGTGATTATGGCCAAATCCTAATCCCAATCCTGTTCCTAATCCGGCTCCCAGCCGATCGCGCTTTCTGAGATCGAGTTGACACTGGCGAACTCACACCACGGGGATTTTCCCTCTTGGGCAAGCGCTCATGGCGCGGCAGGCAGTGTTTGGTTTTATTTAGAGTTTGCCGACGAGTGGGTCGAATGTATAGTTCATCATTTACTCCGTGAATATACATGCGCGCTTAGCATTAGTACTGTACCCTCAGAGCGACAGCAGCCTGCGGTGAGGCGACGAGACTTGGACTTGCTGCTAACCTGGTGGCTGTGCCGGTCATGCGTCACCCATCCACTTCCGCCTGCACATATCCCTACGATCAAGGCCGAAATAAGCGCGCACTGGGTACGATTTCTTGGGCAGCAAGTTGAAATGGCGAGTTGGCGGTGAGGGGTCGATTTGGAACTCTGGCCTGAAAGCCTAAGGGCTAGTTCGGCTGCAACGGAAACATTTCTAGGAAATGTGTTTCTCATAAAGTGTGAAAATGACTATTGAGAAACGCGTTTCCCGGAAACGTTTCTCGTGCAGCCGAGGTGGCCCTAAAGGGCCTAAAGGTTGTGTACATAATATCCGGAGACGCGTGGCAAACCGCAGACTGAATTATGTCACCAATGTCACGTCACAGGTGAGAAGATCAGCCCGAATTTCTTTGGGAGGGGGACAGCCCAGCCCAGAGGAGAGAAAGTCACGGGAGGCGGTTCAGAAGCAAACCATCTTAGCCACCGTGGTCACGTTGGACGGATGGATACAATCACGTCCGATTTCCCTCTCAAGGCTCGACATACCCGGCCCTCCAGTATTCAATCACGGAAAAGGCCTTCCAACTATAAATTGCCATCACTCTCTACCATTGCTCCTAGTCCCCCCTTCACACTCGTTTGTTGGGCCTTCGCCGAGAATGAAGTTTTTTGCCGCTCTCTTCGCTCTCTTCGCTGCCGCCGGGGTTCTCGCAGCCGGAGGGGCCACTAGCCAACCGCGTGCTTCCCTCGCGACTGTGTACTCCAGCTGCGTCAACGACAAGCAAGCTGCCCTCACCTTCGATGATGGTCCGTGGCAGTGGTTGTGAGTCGAGTTGTTTCCCTTGCCCCAACACTTGACGCGAGACGCTTGCTTCGTAGGAATGATATCTCCAAGTTCTTGGTCGCTGCAGGAGGCAAGGGGACATTTTGCTTCAATGGGAAGAATTGTCGGTGAAATCCTCGTTCTGATCTGTTACTTCAACTCATCCGATACTTCACATCTAGGGGCATGTATCTACGATCCTGACGCTCGGGAGTGGGTTTATCACCGTGCCATGAAATCCCCCGACTAACCATGTTACATACCCCCCCCTAGTCGGGTAAAATACGCGTACGATAATGGTCATCAAGTGGTCTCGCACACCTGGTCACATCCAGTGAGTACTGATCATGGCCCAGACCTTTGCGTGCCACCCTTTCACTAACACAACATCCCAGGATCTCAACACGGTGGGCCTTGTGAATCTGCACCTCCTTGTCTCTAATCCTGATCCTCTCTATTATTACATGGTAGCTTTCCTCCGATCAAAGTACGGCTTGCACACTTTCCTTCTGGCGCCGTGCATTGATCAGATGTCTATTCCAGTTCGCGACGAAATGTCGAAGATTGATCAGGCTCTAGAACGTATTACCGGGGCTTCTCCAGCGTTCATGAGGCCACCTTATGGAAACTATAACAATCTTGTACGTTATGCGCTCTCTATGTTTCGTGGCGCGTCATTTACCCAGCTGTTTTATCTAGGTACTTGAAGTAGCGAAACAAAGGAACCAGAGTGGTGCGTGGCAAGTTTGGCTCGCATGTGATTGATCGGTCCATATTAACTGGTCTGCTGACAGTCATCATGTGGGATTTGGACACCGGCGACTCCGTCGGAGCCAGTGTTGAAGACTCTAAGAAAGTCTACTCCGATGCTGTGGCGAAGAACCCAAGGAACATTTTGGCCCTCAACCATGAGACTTATTCTGGCACCGCGTGAGTTTCCCCCTCCCAACCTCCCTCCCTGCTTCCCGGCATGTGCTAAACTCCCCCTGCCTATGCTTCCATCTAAATCCCAGTGAGACCGTTGTTCCGTACGCGATCAAGCTCCTGCAATCCAATGGCTATCAGCTTGTAACTGTCGCCGAGTGCCTCGGCGGCCTTGCCCCATACCAGCGGACTGGCGCTCCACAGCCTCCGGATGTGAGTGTTCCCTTTCTCGACGTGGGGCAAGTGCTTACGTTTTTCCCACTCACGTGTAGTCCACCTGGACATGCTGAATCCGCTTGGAATGAAATGGACAGCCCACCCAATCTTTCTCGTTCTCTTCTTCTCACGTTCCGGCGCAATTTTTTTCGTTTTTAAATGCTCCCCCCTTTTGATTTCTTACCCTCGTTACCTATTCCATCCACCTCGGGTCATTCTTTCTCCGGGCTGTGACAGAAACGAACGAACTCACTCCTTTGCATCTTTCTTCCCTGATTGCTTGCATACACTTCATCGGACCTGCGTCTTCGTCCTTTTGTATACATATTTTTTTTTATCTCTTTACCCTATATTCATAATTAAGTTCCAATCAAGCGCACTAATATGCATTCCATGGATTCCTATATAACCAAGAGATATCTCCCCTCAGGAGAGATCCTCAAATAGGGCTGCTCAATTCCACTTCAGAACCATCAGTTCAGTGAACATTTGCTCAAAACTGAGGCACATTTACAGCATTCTCGGTGAGATTTGTTCAGGAATAGAAATAAAAATCTTGACTTCTCCCACAAAGCTGAACTGGAATTGAGCAGCCCTCTGACACGGAAACTCCCTGTATTTACCTAATCAGGGCACTCATCAACAATTTGAGCTCTGTCGTGCAACCCCCTAACCATCACGATGAGTGGCCCTACAGCATTCACTCTCTCACTTGGGGCCACACGAGACTGCTCCTCAACTCAGGATTAGCATTTGCCCATATTTTATCACTGTAGCTACAGCACACATTGGACAATCATTCCTCGCTCACCTACGCTCATTTTCGTGCATGGCTGCATGCTCTTGCTTTCGGCGCAAATAATCCCACCCTGTGCTGCCGTATCGACTGTGCAACTCCAGCTGTGTGAAACGCAATCAGGGCTGCTTTGGCATTCAACGCTGGGCCGTACTGTAGTCTCCTGCTCGGCTACGTGATCATTGGCACCATATGCTATGTCATGAGACTATACCCGCGAGATTTCGTACTCCGATCCCTGGTGGACATATCAGATTGGCAGAGCGCTTCGTCAATCCGGCGCTCTTATTCGCCATGGGCTGGAATCATTGGTACACTTGGTGTGTTTCAATTTTCTTCTCTCCATCGGTTCCTGACGCAACCGTCTCTTTGCAGGGTCATTTTCCTTCCCACCGAGCTCAGTGCGGCGGCCGTACTCATCGACTGTTGGGAACACCACAAAGTTAGTGATGCCGCTTGGGTTTCTGTCTGCTTGGTCGTTGTGATCTTCACTGAGAGACTCATTCATAATGACTAGAAGCCCCTTCAGAATGACTGGAATGTTGCGATATGTCACGTGGAGACGGGAACAAGCGAAAATGGGACCCCAATAGGGGTGCCACTCCATCGCAGATCTGGATCGGATACAAAGCTTGATGTTATCGTTGAAAATCGTACGTCTATCTTTATGAAATCAGCTGTATTGTGCTTCGGAGGCTCCGAAGTAGTCCAAGTCCAGCTTCCGGCACCTCGAAGACCGAGGAACCTCCGAAGCATAACTGGTTTTGTTGACGGCGCCTGGCATCTAATAAGCTCCCCGTGGTTCTGCGCGTTCTGAGGAAGAGATCTGTTCTGATGGCACCACCGATAATGGCGACAGTTTTAATGAAGAAAAATGGCTGTCGCGGAAACGTATTGATCATAGCTGTGTTGTGCACCTTGAGTTTGCCTCTGTCCTGTTGTCAGTCCAGAATGGCAGACTACGTCAAAGACGAGGCATACTCCATCCTTCCCATTGAGGTGGGCAGGGAGGGTTCTGTAATTCGAAACATCAATTTACCTGGGAAGGAGGGATAAAACACCGTGGAGAAGTGCTCTGGGGTCTCAACGAAGACACTTTATGAGGCTACATCAGCAAACTCAGTTGTAGTTCGGAGGCTCCGAGATCTTCGAAACGCCGGAAGACAGACTTCCAAGACTTCGGAGCCTCCGAAGCACAATTGATTGTGCTGATGACTACTTTATCATCTTTGCTGTTGACGGGCGAAACGCCGCAAATGTTCCCCGCTTTCCTCTTTGAATCAGTGCTTAATGCCGCCGTGGCGGAAGCTGAGGATGCCCATGTTCGCTTGCTGTCGTGGCGCGAGGAGGCTTCGGTTGCCACTGCGGCACCTCGGGGGGAAGTCATTCAAATGCGGTTGTCGGCTTCGGTGTCTACACGTCCATCTTCTTCCACAGGGCCGTCAAGGCTTCAAAAGGTCAGGATGCTGACGATGAAAGCGATCAGGATGCAGAGGGCGAGGATGAGAACAAGGACGAGGACGAAGAAGATGCATCTGACTGCATTGATGATGCGATGATGGGGGATACGATCTTCATGAGTCAAAGAGCCGGAAGACCGCGTCACGATTTCGTGGAGGTCGACCTCCTGGTTCTACCAAAAAGGCATCGGCAACACGGTCTGCCAGAGCTGCAGGTTCAACCTCGCAAGCGGTGGCAACCCTCCGACGTCGTCTAAGACGTACTATCTCAACCGTGCCTCAACCAGTATACCCAGATAACCTCAACGACACCACCGGCGGAGGATGGGATGCCAATCTTGTTATATCTTTGGTGATATCGCTGGGCCGTGTAGCACAGAAAGGGTTCTGTTAACGGATCTCCCACATACCTCCTCTCAACAGACACGTCCACATAGGCTCGCAGAAGCTCCGCGGTGTCAGCTTCGACGGTAAGCACGGCCAGTCCATCACCACGGGATCGCCGTGTTCGGGGCGCACAGTACGTATATCTAAACATATAATAGCTGTAACGGAAATGAACTGTTTCGCCTCTGCTTCTGATTGGTCCAGAGCTTGCCAATCTCTGCCTTTGCTTCGGCTTTATTTGCGCCGGCTCCTTTCTTTTTCTTTTCATTCCGCTCTATGGCTCCTTTGTCGACTCCTGGGGCTATTAGACACCGTCTTGCATGCCATAGAGTCTCTGGCTGATCATGATGCTAGACCAGCCCTTTCCCGTGACCGTGCTGACATGAGAAGAGCTTGCGATTCATCAGTCCGCTCTCTTGCACACTTCTGTTCCTCCAACTCCTACTCCATATGCTTCCTTTATAGATTAAAAATGACAGAATAAAATGACAGAATAAAGAGTATGAAAGAAAAGGTGATAATACTATGATTAAGGTATCGACGAAAAGCCAAGAAATTGACAGTCTTCAAGTTTCCAAACGGCACAAGGGAGGGGGGAACTGCCATAATACGGTGAGAGTGGACCACCAAAAATAGGATGAAATCATAAGGCTTACAGAGGTGGGGAATGGACAAAATCTACCCCGTGCGCACGATTCGTTGGCGACGCTCTCTAGAATGTCTACAACCACATCTGCACTCGTGAGTAGCCCGTGCCCGTCTCCCTTGGTGATCTTGATTGTGCAATATTTCATCACCCGCTCCATACACCTAATGCTCCCGATAGCTATCGTCTCAATCCCCATACCAGACCTTCACAGGGGGCTTTACGTCTGTATACGAAAATCCCCACGGGCGAGAATCTCCGCGATCAAGAATAGAAAGCTGGTCGGCCGTCCCGCCCTTCAGTGCTTCAGCACGCGACGCATGCATGCATCCACCCGGTTTCTGACTACACTTCGCATTGACCACGGTTACAGTATTCGAACCAGCGGCTGTACCATGAGAGTAGGCACTGCTGGCTTGCGAATATGAAGTCCCTATAGGTAAAGGAATGCTAAATCGAGATTGACAGCAAAGGAGGGGAGAGGAGGAAGTGGGGGTGTTGAGGTATCCTTCCTCGCTGCCCCGGGTCTAGGCGACAGTGAAAGAGATCGTTGACCGGCGGAATTATCCGTCACCACACCACCAGAAGGTGCCCTGTCCATTGTACATCGAATCGAGGAAAATCAAACCCTAGAGCAATGGGATCGCCGTGTTCGGAGCGCGCAGTACGTATATGTATTATAATTGGGGTATGAAGAGGGAAGCTTTTGTTCCACTCTCTTCCCCCTCCTTATCGCCGGGGGATTTCGCTATATCGGCGTTTGGGTTGTCAAGTGTGCTGTTGATTATGGATATTCTGTCGTTGCCGCTCATGACCGATGAAAAAATGGCGCTGGGACATGTCAGCTTGGAGTCTCGTGAGTTCAGGATCGGTTTTAGAGCTCGCAATGATCATTTTCAATGACTTCTTTAAGTAGATCAAAAAAATGTGGACATATGATGGACAAAAAAATAATGGCATGACGACTTACGATGGACTACGGAGTGAAAAAACAAATACACTTCGAACACTATGTAGAAACAGAAAGCCTGAAAAGTGGGAACTGTAATCAATTGGTTGCAGAGTTGCAAGGCTAGCCTAGGTTTATATAGAAGAGGGATGCCATTACGGCCTATTAAGTAATCCCATGATTCTTCGCACCATTTGTACCATCTCGCTGGCAATGATGCAAAGGGGAGAAGTAGCAGTTGTCGTTCACCACCAATGTCCACAGCATGAGGACTGCCCTAAGGCACCTGTAGACAGCCCGAAGCGTGATCCTCCGCACTTGAGTGTCACGCGTCACAGGGTCCCTTGATCATGGTTGACTATTGCAATAATAAACTCAAGTGCCATACACTACCTTGCGACATCATGCCGGGGTTTGCTGGTGATGGGCACGCTGTTTTCCCATACCGCTCCTGTATTGACAGTGTCAATCATGTAGAAACGGAAAGCCTGCGACGCGGGAACCGTAATCGATTGGTTGCCGAGTCACAAGGCTAGCATAGGTTTATATAGAAGGAAAAGGGGAAGCAATGCGTAGGGACAATGCGTGATTTGGTGCATGTCCAGACCGTGTGTTTTGTGGACGTGCATATGATGGGTAGTGGTGGTGGCGGACGTTGCGGTGGTGCAGTGTCAGAGCGTTTGCTGTAACAAATCAGCCTTCCAGAAGCATTCAATGCAAGTCAGCACTGCTAGACATTCTATGATCAATCACTGTGGTTCAATTCGCCGATTTACTCAACGGGATGTTTGGCTATAAAAATCCCTGTCTGTCAAAGCCCCTTCAACCATATTACACTTCGCTCCTCCTTCCCACTGGGACCTCTGGTCTCTATCATCGGTCCAGAATGTCCGACTCCAACCGAGACAGAGCACACCCTCTCTCTCCCGTTGAGAAAGGAGTGGGTCATACTTTGAAACGTCAACTCAAGCCACGCCATATAGCCATGATCAGGTCCGTTCCCAGTGGAGACACCCATTTTTCTTTGCTAACACTGTGCCCAGTATTGGTGGTGCCATCGGGACAGGTCTCTTCCTCGGAACCGGAAACGCGCTGAAAACCGGGGGGCCTGTTGGGTGCGCGCTTATGGCGTATCACGAGGCCCAAAGTTGACATCCCCTCCAGTCTCCTGCTCGGCTACACGATCGTTGGCACCATATGTTACGCCATGATGCTCTGCCTCGGCGAGATGATCTCGTACCTACCAATTCCTGGTGGACATATCAAATTGGCAGAGCGCTTCGTTAATCCGGCCGTTCTCATTCACCATGGGCTGGAATTATTGGTACAATGGGTGTGTTTTTATCTTCCACTCCGCGCCTATTGTTTCCCACACGACCATCGCTTTCTAGGACCATTACTCTTCCTGCCGAGCTCAGTGCGTCGGCCGTACTCATCGATTATTGGGAACACCGGAGAATCAGCGATGCCGCTTGGATTTCTGTCTGCTTGGTCGTTGTGATCCTTATCAACACGTGAGCCTCCCATGATTTCGTTTTTATCTTGATCTTAATATTCCTCGTTTCCCAGGCTTGGAGCAGGTGCATACGGCGAAACCGAATTTTTTTTCGTCTCCTTCAAAGTTATCACGATCGTGGGTCTTCTGGTCCGTCCCCCTTTCCTATCATTCCTTCTTTTTCGTTGGTCTCATCATTCTTTCCAGATCCTGGGTGTTATCCTCGATCTCGGCGGAGGTCCAAACCACGATCGCATCGGTTTCCGTTATTGGAAACACCCTGGGCCATTCGTCCAGTTCCACGGGATAGGTGGGGCGAAGGGAAGGTTCCTCGGATGGTGGAGTGTCATGACTCAGGCTGCCTTCAGTTACATCGGGACTGAGATTGTGGGAATGGCTGCTGGTGAAGCCAAAAATCCTGGTCAGAACTTGCCCAAGGCTATCAAGCGAATTTACATCCGTATCCTACTTTTCTATATCGGAGGGGCTTGGATTATCGGTTGGCTCGTACCCTCGAATGATAAGCATCTCGGGCTGACGTCTGACGCTGCATCCTCTCCATTCGTCATCGCGTACGTCGTCTATTTCATTTTGACCCAGACATCCTATTTACACTATTCTTGACTCCAAGTATCTCTCGTGCTGGAATCAAGGGGCTTCCTTCCGTCATCAACGCTGCTATTGTGAGATCCGCTTGGTCTGCTGCAAGCTCTGATCTGTATATCAGCTCTCGCACCCTCTGTACGTCCAGCCATCCCCTACTATCTCCATCCCTAACCCCATCCAAATCCAGATGGTCTTGCGATTTCCGGCAACGCACCTCAAGTTTTTGCTCGCACATCTAAATCTGGCCTTCCTTATGTTTCCGTCACCTTCTGCGCGTTGTTCTGCTCGCTTGCGTACATGGGCGTCAAATCTGGATCTCTAAAGGTTTTCGGATGGCTTTCCAACATGACAGCCACTGCTGGTCTGATGACCTGGTTCGGTATTGCCTTCACATACGTGCGCTTCTATGCCGGTATGAAGGCCCAAGGATATGATCGCTCCAAACTCCCGTTTTCCAGCCGGCTGCAGCCTTACGCAGCGTGGTATGTGATCGTCAGCACACTTGTGATTTGCTTCGTAAGTCCCATTGCTTCTGATCGTCCTATGGCCCCCACCTCAAATCTTCGCGCGGAACTAGTTCTCCGGCTTCCAGGTGTTCCTGAAAGGCGGTTGGAAGAGGGCTGATTTTATTACCAGTTATTTACCATTCGCCCTCTTCCCAATTTTGTACTTCGGCGCGCGATACTTGCTGTACAAAACCCCCATGGTGGACGCTGCAGACATGAATTTTATCACCGGAACTGTCCAGGACCCGTAAGCCGCCGTTGATCCTTTCAAGGATTTAAGACAGCTGCCTAATGCACCATATTCTTTAGATACGACGAGCCACCCCCAAAGAACATCTTGGAAAAATTCTGGGCGAGGGTGTAGTGGTTTGTCCCTTTCTTGGCTCTAGCCATTTTCTGTACATATCTATGCCTAGCCATAATGATACCCCCCCCCAGATTCCCATGCGTAATGCGGCAATGGGGCATGGTCCGAAAGAACAGTTGGAACTATGTGAACCGTGCTTTGCGCTTCGGCATTCCGGGTGACAGAGATAGTACATGACTGCATGAGAGAATAGAGTGCGATCCAGAAACCCTTCCCACCCTGAGATTTCACCCTGCGTGATTGGACATGGATGCGAAGCTGGGAATAGAAACATGGTACCACCGACACCGCTGGCATCAACGACCCCAATCGAGAGTCCCTACAGGGGAAACAAATATCCAGTGACTGCACAGTCTCCCATAAGACGAATACCTCCACCTGATGGTTGACCATCTGCACATGACAGAAATGTGAGGGTGGTATGTGCACGCACTAGAAACACAGTGAACCCACACAACTCCCGCCCACAAAAAAGTCGTGTCCTGCTGAATCAAATGCAGGTTCCTCCCCCCACGCGAGCATTCTCTCCCTTAATGAGATAAGGGGGCGTGTCGGTGGAAAAGGCCGACTTATACGGAGATTCGGCAACTCATCGCACTCATTTGGTCATAGAGCTGATGTAGACGCGGGAGGTATAGGAGCACAGTGGCAGCAATGAAAATAAGGCCAAGTGTCGGGAGAGGACGGCCGTGGAATGTCTAAGTACGCGCCGTGATGTGGATGTGGTGAATGCAAGTTGATTCCGTCGCGACACAATGTCACTCCCGACGTCACGCTCAGTCAAGCACCTATTACTCACACCTGGTAATACTGTACTCATCATAAGTCTGTATATGTATGTGTAGCTTAGTTATACGCAATCCCGCAAACGTTTAACGCTTTATCTTTGCCTATTTATCAGATCCAGGATTGCATCACGGTCGGCAACTATTTTCCGTTATCCACTCACGCTTTTACTCTCGTCCGTTGAATGTCTTTTCCTTGTAATTTAGAACTATTCTTCAGCAAGGATACGTACAGAAAATTGTTTTCAATGTCGAGGCCATGATGGACTCACGAAGGACCCGGTTGCATTGAATTTCTCTACCGCACAAATCATCTCGCGATCATAAGCTAGGTTTGTGGAATTTCCTCTACAGCGTAACCACTGTATGTACCCCACCTTGGCAACTTTTCAGACTTGATTAGAGAGGACCCCTGATAGTTAGGTTGACAGCCAGTACGCTCCCAGCGGGAAATTTTTTCGATTTTGGTACACCTACCTAGCACGGTTTCCCGGGAGTCTGGGAGTCAAATTTTTTGGGACCTAGCCGATTTCACCGGGAGCGGGGTCATGGTGCCCAACTACCTAGCATGGAGGACACCGGGAGTTCGTTCAGAGGGAGGGCGGGTCCCGTCCTTCGTTGTGCATGTGACTTCGGGCTGCAGGTTCAAAGCCTGTTGTGGCTGTCCTTTTGCTGCCGTGGCCTCAACCAGCCAATTCTCCACTTTTTCCACGGCATGCACGATACGATCTACATATGGCGTGAGCACCAATACAGGTCATCTTTTTTTTTGTGGCCACTTTTTGCTTCTCATCCCTTTGTGCCTTACTCTTGACAGTTAAGAACGGATACATGAGGATACTGAATGGGATGCTGGAGGATCTCTTGAGGCGGGTCACCATGGGTGGACAGCTGACTGGGTGATACTACTCAGCAATGCAGTCATTAATGCATATAAGGATAAACTTGCCAAAAAAATGGACATTGCTGAGATCAACACAGTCCCAAGTTCACGAAGATGATTGCTACAATCATTCCCAAGTATGTGGGGATTTTTTGAGGTTTTTGGGGGCATTCTTAAATTTGTTTGGAATTTTTCCCAGTACATACTATCATTTATGGGGTAATTGCCGCGAAGTTACCAAAATCATTCCCGAAGGTGCTAGAGAGCTCCGTTTGCCCTCAAACTTGGCATGAATAGGTTCAATGATACTATAAACAAGTCCTAAAAATTATAAGGGATTCTGTGTAAAATTGAGGGTGGTATGACGGATCCGCGTTGACCACCCATTTTGCGCCCAAGTAGTTCGGCAACCTGCGTAATTGCCGTTGCTCTGAATCTCATCGCCCTGCTCCCAGCACCAGTAGAACCTCTGCTGCCTCATTGTCTGGTGTGTCTTTAGGTGTGTTAAAATGAATGAGAGGTGGTGGTGGACCCAGGTACACAGCCATGCTGTCTGTTGCATACTGGAGAGCTGAACCAACGGCTGTGTTGGGGGTTTCCATCATGTTGATATGAGGTGTTGTCCATCTAGGTCAGGGCTGAGGTTGATGCCAAGAGGGGCTTGGGGTGACATGGAGTTGGACGGAGTTGAAAGTTGTTTGTTTACGGGAAACACCAAATCAGATTTAGGCACCAGTATTCTGGTGCACCTCATTTGTCCAGATCACCCCTAGGAAGGCAGAAATTAGGCAGATAGCTTCTTAGGAACATACTCAATGGGACTATGATAATTTGGGGGCAAGGGATGCCCTAAATATTTAGGAGAAGCATTTCGGGTGGTTCGGAAGCAACGAATTCTGTTTGCCTGAACACTTAAAATAACACAAAGAGACAACAAATCAATGAAATTTGCCAATTTTTTGTCATAGATACTTTGCTATAGACACCCTACATCTACTTGGAAAGTTTGGAACCTGCTGTGTGAGAATTGAAGGAGGTAGAGAGGAAACGGCAATTACACGGTAGCGGCAACGTGACCCGTGACTGATAGTAGCAGGCTCTCACTGGGAATCTGACCCAATTTTGGAACCAAAGCACGGTCCCCACCGAGATTTTTTAGCTTTTTTGGGCGTATTTACACCAGAAGCGGACCCCCCAAATCAGGTATTTTCCGCACCAGCTGTCGACCTGACTATCAGGGGTCCTGGTTAGAGCCTTAGCCTTAAATGTTGACATCAGGGGTAGATTCTGGTGATTACATGGGAGCGACCGTCGCTCACTTGCAGCAGATTTATTCCGGACGCCGTAGCGAAAAATATCCTCCCATTGAATTACGAGATGCGTCCTGAGGTGAGTGGATAATGGCCATGCTTCGGTGCCGTTCGACGTGTGATGTGAACTACCAATGATCGGTGCTCTGCAAATCGTTATGCCACCTCGATGTAAGCTAAGCAAGTTGTTCCATATACGATCAAGTTCCTCCAGTCCAAGGACTATCAGGTCTTCACGGTCGCCGAACGCCTCTGGTCTCCCCCGCGCACATCATCATCACTACGTCAGGGAAACCAGAAGGATGTTGCAATTCCACCTTGTTTTTCAACTCCCACGTGTCCTTGGATGTACCGTATTTCTCTTTGCGAACCTCATTTATCCACCCGTTCTTTTGCTATTGCGTGCAGACTACGTATACACCACTGGCATCTGCTTCAGTTTTTTTTAAGACTACTTTACATAAAATGATAAGAGTGTTTTTCGGTCCCTCGTGAAGTAGCTAGTACAATGAGAATCTTACAGAGGGGACATTTTCTTTGTGTCCGTTGTACCAGAATGGGATTGGAGTTGGGGAAGACGTGACTTGTGTGACATCCAGCATGCTTGAGACGACGCGCGAGCTGCTGTAGTGCTTGACGATTTATTTGGTGGCTGCGATTACTCCGCCATAAAGGGATCCTCTTCACTGTTTTCTCCATCTCCACTAATCTGCTTCTCGGTGGATGTGCCGCTGTTGGAATCCGCTGTCGCCCACTTGTTCCTACTACCCCATTTGAGTCTTCGCAGCGTAACAAAGAAAAACAATAGGCCGTCACTGCTACGTCATACATGGTCATAGACATTGATAATGTCTAACACACTCCTGCGGGGACAAGGCGGCCTGCACCAGATGACCTTCAGGCGATGGCACCGCCACTCTCGAAGGATGATCGAGTGAAAAAGATCTTGATCATTAGAAGCCTCGAGGCCATTGTCTTAATGACGTGGATTAAAATATGCGAGGGGAATGAAGGTAGTTGGGACCAAATCAAACCTGTTCTATCGTATATTTGCTCATCCCAATATTAGGGAGCAGGTGCTCGCGTGATAAAATGCTGGTTTCTTGGGGGATAACGCTGCAAAGTACGTTCAACACAGACGTGATCATTCGCAAAAGACCTAGTACATTGATAGAAGACCGAAATTTGGAGAAACGAAACGACACATTTCACCACCGGACTCGGACATGCAGTGTGCCCTTACTCTCCGCAACAGGCTCCCCGTGCTAAGCTCCTCGGCATCAAGGGGCACCGCCGAACGCCTGATCCTCTCAAAAATACATAATTGCGTCGAGGAATTATTGGCAGGTCGAAGAGTGGTCTTCGCAGCTAGGTCTTCAGCGAAGCAAACACAGGCGAATGTGTGAAACTCACCGGGGTGTCGGGGATCGCATTTTCAGCCTACCGGAACCGACCAGAGCCGCCACTGAGCTGTGGACTTGTGGCTACTTCAATATATTGCATTGGAAAAGTAACAGATGTAGATTCATGGCGGTCTAGTGACTCTGCCACCGAGGCACCTCAACATCCAACAGGCCCAAATTGCGTGTCCTAAGTTACTGGGATCGCCGGATCGGTATGCCCCCATCTGACTCTAAAACCCACTTGTACTCATCCGACCTACATTCACCTTACTCTTACATGAGCCATGGTAACCCCCTATTTCATCGCCGGCAGACTTCCCCCACCCGATAGTTGACAGCTTGCGCCTAAATACAATGGTACCAATGCGAATCTGAGCTTGGAATTCCCACCCGAGCGTGGTAATCCCCCTGACCTGCGTTTATTTAGTCCTGCGTATCTTCTCAGGGGTCGTGCATGTACCGGATTGGAATGTGGCTCAACAACACTGCGGGAGGTCCGATCGAGTTGACACCGCGACTCACACCGCAGGGGTGGATTTCCCCCTCTTGGGCAAGTGCTCAGGGGGCGGCAGGCAGTGTTTGATTTTATTTGGACTTTGCCGACGGGTGGACCGAATGTATCGTTCATCATTTACCCGGTGAATATACATGCGCGCTTATTATCAGTACCCTCAGAGCGACAGCAGCCTGCGGTGAGGCGACGAGACTTGAACTTGTTGCTAACCTGGTGGCTGTACCGTACCGGTCATGCGTCGCCCATCCACTTCCGCCCGCACATATCCCGACGATTAGGGGGAAATAAGCGCGCGATGTGTACGATTTCTTGGGCAGCAAGTTGAAATGGCGAGTTGGCAGTGAAGAGTCGATTTGGAACTCTGGGCCGAAAAGCCTAAAGGTTGTTTACATAATATCCGGAGGCGCGTGGCAAACCGCAGATCGAATAATGTTACCAATAATGTCGCGGTAAGATCAACCCGGATTTCTTGTGGAGGGGGACAGCCCAGTGCAGGAGAGAAAGTCACAGAAGGCGGCTCGGATCAGGCAGAAGCAAACGATCTTCGCATCCACCGTGGTCACGTTGGACGGATACAAAGGCTCGAAACGTACCCAGAATTCAATCACGGAATAGACCTTCCAAGTATAAGTTGCCATCACTTTCTAGCATGGCTCCTAGTCCCTCCTTTGCACCCCTTTGTTGGGCCTTCGCCGAGAATGAAGACTTTTACTGCTCTCCTCGCTCTCTTCTCTGCCGCCGGGGCTCTCGCAGCCGGAGGAGCCACGAGCCAACCGCGTGCTTCGCTCGCGACTGTGTACTCCAGCTGCGTCAACAACAAGCAAGCTGCTCTCACCTTTGATGATGGTCCGTACCTGTGGTTGTGAGTCGAGTTGTTTTCTCCTCAGTGCCCCAGCACGTGATGCCAGACACTCGCCTCCTACTAGGAATGATATCTCCAAGTTCTTGGTCGCTGCAGGAGGCAAGGGGACATTTTGCTTCAATGGGAACAATTGTCGGTAGAATCCTCGTCCTGATCTGTTACTCCCACTCATCCGATACTTCACATGTAGGGGCATGTATCTACGATACTGACAGTCAGAAGTGGGTTTATTACCGTGTCATCAAATCCCCCAACTAACCATGTTACATCCCCCCCCCTAGTCGGGTAAAATACGCGTACGCCCACGGTCATCAGCTGGTCTCGCACACTTGGTCACATCCCGTGAGTACTGATCATGGCTCAGACCTGTGCGTGCGAACCTCTCACTAACACCACGTCCCAGGATCTCACCAAGGTGGGCATTATGAATCCGTACCTCCTTGTCTCTAATCCTGATCCTCTCTATTATTACCTGGTAGCTTTCCTTTGATCAAAGTACGGCTTGCACACTTTCCTTCTGGCGCTGTGCATTGATCAGATATCTATTCCAGTTCACAACGAAATGTGGAGGATTGAACAGGCTCTAGAACGCATTGTCGGGGTTTCTCCGGCGTTCATGAGGCCGCCCTATGGAAACTACAACAATCTTGTACGTTATGCGCTCTCTGTTTCGTGGCGCATCATTTACCCGACTGTTTTACCTAGGTACTTGAAGTAGCGAAACAAAGGAATCAGAGTGGTGCGTGGCAGCCTTGGCTGCGATGTAATTGATCGGCCCATATTAACTGGTCTGCTGATAGTCATCATGTGGGATTTGGACACCGGCGACTCCCTCGGAGCCAGTGTTGCACAATCTGAGAAAGTCTATTCCGATGCTGTGGCGAAGAACCCAAGAAACATTTTGGCCCTCAACCATGAGACTTACTCTGGCACCGCGTGAGTTTCTCCCTCCCAACCTCCCTCCTTGCTTCCCGGTATGTGCTAAACTTCCCCCTACCTATGCTTCCATTTAAATCCCAGTGAGACCATTGTTCCGTACGCGATCAAGCTCCTGCAATCCAAGGGCTACCAGCTTGTAACTGTCGCCGAATGCCTCGGCGGCCTTGCCCCATACCAGTGGACTGCCCCTCCGCAGACTCCGGATGTGAGTGTTCCCTTTCTCGACGTGGGCAAGTGCTTACGTTCTTCCCATTCACGTGCAGCCCTCCTGGACATGCTGAATCCGCTTGGAATGAAATGGACAGCCCACCCAATCTTTCGCGTTCCCTTCTTCTCACGTTCCGGCGCTATTTTTTTTGTTTTTTAAATGCTCCCCCCTTTTGTTTCTTACCCCGTTACCTATTCCATCCACCTTTCTCCGGACTATGACAGAAATGAACAAACTCACTCCTTCGCATCTTTCTTCCTTGATTACCAGCACACACCTTCGTCCTTTTGTATAGATATTTTTCATCTCTTTACCCTACATTCATGGTTTAGTAGTTCTCCTAATCAAGCGCATTTACGGTATATGCACTCCATGGATCCCTATATGTAACTCATGGATATCTCCCCTCAGGCAAAGATCGTCATTCATTGAAAATTGGAATGAATGGCTGGCCCTATGGCGTTCCCTCCCCCACTTAGGGTCGCACGACACTACTCCTTAGCGGAGTACTAGTATTGGCTCACATTTCATCACTGCACAAGCCTGCAGCACGCATACATCGGGCACTCATTCCTCGCTAACTCGGGCTCATTTTCCCGAGTATGCTCTCGTTTCCGGCGCGAAGAACGCGCCCGCGGCCTTACCGGCGGTGTGATTCCAGCTATGCGAAACCTAATCAGGGCTGCTTTGGCATTCAACGATGGGCCGTACGTTTGATTGTACGCGCAAACAAAACATTTGGCGCCTTCCCTTGAACTTAGGGTCTAGGATCGCAATCATGATCAGCAACAATTGTCCGTCCGTTCACTCTTTACCCCTCATCCGCTAAATGTCTTTTTCCTCGTAATTTACAGCTAATTCTTCAGCAAGGGTACGTACAGATAGAGAATTTGTTTTCATTATGTCGAGGCCAAGGCCAAGGCCAGCCATACACGACGTGCCCCTCACGAAAGGGTTCCAAATTTTTGCATTGATTTTCTGATCTTCGCCGCGCGCACAAATTATCTTGCGATCATAAAGCAAGGTTCGTGAGATTTGCTTTCTATGCAACTGTACTGGATACGGCGTAACCAGGGCTGTACGTACCCGCCTTCTCGACTTTTTTTTTCAGACTTGATGTATTGGAGTCTCGGCCTTGATTACTTATTGATACCAGCAGGGATGGATGTTGGAGTTTTTACTGTAGATTGGGGCGAGATTCTACGGGAGCGAACCGACCGTCGCTCAACTCCCAGCAGCAGATCTATTCTGGACGCCGTAGCGAGAAATATCGTCCCATTGCATTGGGTAGCGAGAGGCATCTTGGTAATACAGAGCGTGAGTGGACAATGGGCCATGCTTTTTTTCGGTGTCGCTCGACGTGTGGCGCGAACTGGCAACGGTCGGTGCTCTGCAAAAGTGTAAATCTCGCCATGGTTGGTCGATGATGTGAGGGTGTAAGTTGTGATATATGCGATAAAGTTCCCCCATCTAAGGGCTATCAGGTTAAGCACAGTCGCCGAGCGTATCCATCACGGGCTGCAGTCTGCTTCATTTTAAAAATTATGATTATTTTTTTATACGAAATGCGATTTGAGATCATCTCCCTTGTCTGTTGCACATGGATGGGAGTCGTTGGATAGGGAGATGTGACTTGTAACGGATTGCATCTGTCCAGCCAACATCCGGGGCGGAACCGGAATTCAACCCCTGCAGAAGTTGAACAACATTTAGGTATTCAAATGTACATAAATAGATGGTGGGTAATATTTTAAATTTATTTGACAAGCTTTGAGCGGGTTTGAAGAAGATACTTGGAAATTCCCAAAAAAAAAAGGAAATTTCTGACGTATCGCGTGCGCAAGTGGGGTCCGCATAGGGGAGAGGTGAAATGACATCTAGGAAAAGCCAAAATAGGGTTTCACATATGTCCTGCATGCTCCACGCTATACACAGTGCTGGGACCCATGCATGACCCTTGTCCCATCCAATTACTTAGACCTCGATTGTGGTGATCGTGAACTACAGTATATGAGATTTTAACTCAAGTGGAACACACTAAGGGCATGGGCCACATGACTTTTGGTCAAATGCATGTGAAAACGCTTTAAGACTGTCAAGCCCAGCAATGCTGAGGATCCTGTGGTCTTGTCTCATCCCCCAGAAAAAGTCTGGATAATATGAGCCCTCACACTGCCGAAAATTCCCTTGCGAGTGACCTCAAATAATCTTCGTTTTTTTTATTAGATCTGAAGGGGTGTGTACTTGAATGGTAGTAGGAGTTCGGAGTGCCACACAGTGGGCCACACTGGCGTTATTCAACGGAAATATCCGGCTATGGTCATGTGCATCGGCTCGGCAACGTCCTTGTCCTCAGTCAAGATCTTTTTCACTCAACCACCTTTCGCGTCCTCGAGAGTGGTGGTGCCGTCGCCTGAAGGTCATCTCGGTTCAGGCCGCCTTGTCCCCGCAGAGTGCATTAGGCATTATCGATGTCCACAGCCATGAATGACATGATAGTGACCAGATCGCACCTGTCAGGTGCGGCAACAGTACATGACCGAGGGTATATCCACTGTTTCCCTTTAGCGAATGGAAGAACACGACGGACTGGGTGAGAACCTGCAGTGGACCACTGACCAGCTCACGACGTGGATTAAATAGGCTAGGGGAACAATGGTACTCAAGGCAAATTGAACGTGTTCTATCTTGTGTTCACTCATTATTGTTGATCGTAATATCAGGGGGCACATGGCCGCAGCCTGGTTTCTTGGGGGACGACACTGCAAAGTACGTTCAAAAGACATGATCATTCGCAAAAGGCATGGTAGTACATTGATTGGAGACCGAAACTTCGAGAAAGGTTGTGTTTCACTAGCGCACATGCAGTGCACCCTTACTTGTCCAAAATCCCAATCTTCAACAAAATCCATAGTGTCGAGCCGTCGGTGGTTTTAAGAATGACCTGCATGGCTAGGTCCTCAGCGAAGCAAACACCGGTAAATGTGTGAAACTCACCGGTGTCCCGGAGTTTGCGTCACCAGCCCCCCAGAACTTAGGATCGATATCGTTGACGCCGGTCTCTTCAATACTTAAATGTTAGGGAAATTGGATTGTTAGTTTGTTTTCTTCAGGGGCTGAGAATGGCAGCCCAGAACATACTGCTTTCCCCCAATGCCTTGGCTGCTATTGCTGATTTTCCAATATTGAGGTGTCGCCGGGGTGGTTGCAATAACCGCGTTGCGAGCCGGATTCGAAACAGCTTGCTGGTTTGGTTCATCCACGGAAACCACAGTACTAGTACCAGTGATGTCATCAGCCAGGTTTATCTTCCACTAGAGCGAAATGATACATATGTAAGAAGATTCATCGGACTAGTAACATAGAGGAATACCGCATACTAGCTGATAGCCGGGAATGAAACCGTGCTCGTCTCTGATTAGGGGTTCCAAGGTCAAATCGTTGCCGTCACCATTATAGTTGACCACAAGCTGTTCATCGTCGGGTGAGAGAACTCTGCTGGAGATAACATAGGTCCAGATGTCCGCCATTGCTCTGTAAGAGTGAGGTGAATGTAGGTCGGATGAGCACAAGTGGGTTTTTATAGTAAAATTGGGGGTGGTAGCGATCCTGATCCAAGTAGCTCAACTCACACAATTTGGGCCTGTTGGATGTTGAGGTGCCTCGGTGGCGGAGTCACTCGACCGCCGTGAATCTACATCTGTTGATTTTCCAATACCTGTATATGGAAGTGCCACAGATCCGCAGCTCAGTGGCCCAACTTACCATGTGAGAACTGATATTTTGAGCAGCTTTTCAGCCTTGTCAATAGGAATACACTGGCAGTTGTCAGGAAGACACTGGCCGGTGTCAGCTAGACACTGGCAGGTGTCAGCTAGACACTGGCAGGTGTCAACTGAGGCAGATGCATATTCAACCAGTGAAGAAGGTGGTCCAATATACATTTGCTCAGCTGACACCCACATGTCAGTGTCTTCCTATTACAGCTGAAGTCAAATCGATAGCAATTTTATTTTCGTGAGATAGCGAGCTTCGAAGATTTGCCCAGGGATTGAATGGTTCTTGTGATCTGGGTTCTCATGATATGGTTCGGGTCCTACGCAAGTTGCCGCCTGGTTCCATTATCAGCAAGCTCAGTGTGGTAGGGCTGCTGCTATATATACTAGTGTGATGTTACGACTCTCCATCTTGGCCATAGACATTCCAATTCTGGCGCACACGATAGATTGTCCTGAGCCCAAGGTGTGTGACATCTCTAATTTGGATGGCTCATTCGATTATCAAGCATTGTAGTAAGAAGGACTTTCTGCTCATTTGGATATGGCGTCGTTCCATGAGGCAGCAATCGAGCTGGCTGCAACTTCCATAGGACCCGGAACCATATCACGAACCCATTCAATCCCTGGGCAAATCTAGGAGCTCGCGTATCTCACGAAAATAAAATTGCCTATCGATTGAGTCAGCTGTAACAAGCTGAAAAGCTATTAACTCTGTGAATAGCGTATTTGGAGATTATTCCTAGGCCTACCCGTGAGACTAACCCTATTAATTGTTCTGATGTCAGAAGGATAATTCACAGGTCCGCCTCCTCGTCCCGGCTCATGCCGAATGTGCCAACGTAAGCACGCCACACTTGGATAATACCAACGCATACTATTCACAGAGTAAGTGTTGGAGCGAGTCGATTCACATGTCACCTGATCCCCTAAGATTCCGCCTTATGCACCCGGCGTTCATTCCCCACCTTGTTCTCATATATTAACTGTACATCCATCGTGTATGCTCCCCGCTGATTTGCACCCCGTCCCATGACAGTGCAATTCCAACACTAAGAATATCACAGGGTAAGTTGGGCCACACTGAGCGTGGGATTTGTGGCTGCTTCAATACATCAGAAACCAACAGATCTACTACTGCAGCAAAATCAATTGTACTTCTGGGGTTCTGAAATGCTTCGGAGTCCAGGGTCCGGCCCTGTCGAAGACCTTGGAACCTCCGAAGCACAATTGATTTTCTGAAATTCACAGTGGTCCAGTGGCTCCACCACCGAGGCACCGAGGCCAAACTGTATCCTGAAGCCACTTGGATCACTGGATTGGGACACCCCAATGGGCCACTGAGCTGTGGATCTGTGGCCACTTCAATACGATATATTGGCCAACCAACAGATGTATATTCACGGCAGTATAGTGACTCCCACCTCAACACCCAACAAGGCCTGAATTGTGTCCTCAGCTGCTTGGATCACTGGATTGGTTAGCGAAGGAAATGGAAACACCCCCTGATTACTAAGCGGGCGAGAGCGATCGATAGATTGCAGGTGAATAGAGGCGACGACGGGAAGAATGTAAGAGATCCTTATCCTTTGTATTGGGCAAGCGTAAGTCCAGCTTTTATTGTATTTACAGGAGGCGAAAGAACGCGTGAAAATGGGATAGAGGAAACTAAAAATGTCCGCACCAGTGGCGCCCGCGAGAAAAGAGGTAAGAAATCGCCAGTGAAACATAGCTGTAGCTCGGCGGCATAGCGTACAGTAATTGAGTACCAATGGTTTGGAGTGCCCAATGGTTGTCCCCCCACTTTCGTGGTCGATAGCATTTCGTGCCTCCAAGCCGAATACAGTAAACAAACCGGACAGTTCCGACTCGGAATTCTCCCCCACGTCCTCATTGCAACACTCCTAAGACTTTACCGCCCTTGTAGCTCTCTTCTCTACCCTCGGCGTTCTGGCAGCCAGAGGGACCACCAGCCAGCCGCGTGCTTCCCTCGTGACTGTGTACTGCAGCTGCGTCAACAACAAGCTGCCCTCACCTTCGGTGATGGTCCGTACATGTGGTTGTGGGTCGAGTTGTTTTCCCCTCAGTGCCCCACCACATGATGCTAGACGCACTCCTCACAGATATGGTATCTCCAAGTCCTTGGTTGCTGCAGGAGGCAAGGGGACATTTTGCTTCAATGGGAACAATTGTCAGTAGAATCCTCCTCCAGATTTGTCACTCCAACTCATCCGGTACTTCACATGTAGGGGCATGTATCTACGATACTGACAGTCAGAAGTGGGTTTGTGGCCGTGCTGTCAATCTTTCCAGCTAACCATGTTGCATCCCCCTAGTTAGGTAAAATGCACGTACGCCCAAGGTCATCAACTGGTCTCGCACACCTGGTCACATCCAGTGAGTACTGATCATGGCTCGGACCTGTGCGTGCTAACCTTTCACTAACACAACGTCTCAGGATCTCACCAAGGTGGGCCTTGTGCATGTGGGTTTGCTTGTCTCCAAACCTGATCCTCTTTATCATTACCTGGTAGCCTTCCTTTGATCAAAGTACGGCTTGCAAACTTTCCTTCTGGGGCTGTGATTCACAAGATATCTATTCTAGTTCACAACGAAATGTGGAGGATTGAACAGGCTCTGGAACGCATTGTCGGGGTTTCTCCAGCGTTCATAAGGCTGCCCTATAGAAACTACAACAATCTTGTAAGTTATGCGCTCTCTATGTTTTGTGGCGCCTCTACTTACCCCAGTTGCTTTATTTAGGTACGTGAAGTAGCGAAACAAAGGAACCAGAGTGGTGCGTGACAGCTTTGGCTCGCATGTGATTGATCGGCTCATATTAACTGTTCTGCTGATAGTTCATCATGTGGGATTTGAACACCGGCGACTCCCTCGGAGCCGGTGTTGCACAATCGAGAAAGTCTATGCTGTGGCGAAGAACCCAAGGAACATTTTGGCCCTGAACCATGAGACTTATTCTGGCACCGCGTGAGTTTCTCCCACCCAGCCTCCCTCCTTGCTTCCCGACATGTGCTAAACCTTCCCTTGCCTATGCTTCCGCTTAAATCTCAGCGAGACTATTGTTTCGTACGCGATCAAGGTCCTGCAACGCAAGGGCTACCGGCTTGTAACTGTCGCCGAATGCCCCGGCGGCCTTGCTCCATACCAATGGACCGCCCCTCCGCAGACTTCGGTTGCGAGTGTTCCCTTTCTCGACGTGGGGCAAGTGCTTACGTTCTTCCCATTCATGTGCAGCCCTCCTGGACATGCTGAATCCGCTTGGAATGAAAATGAACAGCCCATCCAATCTTTTTCGTTCCCTTCTTCTCACCTTCCGGCACAATTTTTTTTGTTTTTAAATGCTCCCCCCTTTTGTTCTTACCCCCATTACCTATTCCATCCACCTTTCTCCGGACTATGACAGAAATGAACAAACTCACTCCTTCACATCTTTCTTCCCTGATTGCCAGCACACACCTCATCAGATCAGCGTCTTCGTCCTTTTGTATACATATTTTTCATCTCTTTACCCCACATTCATGGCTTAGTAGTTCTCCTAATCAAGCGCATTTACGGTATGTGCACTCCGTGGATCCCTATATGTAACTAAGTGAATATCTCCCCTCAGGCAGGGATCGTCACTCATTGGAATGAATGGCTGGCCCTATGGCGTTTCCTCCCCCACTTAGGGGTTGCACGACACTACTCCTTAGTGGAGTACTAGTATTTGCTCACATTTCATCACTGCAAAAGCCTGCAGCACGCATACATCGGGCACTCATTCCTCGCTAGCTGGGGCTCATTTCCCGAGTATGCTCTCGTTTCCGGCGCGAAGAACGCGCCCTGCTGCCTTACCGGCGGCGTAATTCCAGCTATGTGAAACCTAATCATGGCTGCTTTGGCATTCAACGATGGCCGTGATTGTACGCGCAAACAAAACATTTGGCGCCTTCCCTTGAACTAGGGTCTAGGATCGCAGTCATGGTCGGCAACAATTGTCCGTCCGTTCACTCTTTACCTCTCTTCCGCCAAATGTCTTTTCCTCGTAGTTTACAGCTAATTCTTCAGCAAGGGTACGTACAGATAGAGAATTTGTTTGTTGGAATTGGGGATCTAACGCTCATCGCTTAGTCAGCATATCCTTCTAGGTAGTTCGCGGGATGTACCGAAGTTTGCTTAAACTCTATCGTTGTGCGAATCTAAGTGGCTCCGTACCGATTCTTCAACATTGTTTTCATTATGTCGAGACCAAGGCCAGCCATGCATGACGTGCCCCTCACGAAAGGGTTCCAAATTTTGCATTGATTTTCTGATCCGCAGAAATTATCTTGCGATCATAAAGCCAGGTTCGTGAGATTTGCTTTCTATGTACTGTACTGGATACGGCGTAACCAGGGCTGTATGTACCTGCCTTCTCAGACTTGATTGGGGTCTTAGGCTTCATAATTGATATCGATGGATGTTGGGGTTTAGGTTCGGGCGATTCCAGGGGAGCGAACCGTCGTTCAACTCCCAGGACATCTATTCTGGATGCCGTAGCGAGAGGCATCCTGGTACATGGAGCGTGAGTGGCAATCAATGGACCATGCTTCGGTGCCACTCAACGCGTGCGGCGAATGGCCAATGGTCGGTGCTCTGTGGATCGCTGTTATGGTAGGCAGGAACACCAGCCTCTATACACCATTATGGTAGCTCGATGTAAGGGGCGCGAGTTGTGATGTATGCGATAAAGTTCCTCCAGTCCAAGGGCTATCAGATCAGATAATCACGGTCACCGAATGCCTCGGTCTCCCCTGTGTACATCATTATTGCTATTTTGCTATTCCAGGGGAAACCAGATGGATGTTGCGATCTCCCCTTGCTTTTGTTTTTGTCCCACGCGTGTCCTTGAATTCGTTTGGCTTCCTCTGGCCTTTGAGATTTGTTTTACTTTTTGGTGCCCATTTGTTATTTCTCAACTTCGTTTATCCACCCATTCTTCTCCTTTTATCTTCGGACCACGTATACACCACTGGCCATAGCTGCAGTCCGCTTGATTTTTTCAAAAAAGACTTCTTTCACACGAAATGTGATTTGAGAACATCTTGTCCGCTGCAATGGGATTTGGAGGATAGGAAGATGTGACTTTGTGACTGACTGCATCTGTGACATACAACACGTGCTTGAAACGACATGAGTCCGATTGTTGGCGCCTGCTTTGGTGGCTGCGATTACTCTGCCATAAAGGATAGGCCCTCAAATCGCGCCAAGGGGGCATATCACTCACTCTATCTCTGCTTTCCACATCTCCACTAAGCTGGCTCTCGATCTCGTTGGACGTGCCGCTGTTGGAATCTGCTACCACCCATTTGTTGCTGCATCTGAGTCTTATCATGGCAAACAAAAAGAATGGGGCACAGGTGTCTCATGTCACACACAGAGAGGATCCAAATTCATCGTGTACCGTGGTATATCCTCCCTACTTGCATGTTGGACCGTATCCCACGGCATATTATAAATCACCTTCGTCGACGAATCTCCTGAACTGATCCTATATTTAATCGATCAGAGGGGTTGCATATGCGTACTCTGTCGCCCATCGCTCCATAGCACTGCCTTCGGGCCCCAGACTTGGCGAGATCACCATGTACTCAGAAGGCGCAAGCTATAATGTTTGAGCGGAACGCCCAGCACGCCAGAACAAGAGCCCACACACTCTCTAAAATGATTCTTCCCCCTTTGGCAGTGAACATCTACCGCGCAGTGCTGGGGCCCACGACCCTTGGCGCATCGAATTGCTTAGACCTCGATCGTGGTGATCTTGCACTACGGTATATGCAAAAATTTGACTCAAGGGTTGATGGTTGTACACGCTAAGAGGCCGTGGGCCACATGACCTTTGGTCGAATGTGTCTGAAAATGCACTCTGGTGAGGATCCTGTTCAGTTCCTCTCAAGCCGGTCTTGTCTCATTCTCCAGAAAAAGTCAGGTACGAGCCGAATCACGGTGTTGAAAATTTCCTCGCCAACTACGGCAGATAATCGTCGTTTTTTTATTGGAATCTGAAAGAGAGTATACTTGAATGGGTACCCTGGTCACCGCCACTGCACGGAAAAGGGTCGTGTGCATCGTCCCGGCAATACACTTCGGGTTTTCCGACTGATCAGTGGCCCACTGCAGATTCTCGCCCAGTCCGTCGTGTAATCTTCCAATCGCTGAAGGGAAACAGTCGATATACCAGTCACGCACTGTTGCCGCGCCGTCCAATGAATCTATCCCAGAATAGTTCCAATGGGTCTGTTAGAGCAGGTGTGATCTGGTCACTGTCATATCATACATGGCCGTGGCCACGGGTAATTCCTACCGCACTCTTGCGGGGACAAGGCGGCCTGGATCGGGTCGCCTTCAGGCGATGGTACCGCCACTCTCGAGGACGGGAAAGACGGTTGAGTGAAAAAGATCTTGATCAATGAAGGCCTTGAAGACATTGTCTTCATGACGTGCGGGGATTGAAACATGCGAGGGGAACGATGGTACTTGGGGCAAATCGAACCTATTCTATCTTATGTTCGCTCGTTGTCGTCGATCCCAATATCGGGGAGCACGCGGTCGCGTCGTCAGGCTGGTTTCTTGGGGGATGACACTGCAAAAGTACGTTCAAAAGACATGATCATTCGCAAAACGGCCTGGTAGTACATTGATTGGAGACCGAAATTTCGAGAAACGACGCGTTTCACTAGCGCACAAGCAGTACAGTGCACCCTTACTCCTTCTCCTCCAACAACCCAATCTTCAACACAATCCATAACTGTGTCGAGGTGTCGGTCCTGGTTTTAAGAGTAATCTGCGTGGCTAGGTCCTTAGCGAAGCAAACAGGTAAATGTGTGAGACTCACCGGTTTCCCGGAGATTGCGTCATCAACCCCCCAGAACTTAGGATGGATATCGTTGACGCCGGCCTCTTCAATACTTAAATGTTAAGGAAATTGGTTTCTTAGTTCGTTTTCTTCAGGGGCTGAGAATGGCGACCCAGGACATACCGCTTTCCCTCAAGGCCGGGGCTGCTATTGCTGATTTCCCAATATTGAGGTCTCACCGGGGTGGCTGCAATAACCACGTCGCCATTCGGAACAGCTTGCTGGGTTGGTTCATCCACGGAAACCACAGTAGTAGTACCAGTGATGTCTTTAGCCACGTTTAGCTTCCACTAGAATGAAATGATACATATGTAAGAAGATACATCGGACTAGTAACACAGTGAACACCACATACTCGCTGATTACCGGGAATGAAACCGTGCTCGTCTCTGATTAGGGGTTCCAAGGTCAAATCCTTGCCGTCACCGTTATATTTAACCACAAGCTGTTCATCGTCGGGCGAGAGAAGTCTGCTGGAGATGACATAGGTCCAGATGTCTGCCATTGCTCTGTAAGAGTGAGGTGAATGGAGGTCGGATGAGCACAAGTGGGTTTTATAGTGAGATTTGGGGGAAGTAGCGATCCTGATCCAAGTAGCTCAGGGCACACAATTTGGGCCTTGTTGGATGTTGAGGTGCCTCGATGGCGGAGTCACTAGACCGCCGTGAATCTACATCTGTTGATTTTCCAATACTGTATATGGAAAGTAGCCACAGATCTGCAGCTCAGTGGCCCAACTTACCCCGTGAGAACTGATATTCTCAGTAGCTTTTCAGCCTTGTTAATAGGAAGACACTGGCAGATGTCAGCTAGATACTGGCAGGTGTCAGCTAGATACTGGCAGGTGTCAGCTAGACACTGGCAGGTGTCAGCTAGACACACTGGCAGGTGTCAGCTAGACACACTGGCAGGTGTCAGCTAGACCCTGGCAAGAGTCAGCTGAGGCAAATGTATATTGGACCAGTGGAGAGGGTGGTCCATATACATTTACTCAGCTGACACCCACATGTCAGTGTCTTCCTATTAACAAAGCTGAAAGGCTACTAAGTTTTGGAGGTAGTGAGTCGATTTGGATGTCGCCTGACCCCCTTTGATTCTGCCTTACGCACCCTGGCATTTATTTCCCACCTTGTTCTCATATAACCGTACATACATTGTGTACACTCCCTGCTGATTGCACTCCATCCCATGACATGAATGCAATTTCAACACTAAGAAAATCAGTTCTCTACAGGGTAAGTTGGCCACTGAGCATGGATCTGTGGCTACTTGCAATATATCGTAAAACCAACAGATGTACTAGTCAGCAAAATCAATTGTGCTTCTCAGGTTCCGAAGTCTTTGGAGTCCAGCTTCTGGCCCTTTGAAGACCTTGGAGCCTCCGAAGCACAACTGATTTTGCTGATGCTAGTATGGCAGCGACCTAGGTTTAGAGTGGTCTAGTGGCTCTACCACCGAGGCACCAAGGCTCAAACTGTGTCCTGAGTCACTGGGATCACGGGATTGGTACCCCCTAATGGGCCACTGAGCTGTGGATCTGTGGTCACTTCAAAACACTCACTTTCTGCTGGTGTGCGGATGCCGATGAAAATATACGTCAAAAACATAGCAGCTACTTCGGAGCGTCGAGCGAACCGGAGAGTGGTCCAACATTTTGTGCTCAAACAGAAGAGCCGGATAAACAAATCGGACAGTTCCGACTCGGTACTCGTCTCATTGCGACACTTCTAAGACTTTACTGCCCTCTCGCTCTCTTCTCTGCCGTCGGCGCTCTCGCAGCCGGAGGGTCCATGAGCCAACTGCGTGCTTACCTCACGACTGTGTACTACAGCCGCGTCAACAACCAGTAAGCTGCCCATCACTATCTTTCTTCCCTGATTGCCAGCATATACTTCATCGGACCTGCGTCTTCCTCCTTTTGCGCACGTTGTTTCGTCTCTTTATCTTTACCGTACATCCATGGTTAGTTCTGCGAATCAAGGGCGTTTATGGATCCCTGGATCTAACTAATGAATATCTCCCTCAGCACAGATTATCGTTCATTGGAATGAATGCCCCTGTGGTGGTCGCCCCCCATTTAGGGGCGCCACGACATTACTCCTTGGCTCGTCTCATCACTGTAAGGGTCTCCAGCACACATACATCGAGCATTCATTCCTCGCTCGCCCGGGCTCATTTTTGTGAGTACGTACGCATGCTCTCGCTTCCGATCCGGCGTGAACCACCCACCCGGCGCTGCCCCTATCGTACCGTGTACTGTACAGTGACTCCAGCTATGCGAACCCCAATCAGAGCTGCTTTCACATCCGACGATAGGGGCCGATACTGTACGTGTGTGTGTGCGTACGTTGATTGTACGTGCAAAACTTTTAGCGCCTTATCTTGAACTAGAGTACTGTAGGTCCGAAGATCGCGATCACAGTCGGCAACAATTAATTGTCCGTCCGTTCGATCTTTACCTCTCTTCTGCTAAATGTCTTCTCCTTGTAATTTATAGCTAATTCTTCAGCAAGGGTACGTACAGTAGAGAGAATTTGTTTTCCATGTTGAAGGCTCCCTCACGAAAGGCTCCAATTTTGCATGGAATTTCTTCGTGCGACACAAATTATCTTGCGATCATAAAGCCAGGTTCGTCAGATTCGCTCTCCTGTACTGTATGTATACGGCGTGACCAGAGCTGTACGTACCTGTCTTCTCAGATTTGGTTGGGGTCTTTGGCTTCATTATTGATATCGATGGATGTTAGGGTTTAGATTCGGCCGATTCCATAGGGAGCGAACCGTACCCGTCGCTCACAACTCCCAGGAGATCTATCCTGGACCCCGTAGTGGAAAATATTCGATATCCTCCCATTGTGTTGAGTGACGAGAGGCATCCCGGTATACACAGCGTGAGTGGACAATGGGCCATTCTTCGGTGCTGCTCGATATGTGGCGCGAACTGCCAATGGTCGGTGTTCTATAAATCGGCATGGTAGGTCGATATAAGGGGTGGAAGTTGTGATATACGGTATGCAATAAACTCTCTCCAGCCCAAGGGCCGTCAGGTAATCACGCTCGCTGGGTGTATTCACCACTGGCTGTAGCCCGCTTCGTTTTAAAAAAAAGTCTTATTTTGCAGGAAATGCGGTTTGAGAACATCTTGTTTGTTGCACTGTACGGTACGTATAGGAATCGTTCGCTCTGTGACGAGACAAAGGACATGGCCGGGCTTGACACACTCCTCGTACTGGAGTTTCCAGTCATACGACTCGTTATTCTTTTCTGGTGGTCGAACGTGTTGAGAAATAGGGATTGCATAGATGTCATCCTCGCGCCGATGAATGTACCTTGATCTGTGACCGCTTTCCTTCGTCACGCTCCTTTTCCGGTGAGCTTCACAGAGTCGTTCAATCGCGACATGGCAGCATATTCCCCAGTAATGGCCCCGAAGACGATGTAGTTTCCAAATAACGGTATATGGAGATACACTTGTCAACCTTGAGTTTTATTTGATGGCGTCGTGTTCGCACCTGTCCTGCAGCACCAACATGATTCTGTTCTTAAACCGGAAACAAGTCTTCCAAGTCAAACCCCCTCGTGTGCTGTTTTTTTCTTAATCCAACAGGCGGAGACAGGCAGCTCTCAGAATTTTCGGGATCTCTGAATCTCTTATGGCTGAACCAGAATGCCAGTGCGCACGTAGCATATGGCTAGCCTTGGCTGCTCCCATCGGAGAAAATTATGGGCTACGAACTGGAACACATTTCTGACACGTCCTCGATGGCTTGGGTCTTTATAAATCCGTGCCCGATAGCGCCTCGGGCATCTCGTGGGCATCCGGCACGCCCTAAGTGCAATCATGGGAGCTGCAAGCTTACGCGAGTGCGCCCGTCCTGCGCACAGAATGGGCAAAGTTGGAGAGATCCCGAGTTTCTGGCGATTGGGTGGCAGGTGTGAATGAGAACGGAATGGGAGAAGGGTTAGATCCAATGCACAAGGTTCTCCTGAACATGAAGCAGCATTGAGTCCAGATTTGTTTTACTCGTCCTTCTAGGGGTAGGGCAGAATTCATAGCTGTTCAGGGGCCATGGAGGTAGTGAGAGACAACTCCCGATCCGCCCATGGTAATTCTAATCCTAGAAATGTTGGGATGATTTAGTAAACCTGGCCACACTGCGACAAATCCTGATGAGAATGCGGATCAGGAATGCACATACAAAAATCGAGAAGGCCCACAACCCTCAAGGGTGGCATCGTGAGCATCGTGCGGTCGAAATCAACTGACAGCTGTAAATCAAAGAACTGAAGTCAGTCCAGGGCAGGAGTCTCATTTATAATGACAGGTCATGGGGAGCTGATGTCTTAGATCTCGACACCCCAATAAAACCTTGGCGTGCTCGGGAAATGGATGAATACCCTCCAGGATAATTTTCAGCATAACGATCGGGGATGCTCTTCAGTCAACCCGGTGATCAAGCCCAGGAACACTGATCATCCCTTTGAATTGTTAGGTGAAGGTCCAACTGACAAAACAAGGGTTGGAACGAAAACACAGGGGGAAAGGGAGTAGTAATTACATACGTGTGCGCCGGGACAAGTGAGATCTTGAGGAAGGAATCTAGGGAGTGAAGAAAAAAAAATCCCCAACACCTCTCCAGATTTCGCCGCGCTCGGATAGCACGAGTGCTGTTGATTTAGACGGCATCAAAACGTTCCTTGCTAGTTGTGGATGTGGTCTCCCACAAAAATCACGCTTGGTAAGATGCACCTTTGGGAATATCGGAGTCGAGCCACATTGGCCCAATAAGGAGTCGAAATCCAGCTGGCGCACCATGGACGAGTTCTACAACGCGTCGCACTCGCCAAGTTTTCAATGTCGCTTTCAAAAATGTAGGACAGACCAGGGATTGATGAATTCAATTGCAGATAGTCGATTGAGCTTGTCAGCCAGTCTGAACATGGTCAGAAAGAAATACGAGCAAGGTGCGACCGAGATAACGTTCTAGTGGTTGCTCCACTAACATCAGCCATCACTTGATCCCCAGAGGTCAGACCTTCAAATGAGGAAGAAGCTCGGAGCATTAGGGGTGGGAAGTAGTCCCAAAATTCTGTCAGGAGAGTGTTCTAGAAGCGGAAAGCACATTCATAGCTAGGATACAAAGCCCGCCTTCGAGCTGTTTGGAGACTAAGCTAGCGAGAGCAATGCCCAAGACAGGCTGTCACATGTCACTGGTCACGCTGAACGGAGGTTGGCGCTGAACTCCAAACTACCGACTCAGTATGAACTGATAGTCGAGCTCGCTGGAGCTGATGGGCAAACTACCGCCTTTGAGGCGTCCCAAGAATTTGCCACGAATCTCCTCTAGGAGGAGGAGAAAAGTCCACCCACTGGACTCTTCAAACGTTACAACTAGGTGAGATCATATTACATGCGATGTGTTCTTTCCTCCACGAGCTCGCCAGCTGTATCTTTTCGTTGGACCCTACATCTTCAATTGTATCTGGATGATATGGCCCTGGGACTCGTTTTCTTTTCTCCCAATTCAGGATGAACGGTATGGGCATTATACTGTAAAAAAAAGAAATGTCTGAACAAATGAACATTTGAACGAACAATTTGAACAAACAAACATTTGAACAAGTGAATATTTGAACAAACGAACATTTGAACGAGTGAATATTTGAACGAACGGACTTTTGAAGGAATGGACTTTTGAACGAACAAATTTTTGAACGAATGAACTTTTGAACAAATGAACACATATTGGGGTGAATGGACTAGTCGGTCTGCTACTTTGAGAACTGATTTATCTAAGTCCACCTGTACCTAACCGAAACTAGACGGGAGCCCGGTGTTGGCCCCAGATCTTTTAATCCCACAACCTGTCAACCACCCATGGGTGTTACAAATCGAGTCAAATTGACTAATATAAAGACGTGCGAGCAGGGAACAGAAAAATATCCCTTAAGGCCACCCATTAATTTCCTTATATAGTGGGCACACGGACTTAGGCTTGTGCTCATCATCTTGGTTGTTCTTGACGAGAGAACGACCAAGATGATGAGCACAAGCCTAAGTCCGTGTGCCCACTATATAAGGAAATTAATGGGTGGCCTTAAGGGATATTTTTCTGTTCCCTGCTCGCACGTCTTTATATTAGTCAATTTGACTCGATTTGTAACACCCATGGGTGGTTGACAGGTTGTGGGATTAAGAGATCTGGGGCCAACACCGGGCTCCCGTCTAGTTTCGGTTAGGTACAGGTGGACTTAGATAAATCAGTTCTCAAAGTAGCAGACCAACTAGTCCATTCACCCCAATATGTGTTCATTTGTTCAAAAGTTCATTCGTTCAAAAATTTGTTCGTTCAAAAGTCCATTCCTTCAAAAGTCCGTTCGTTCAAATATTCACTCGTTCAAATGTTCGTTTGTTCAAATATTCACTTGTTCAAATGTTTGTTTGTTCAAATTGTTCGTTCAAATGTTCATTTGTTCAGACATTTCTTTTTTTTACAGTATAATGCCCATAGAACGGTGTCGACTGTGGGGCCAGAATATATCTTACCTCCACCATATTCTCCTGTTTCTTTCTCTCCACTCGGTCTTTAATACTTACTCAGCATCTTCAGGCACTGGAGCACTAACCCTCACCGCCCTGAGCAGGCTGATTCAGACTCTGGTCTCGAGAATCGCAAACAACTGGGCGGATCCCCCCTATGGAGTACCCATTTGAATCTCCGGTGCATCCAGGCTGTTGAGAAGCATTTTGTGAATGTTCACTCCTTGGATCCCGATTGACAGAGTGGGGATAGATCAAGGGGACGACCGTCAAGTATGATCTGGTACAAACCCATGATCGATCGATCCCACACCTAGTCCACACGCGGGCGGGTGGGGGGAGAACAGTAGGTGCATCCCATCCGCGTTTCTTTGATGTTCTCTGCACTTTTCTCTATCCTTGGCAGTCCCAAGGGCTCCGTTCCGCAGACAGCACATAAATTAATCTACGTGGAGTGTGCGGAAGTTGACTAAAGAAGCCACTAAGAATGTCGACTTTGTGTGGCTCGTTTTTGCTCACCATCCTTGAGATTCTTGCTTCGTCCAACGTTCCGAAATCTTCGATTCCGCCGGTTGATTTCGCGCATCAATGTCCTTCCCCCAGGAATGTAAATTATCAAAGTATGATGCTCGTTTGATGTCCTTTCTTCCTCTAAGCCGTCAAGTACATCTGTCGGGAATTGAGATCTACAGTCGTAGCCGCCTTCATACACACACAACATGACTTCCATGAATAAACCAGAAAATGACGGCCAGTCGTAAGGAAAGGAGATTGAGACTAGAATCCCTGTCGACCTCTAGGGGGAACTGTCCAACCCAACATGCCCATCAAAAGCTCCAGTATCAATTCTCATCTTAGTATCCATTGTACCGTTTATGACATGGCTTCATGGTAGGACTTGTACGACACCATCGATGAGTAGGGGAGGCGAAATTTCACAGAGTAATCTGTCCACTTTGAAACATGGGGAGGGTTCTCCAATGATGACGCATCCTTCCCTGAGAGAGAGGGTGCATCAGAACCATCCTCCGGGTCTATTAATACCCTGTCAGCCTTTACTTCTGTTAGAAAGTAAGGCACAACACACCGTCAAGATCCTGGTTATCCATCAATTCCCAGTGATAGCGCTGATAGATTGGGACTCGGTGGAATGAGGTCGAAGAATCCACCACAATGCTCAGTCCACTATGGTCGACCCAGATCAGCTCTGCTTCCTGAACTCCAGGAAGGCACATAAATCGAACACGCCTCCCCTATCGACCAATAATCTAAGTGCATAATCCAGTAGAATCCTATTGAGAAAGAGCGCGTACGATTCTTCGGCGGATGCCCACGTTTGTTCGATAGGTACGGTACAGGCAGCGCTTTAGAGTGTCGATGATTAAGTTCAATGGTGACCGACTCGATTGGTCGTGATCCCAGCAGCGCTTCAAGATTCTGAAAACTGAAGGGAAGGTGACTTCCTCCTTCGATGGTCCAAAGGGAGGCCGATGGTCCAATATAGCACGGATAAGGTGTCCCTCTTTCGAGAGTTCGTGGTAGGGCTCCTGGTCAAACAAGATCTACAGTGAATGGAGGATGACAACTCAGATAAAAGTGCAGCGTACGGCGAGAATGCATCCCACCTGAATGCAAGTGCATGCATAAGCATATATGTCGGTCCCAACAGTTCGAGTGCTCTCATCCAGAAGTTCCGGAGCCAGAAATCGTAGTGACCCGCCGAAGTTTGAGGACGTATGACCAGTAGGTCCCCCATCAAGAATGATAGACAGTCCAAAATCACAAATACTCGCTCTTCCCTCTCCATCGATTAGCACGTTCCGCTGAACATATCAATCCATCAGCAAAGCACCATCGCTCAGTGTATTCAACCATACCCCTTTAAGATCACCGTGGATGATTGGAGGCTTGTGTTCATGCAAGTACTGTAATCCCAAAGCAACATCCGCACACTGTAAAGATCAAGCTCAGTTTGGGATACCCCCCACATTTGAGTGAAACCACATCAATGTAAACGCACGATAATCTCTCGATTGACACTTGGATTCTTTTCTAGAAAGCTTAGGACATCACCGTGAACGTACGAGATTGAAACGAGTCCACGCCCTTCGCGTTCTTCAGTATGACCTAATAATCTCACTACGTTCTCGTGACGCAATTGGGCCCATATTCGCATTTCTATATGCAGATGCTATCCCCATCGTGAGTGGAAGATCATAGTGAAACTGTCAGATAAAATTACCTTCCGGAGTTTTCGTTGGACTTTGGACTCATCCGTATACGAAGCATGAAGCACCTTGAGGGCAACCTAGGGCATCGTTTGTTAGCACATGCGCCCTCCGGAAGCTATGAATCGAAAAGAGTACCTGAAGAGTTCGGTGAGAGTCGTCGGAGGTAGCAGAGAGCAAGCTGCCTCTCCAGACTGAGGAATACCCTCCTCTGGCCATCGGTGTTGAGCCTAAACGAACAATACGGACCAGTCAAGTTAGGAGTTTCGAAGGGACTGGGTTGGGGATTGGAAAATGGTGGGCTAGATTGTGAGCCTTGTCCCGAAGCTTCTGCGGAAGGAGCTGTAATCGCAACACGTGGTAGAATGGACGTGGCTTCGTCTATTCCGGTAGAAGCCTCTTTAGGAGGAGTGGGAGTCGAGGACGGATTGGCAGGTTGCACGGGTGGCCTCTCATCGGCTTGGCCAGACAAGAGGTTCCTGGTTTGGGATATTGAACGATGATTTGGATCGTAGGGTGTCGGGGATCCGATGGGCTCTGAGGGAATTACATTGGAGGAGTTAATTTCGCGACTTCGAGGCAGTGCACCACCATTCTTCTCAGCGTCGGCTGCAGCAGCAGGCACAGCACCATTCACATTGGGCAACTGCACTGGGCGAGGCCGTTGGAGATGTTCCTCCGGTAAGGTTGGTGCTGAGCCAATATGTGTTATTTTCCGTTTCGTGCCTGCTAGGGTTAAATCGGATGCTTGAGACGGAGAAGCGGGCTCGTTTGTCCATCTCTTTGGGTCCCTGAGTGAGACCTTTTTCGCGTTAGAGTGCTGGATAGCAAATTGGCGCTGCGCGGCTTCTATAGAGGCCGCGTGGGTTCCGAAAAACGTGAGGGAATTCTTGAGCCAGCCTGGTGAGGGCAGTTTGACCCAAGATCCCCCGAAGCCTTGATGAAGCATTGCGAAGTTGATGCAAGCCCACCACCAAGGGTAGGCCTCGAACCCATCCGAGTGGGGTACAGTAATATTATTCAAAAGGTCTATGACGTCACGGAAATTCAGGGTAGCAAATGTGGTGGCCATAATCTCCTGGTCGTATGGTCCCCCGAGCTTAGAACGGTCGGCGGAGAATTGGATTGTACCCGGGCTGTCATCAAACCACCTCTCCGCCCACAACCAGACAATTGGCACCCTCTGGTTCTGGATGTGGACACACATGAGCAAATAGCACGACTGGAAGTTCATTCAGCCGCCCGGAATGCAAGGACATGATAAACTATGCCAACCGTGCCCAGGCAACACGCGATGTATTGGACATCCCCTGATATAAGTGCATGCAGCCTGCCAAAAGTATCGGTCATTATGCTGCTGCACTTATTCAACAGGATGGCTTTACGCAGAGTCAGGAGAGGTAACCTCCCTATAGAAGTCAGCAAACGTCCAGTCGACTGGAGGGTTCCTTTCAACGATAGCATCAAAAGAGCCAGGGTCATCGGCGCTGGATTCAGCGGGAGGCGAGGCCGTTGCCCTTCGACGTATGAGAACGGGCCACCTCGCTCTGACTTTGTTCGCCATCAGGGATCAGAAGCGCACATCGACCACGTGTTCGGATCGGATGATCTCCATTCAATCCCCATCGGTTTCGCGTCTCCATCAGCGCTTTCCTGAACATGGCTTCCCTCCCTGCCTCTTCGACGAAAACTTTCAAGGGACTCATAAGCCTACACCCTTGCGATTTTGTCCATCCCGGTCACGGTGAACGGCTCGCAGAATCTAAGCTAAGTACATATACCCGGGCTGATCCTAAACATGATGTACGTGCACACCTCTTGTGGCGTGCCATATCGCTGCAAGTTTGGACATCATCTTCATGCCCTGGGCGTCGAGGTGGTCTCATAGCCATCACCTCAAGTCTTTCGATACCATTCTCACCAAGCACAACGAGGGTGAACGGGGTTCCTTTTTCCATTCTCCCTGAGTGGGGAGGCGAGTCATCCCTCCACCCAGAAGATGACCGAGGAAAGAATGAGTCACGTAGCCCCTTGCCGCTCCGAGCTCTGATGTTGGCCCCAGATGTCTTCACCACCTATTTAGCCATGAGCAACTGAGGAGAGAGTGGATGTAGAAAATACACCGTGTGAGATCCAAAAGCCGAAACGACGCTCTTGTACTGAATGATAGTGAAGCACATAAAAAACCCAAGGCGCATGCAAGGAGACAATCATCGTCCTGCAGTGAATCTGGAGTATGGAAGTGACACGACGGCCAAGACATGTACGTTTGTCTACATTACTGGATCAACAAAGTACATGAGAGGCTCACAGATACTAAGCCTCTCCCGGCTTGCCTCCGTAAATCTATTTCACCGTCTTGACATGGTCCGCACAACCTGTGTACTCGATCGTGCCCTTCGGAGGGTTGCTGGCACAAGCTTTGAAGGCATCGACGAGCTCTATATCCCACGTCTCCTTTGCAATATTGTCCCAACCGTGCCCTGGATGGGAAGTTGTGACTTGTGACGGATTGCATCTGTGACGTCAATCATGACGCGAGCCCGCTTGTTGGAGCCCCCTTGGTGGCTGCAATTACCGCCATAAAGGATAGCCCCTCGAATCGCAGCAGGGGGGCATATTACTCGCTCTATATCTACATCTCCACCAATATGGTTCTCGTTGGGCGTGCCACCATTGGAATCTGCTGCCACCCACTCGCATTTGCTCCTCTCCACACCCACGTCTGAGGCTTGTCCTTATAGCATAGCAAATAAAACGAATGGGGCACAAACGTAACTTCATTGTGGCCTCTGAAGAACCCCCGGGCATAGTTACGGTATAATAATGGTATATGCTGATGGATATATGCAGGTATATGGAGATACGCTTGTCAACTTTGATTCTTATTTGATGGCGTCGTGTTCGCAACTGTCTTGCAGCACCAACATGATCCTGTTGCTTAAACCGGAAACAAGTCTTCCAAGTCAAACCCCCTCTTGTCCCAATTTTTTCTATCCAACAGGCGGAGACATGAAGCTCTAAGAATTTTCACGATCTCTGAATCTCTTATGGCTGAACCAGAATGCCGGTGCGCACGTAACATATGGCTGGCCTTGGCTGCTCCCATCCGAGAAAATCGTGGTCATGAACTGGAACACATTCCGACACGTCCTCGATGGCTTGGGTCTTCATAAATCCGTGCCCGATGGGCCGCCTCGGGCATCTCCCAGGCATCCGCCACGAGCTGTCAATCCCTCAGTGCAATCATGGGAGCTGCAAGTTTACGCGAATGCGCCCGTCCTGCGCCCAGAATGGGCAAATTTAGAGAGGTCCGGAGTTTCTGGCGATTGGGTGGGAGGAGTGAATGAGAACGGAATGGGGGAAGGGTTAAATCTAGTGCACAAGGTCTCTCGAGAACGTGAAGCAGCATTGAGCCCACATTCGTTTTACTCTAAGACACACCTTTCGGTCATGGGCCACATTTTGACCCAGTAAAGAGTTGAAATCCAGCTCGCGCATCCTGAAGGAGTTCCATAACGCGTCACACTCACGATGTTTTCAACGTCTCATTAAAAAGCATAAGAGGAAACAGGAATTAATGAACTCAATCACACACAGCTGAGGGAGCTTGTCAGCTGGGCTGGACACCGTCAGAAAGAAATACGAAGGCACACGGCCGAGATCGAGTACTAGCAGTAGCTTCACTAGCATCAGCCATCACTTGATCCCTCGAGGTCGGACTTACAGACGATGCAGAAGCTGGGGGCGTTTAAGGTTGGAGAGTAGTTCTGGAATTCTGCGAGGAGGCCATGTTAGAAGCAAAGAGCGCATTCGGAACGCAAGGTTGCATTGCTAGTGATCTCAGCGAGGTGCGGGACTGTAATCTCGAAAAAGGAGGACTGTTTGCGCATATGCGATATGAAGCTCGCCTTGGCCTTCTTCGCGGACTGTGAGCTAGCGAGAGCATGCCTCGATCGATCTTACACTCAGTCACAAGGGGCTGTCACGCGTTACAGGTCACTTCGGAAAAAGCCTCAGATGAGCTCCAAGTATGAACTGACAGTGGAGCTCACTGGGGTGAACTTCCTTTGAGACGTCACAGGAATTTCGCGCGAATCTCCGGTCGGAGGACAGAAATCCGCGTACTGATTCTTCAAAGGTGCCTAGCTACAACCCGGTGAGATAATTACATGCGATATGTTCCTTCCTTGCCAGCTGCATCTTTTCGTTGGACTCTACATCTTCAATTGTATATTATGATATGACCATGGAACTCCTTTTCTTTTCTCCTAATTCAGGATGAATGGTGTCGACTGGGCCAGAATATATCTTACCTCCACCATATTCTCCTCTTTCTTTCTTTCCACTCGGTCTCGAATACTTACTGACCGCATCTGCAGGTAGTGAAACACTAACCCTCACGGCTCCGAGCGGGCTGATTCAGACTCTGGTCCCGAGAATTGCGAACTAGTCAAATCCCCTCTATGGAGTACCCATTTGAATCTGCGGCGTGTCCAGGCTGTTGGGAAGTGTTTTGTGAATGTTCACCCCTTGGATACCGATTGAAAGAGAGGGGATAGATCAAGGGGACGACCGTCAAGTATGATCTGGCACAAACCCATCATTGATCAATCCCACACCTAGGACCTAGGCCACACGTGGGCGGGTGGGGGAGAACAGCAGATGTATCCCACTCGCATTTCTTTGATGTCCTCTGCGCTTTTCTCTATCTTCGGCAGTCCTAAGGGTTCCGCAGACAGCACATGAATTAATCTGCGCGGAGTGTGCGGAAATTGACTAAAGAAGCCACTAAGAATGTCGACTTTGTATGACTGGTTGAGATTCTTGCTTCGTCTAACGTTCCAAAATCTTCGATTCCGCGGGTTGATTTCGCGCACCAGGAATGTAAATTATCTAAGTATGATGCTCGTTTGATGTCCTTTCTTCCTCCAAGTCGTCAAGTACATCTGTCTGGAAGTCGTATGACTCCCATGAATAAACCAGAAGATGACGGCCGCCGTAAGGAGATGGTGACTGCGGCTAGAATCCCTGGGACTCGACTCGACCTCCAGCGGGCACGGCCCACTCCGATACGCCCATTAAAAGCTCAAGTATCAATTCCCATCCTAGTATCCATTGACCGTTTACGAGGCGGCTTCATGGTAGGACTTGTAGGACACCATCGATGAGTAGGGGAAGCGAAATTTCACAGAGTAATCCGTCCATTTTGAGACGTAGGCAGGGCTCTCCGATGATGATGCAATCTTCCCAGAGAGAGAGGAAGAAGCATCAGAGTCATCTTCCGAATCTACCATGACCTATCAGCTTTTACTCCTGTTTGAGAGTAACGCGCAACGCACCCTTGGCGTTCTGGTTCTCCATCAATTCCCAGCGATAACGCTGATAGATCGGGACTCGGTGGAATGAGGTCGAAGAATCCACCACGATGCTCAGTCCACTGTGGTCGACCCAGATCAGCTCTGCTTCCTCAACTCCAGGAAGGCACATAAATCGAACACGCCTCCCCTATCGACCAATAATCTGAGTGCATAATCCAGTAGAGTACGATTGAGAAAGAGCACGTACGATTCTTCGGCGGATGCCCACGTTTGTTCGATAGGTACGGTACAGGCAGCGCTTTAGAGTGTCGATGATTAAGTTCAATGGTGGCCGACTCGATCGGTCGTGATCCCAGCAGCGCTTCAAGATTCGCAAAACTGAAGGAAAAGTGACATTCCTCCTTCGATAGTCCAAAGGGAGGCCGATGGTCCAATATAGCACGGATAAGGTGTCCCTCTTTAGGAGAGTTCATGGTAGGGCTCCTGGTCAAACAAGATCTACAGTGAATGGAGGATCACAAGTTAGACATAAGAGCGCAGCGTACGGCGAGAATGCATCCCACCTGAATGCAAGTGCATCCATAAGCATATATGTCGTCCCAACAGTTCGAGTGCTTTCATCCAGAAGTTCCGGAGCCAGAAATCGCAGTGACCCGCCGAAGTTTGACGATGTATGGCCAGTAGGTCCCCCATCAAGAATGATAGACAGTCCAAAATCACAAATACTCGCTCTTCCTTCTCCATCGATTAGCACATTCCGCTGAACATATCAATTCATCAGCAAGCCAGCATCGCTCGGTGTATTTAACCATACCCCTTTAAGATCGCCGTGTACAATTGGAGGCTTGTGTTCATGCAAGTATTGCAGTCCCAGCGCAACATCGGCACACTATAAAGATCAAGCTCAGTCGGGATGCACCCCATATTCGAGTGAAAGGATATTGATGTAAACGCACGATAATCTCTCGATGGACACTTGGATTCTTTGCTAGAAAGCTCACACATCACCGTGAACGTACGAGATTGCAACGAGTCCAGGCCCTTCGGGTTCTTCAGTATGACCTAATAATCTCACCACGTTCTCGTGACGCAATTGGGCCCATATTCGCATTTCTATATGCAGATGCTATCCCTAGTCGTGAACGGAAGATCATGGTGGAACTGTCAGATAAAATTACCTTGCGGAGTTTTCGTTGGACTGTGGACTCATCCAGTATACGAAGCATGAAGCACCTTGAGGGCAACCTAGGGCATCGGTTTGTTAGCACATGCGCCCTCCGGGAGCTATGAATTGAAAAAGAGCACCTGAAGAGTCCGGTGAGAGTCGTCGGAGGTGGCAGAGAGCAAGCTGCCTCTCCAGACTGAGGAGTACCCTCCTCTGGCCATGGGTGTTGAGCCTAAACGAACGATAGCGGCCAGTCAAGTTGGGAGTTTCGAAGGGACTGGGTTGGGGATGGAGATGGTGGGTTGGCATATGGGTCTTGTCCCGAAGCTTCTGCGAGGAGCCGTAATCATACACGTGTTGCAGATGGACGTGGCTTCATCTATTCCAGTGGAAGCTCGTTGGGAGACATCAGAGTCGGAGGAGTGGAGTTGAGGATGGATTCGCGGGTTGCACTGGTCGCCTTTCATCGGTTTGGCCAGATAAGGCTGTTCCTGGTTCGGGATATTGAACGACGATGCGATCGTATGGTGTCGTGGATTCGACAGGCTTTGAGGCGAGTACATTGGAGCGGTTGATTTCGCGACCTCGAGGCGGTTCACCACCATTCTTCCCAGTCGTCGGCAGCAGCAGCAGGCACAGCACCATTCGCATTGGGTGACTGCATTGGGCGAGGTCGTTGGAGATGTTCCTCCGGTAAGGTTGGTGCTGAGCCAATATGTCCTATTTTCCCTTTCGTGCCTGCTAGGGTTAAATCGAATGCTTGAGATGGAGAAGCGGGCTCGATTTCCCATCCCTCCAGGTCCGTGAGTGAGAGGTTTTTCGCGTTAGGGAACTGGATAGCAAATTGGCGCTGCACGGATTTCATGGAGGCCGCATCGCGTGCGAGAAGCCTGAGGCTTCCCCCGAGCCAGCGCGGTGCGGGCAGTTTGACCCAAGCTCCCCCGAAGCCTTGATGAAGCATTCCGAAGTTGATGCAAGTCCACCACCAGGAGTACGCTTCCGAGTGGGGTACAGTAATATAATTGAGAAGGTCTATGACGTGACGGAAATTCAGCGTAGCAAATGTGGTGGCCATATGCGTGTTGGAACCGTTCCAGAGCTTAGAGCGGTCAGTGGAGAATCGGATTCTACCCGGGCTTCTGTAGGACCACCTCTCTGCCCGCAACCAGACAATTGGCACCCTCTGGTTCTGGATGTGGACACTCATGAGCAGATAATCGAACTGAGAAGTTTATTCAGCCGCCTGGAATGCAAGGACATGATGAACTATGCCAACCGTGCCCAGGCAACACGCGATGTCTCGGACATCCCCTGATATAAATGCATGCAGCCTACCAAAAGTCTCTATTATTATGCCGTTGCACGTATTCAACAGGATGACTTACCCAGAGTTAGGAGAGGTGACCTCCCTATAGAAGTCAGGAAGCTTCCACTCGACTGGAGGGATCGTTTCAGCGATAGCAGCAAAAGAGTCAGGGGCATCAGTGCCGGATTCAGCGGGAGACAAGACCATTGTCCTTGGAGGTATGAGAACAGGCGACCTCGCTCTGTCTCCTTGTGCTATCAAGGATCAGAAACGCGGGGAATCCAATACAAGAGTCATAGTCACGTGTCCGAATCGAATGATCTCCATTCAATCCTCATCTGTTCCGCTTCTCCGTCAATACGTGCTTGCATGAGGCTTTCCTGAACATGGCTGACCAACTCAAACACCTCCCTGCCTCTTCGACGAAAACTTTCAACGAACTCATAACCCGCACCCTTGCAATTTTGTCGTCCCCGTCACGATGAACGGCTCACAGAATCTAAGTACATACACGCAGATTGATCCTGAACATCGTGTACACGGACACGTCCTATTGTGTGTCGTATCGTTTCAAGTTTGGACACATCTTCGTGGTATGGGTGTCGACGTGGTCTCGCACCATCGCCTCAAGTCTTCCACTACTATTCTCACTGAGCACAACAACGGTGGAACGCGGTTGCTTCTTTCATTCTCCCTGAGTAGGGAGGCAGATCAGCCTTCCACTCGGAAGACGACCAAGAAAAGAATGAGTTACACAGGCTCCTTGCGGCCCGAGTCCGATGTCGGAAAGTGTCTTCGCCACCTATTTAGGTATGAGCAAATGAAGGGAGAATGGATGAAGAAAATACACCGTGGGAGATCCAAAGTCCAAACGATGCCCTTGTAGGCTGAATGATAGTGAAGTACAGGGAAAACCTAAGGCGCGGGAAATGGGACGGGCATGCGTCCTACAGTTTCCTGCACTCCTGCAAAGACGAAATGAATATGGAGGATGGAAGTGACAAAACGGCCAAAACACGCATATATCACATACGTTTACCTAGATTACTACATCGACAGAGTATATGAGAGGCTCGCTGGGCAGACACTAAGCCTCGCCCGGCTCACCTCGTAAATTTATTTCGCCGTCTTCAGACGACCTGTATTAAGGAAAATAAGGCTTGCCAGGACGCGAGGGGGCTTGGCTTGGAAGATGTATTTCCGATTGAAGAACAGGGTTGTATTGGTGCTAAAGGAGTATCACGAACTGACGAGGCCGTCAAGTAAGAGCCAAGGTCGAGGAATCTCTCCATACATCCGCATACAGCGTACCTGTACGATTTGGCACGGGTGGTTTTCATCCTCCACTGTGCGGGTTCATTGGACACCACGTCGTCTTTGAGCCCGTTACTGGAGAATAGGATGCTATGCCACGATTGAAGGACTCCGCAAGACCACTAGAGAACCGCGACGAAAGAAAGGGATCGCAGATGACGGTAATAAACATCGTAGTGGTCCCCACAAGGTGCGGTGTGACGCTGTCAAGTTGCCCCGAGGAAAAATGAATTGTTTGCGGATAAGTACGACACCAAGTCCACTTTCGAGCTGTTTGGGGATTGCGCTAGCGTTCGTAGGTTCGGTCACGGGTCACAAAGGATTCCACGTCGCTGTCACGCGTGCCGGTCACCGAGAACTCGAAAAGTGCCCTCAGAATCAGATGAGATTGGAGCCCCGCTCCAACTTCCCCTCAGGATGAACTAATCTTTGCCTTAGTCAGAGCTCATTGGGGCTGGTGAAATGGCGAACTACCCGTTTTGGGCTGTCACCAGAATTTCGTGCGTCCCAGGACAGAAATCCGCATGTCAGGAACTAGATTCTTCCCAAGGTGTCCGCAACTGGGTGAGGTAATGTAATGCCATACGTTCTTTCCTCTGAGAGCCCAGCAGCTACATTTTTTAGATGAACCGTGCACGTTCGGTTGTATCTCGATGACGCGACCTGGGGACTCTTTTTTTCTCTCTTCATTTTTTTGTCTCCCAATTCAGGATGAGCGGTATCGAGGGTACCCGGTATTATCTGGACTTCACTGCGTCCACCTATGTCTATTTTTCTGCCACGCGGTCTTGAATAATTACTGACAACGTGTTGTATCCGGGCACTGGTACACTAACCTTTGCAGCATCGAGTGGGCCGATTCAGACTCTGATGTCGGGAATCATAACAAACAACTCGGCGAATCGCCCCTATGGAATAGGGAATCGTCCTGTGGGGTTTTTCGGCGTATCTGGGCTGTCGGGAAGGGCTTTGTGATGTTCTCCTCTTGGGTACCGAACGACAGAGTGGGGTAGATTCGGGGAATGACAGTCAAAAATGATCCTGCACAAAGCAATCATTGATGGATCCTACACCCAGGGGGGAGAACAGGTGGTGCGTCCCGCTCGTGTTCCTTTAACGCCGTTTACGTTTGTCTATATCCTCAGGGGCCCCGAGGGTTCCATTCCACGGACAGCACATAAATCAACCTGCACGAAGAGTACGGAAGTTGACTAAAGAATCCGTCGAAAAGGTCTACTTTGTGCCACTGATTTTTGCGCACTCTCCTCGAGATTCTTGTTTCATTCAACGTTCCGAAATTTTCGATTGCGCGTTGTTGATTTCTCGCATTGATCCCCCCCCTCCCCAGAGATGTAAATTATCCAAGTATGATGACCATATCCTTTCTTCCTTCAAGTCTGAATCGTACACGTACATCTGTCTGAAATCGATATCTACAATCGTAGCCGCGTAGATACATCATACATACACAACATGACTCCCTATGAATAAGCCAGAAAATGATGACCGGTCGTAAGGAAATGGAATTGTGGCTACAATCCCTGTAACTCGACGCGACGTCCAGGGGGTGCGGCCCACTCCGATACGCTCATTAAAAGTCCCAGTATCAATTCACAACCTATCATCCATTATACTGTTTACGGAGAAGTTTTGTGGTAGGACTCGTAGAACACCATCGACGAGTAGGGGAGACGAAATTTCACAGAGTAATCCATCCATTTCGAGACGTGGGCAGGGCTCTCCCATGACGATGCATCTTTCCCTGAGAGAGAGGATGAAGCATTGGAGTCATCTTCCAAATCTACCATGACCTTAGCAGCTTTTACTTTTGTTTGAAAGTAAGGTACAACGCACCCTCGACATTCTGATCATCCATCAATTCCCAGCGATAGCGCTGATAGATCGGGACTCGGTGGAACGAGGTCAAAGAATCCACCACGATGCTCAGTCCACCATCGATGACCCAGATCAACTTTACTTGTTCAACACCAGGAAGGCACATGATTCGAATACGCCTCCCCTGTAAACCAATACTTGGGTACATAATCCAGTAGATTACTTGCGAGAAAGAGCACGTACGATTCCTTGGTGGACGCCCAAGTTTGTTCGATAGGCACGGTACAGGCAGCGCTTTATAGTGTCGATGATTAAGTTTAATGGTGGCCGACTCGATCGGTCGTGATCCCAGCAGCGCTTCAAGATTCGCAAAACCGAAGGAAAAGTGACTTCCTCCTTCGATGGTTCAAACGGAGGCTCGTGATTCGATATAGCACGTATAAGGGGTGCCTCTTTGGACAGTTGGTGGTAGGGCTCCTGGTCAAACAAGATCTATGGGGAACAGAGGATCACAAGTTACATATGAAGCATGCCGCCCGGAAGGAATGGATCGCACCTCAATACAAGCGCATGCGTAGGCATATATGTCCGTCTCCACAGTTCTAGTGTTTTCGTCGAGAAGTTCAGGTGCCAGAAATCGCAGTGAGCCGCCGAAGTTGGATGATGTATGGCCAGTAGGTTCCCCATCAAGAATTATAGACAGTCCAAAATCACATATACTCCCTCTTCCTTCTCCATTGATCAGCACATTTCGCTGAGCATGTAAATTCATCAGTAATGCACCATCGCTCCGTGTCTTCAGCCGTACCCCTTTAAGATCACCGTGGATAATTCGAGGCTTGTGTTCATGCAAGTATTGTAATCCCAGCGCAACATCGGCACACTGTAAAGATCAAGCTCAATTGGGAGGGCCCCATATTCGAGTGAAAGTATACCCATGTGAACGTACAATAACCTCTCGATTAACACTTGGATTCTTCACTAGAAAGCTCAGGACATCACCGTGAACATACGAGATTGAAACGAGACCAGGCCCTTCGCGCTCTTCAGTATAACCTAACAACCTCACCACATTCTCATGACGCAATTGGGCCCATATTCGGAGTTCTACATGCAGATGCTACACCTATCGTGAACAGAAGATCCATGATGCAACTATCAGATAAAATTACCTTGTGGAGTTTCCGTTTCATTGTGGACTCGTCTGTATACGAAACGTGAAGCACCTTGAGGGCGACCTAGGGCATCGGCTGTTAGCAGATGCACCCCGCGGGAGCTATGAATTGAAAAGAGCACCTGAAGAGATTGGCGAGGGTCGTCGGAGGTGGCAGAAAGCAAGGTGCCTCTCCAGACTGAGGAGCACCCTCCTCTGGCCATGGGTATTGAGTCTGAACGAACAATGCGGCCAGTCAAGTTGGGAGTTTCGGAGGGACTGGGTTGGGAATCAGAAAACGGTGGGGTAGCTTGTGGCCCTTGTCCCGAAGCTTCTGCGGAAGGGGCCATAATCATGACACGTTTCAAAATGGACGTAGCTTCACCTATTCCGTGGAAGCCGCATTCAGAGTGGGAGTTGAGGATGGATTGGCGGGTCGCACAGGTCGCCTCTCCCTGGCTGGGGGTATTGAACGATGATGTGGATCGTATGGTGTCGTGGATTCGGCAGGCTTTGAGGCGAGTACATTGGAGCGGTTGATTTCGCGACCTCGAGGCGGCTCACTACCAGTCTTCTGAGTGTTGGCAGCAGCAGCAGACACAGCACCATTGGCATTGGGCGACTGCATTGGGCGAGGTTGTTGGAGACGTTCCCCTGGTAAGGTTGGTGCTGCGCCAATATGTGCTATTTTCCCTTTTGTGCCTGCTAGGGTTGAATTGGCAGGTTGAGACAGAGAAGCGGGCTCGTTTTTCCATCTCTTCGGATCCTTGAGTGAGATCTCTCTCGCGTTAGGGAACTGGATAGCAAATTCGCGCTGTATGGGTTCTACAACCATCACGTAGCTTGGAGAAAACAAGATGCAGTTCTCGAGCCAGTATGGTGTGGGCGGTATGACCCAAGATCCCCAAAACCTTGATGAAGCATTCCGAGGTTGATGAGAGACCACCACCAAGAGTAGTTACCGCGATCGAGGGGGGGAACTGTAATATTATTGAGAAGGTCCATGACACGACAGAAATTCAGGGTAGCAAATGTGGCGGCTATAGTGGAATTGGGGCGTGGTTCCATGGGCTTAGAGCGCTCGGTGGAGAATTGAATTGTACCCTGGTCGCTACGGAGTCGCCTCTCCGCCCGCAACCAGACAATTGGCACCCTCTGGTTCTGGATGTGGACCCTCATGAGCAGGCCGTTTGCCTAGAAGTTCATTCAGCCGCCTGGAATGCAAGGACATGATAAACTATGCCAACCCCGGCCAGGTAACACCCGATCTCTCGGACATCCCCTGATATCAATGCATGGAGTCTACCAAAAGTCCTCGTTATTATGCCGCTGCATGTATTCAATAGGATGGCTTACGCAGAGTCAGGAGAGGTGACCTCCTTATAGAAGTCAGGAACCGTCCAGAAGACTGGAGAGACCCTTTCAGCGATGACAGCAAAAGAGTCAGCGGCATCAGCGCCGGATATAGCGGGAGACAAGACCATTGTCCTTGGAGGTATGAGAACAGGCGACCTCGCTCTGTCTCCTTGTGCTATCAAGGATCAGAAAGGCGGGGAATCCAATACAAGAGTCATAGTCACGTGTCCGAATCGAATGATCTCCATTCAATCCTCATCTGTTCTGCTTCTCAGTACGTGCTTGCATGAGGCTTTCCTGAACATGGCTAACCAACTCAAACACCTCCCTGCCTCTTCGACGAAAACTTTCAACGAACTCATAACCCCGCACCCTTGCAATTCCGTCATCCCCGTCACGGTGAACAGCTCACAGAATCTAAGTACATACACGCAGATTGATCCTGAACATCGTGCACACGGACACTTCCTATTATGTGTCGACGTGGTCTCGCAGCCATCCCCTCAAGTCTTCCAACACTATTCTCACTGAGCACAACAACGGTGGAACGCGGTTGCTTCTTTCATTCTCCCTGAGTAGGGAGGCAGATCAGCCCTCCACTCAGAAGACGACCAGGAAAAGAATGAGCTACACTCGCACCTCGTGGCTCCAAGTTCTGATGTCGGCGGTAGGTGTCTTCGCTACCTATTCAGGTATGAGCAAATGAAGGGAGAATGGATGAAGAAAATACACCATGGGAGATCCAAAGTCCAAACAACGCCTTCGTAAGCTGAGTGATAGCGGAGTACATGGAAAACCTAAGGCGCGGGAAATGGGACGGGCATGCGTCCTACAGTTTCCTGCACTCCCGGAAAGACGAAATGAATATGGAGTATGGAAGTGACACAGCAGCCAAAACACGCATATATCACGTACGTTTGCCTAGATTACTGCATCGACAGAGTAAATGAGAGGCTCACTGGCGAGACACTAAGCTTCGCCCGGCTCGCCTCGTAAATTTATTTCACCGTGTTCATACGCTCCACACGACCTGTATTAAGAAAAATAACGGTCTGCCAGGACGCGAGGGGGCTTGGCTTGGAAGATGTATTTCCGGTTTAAGAAGAGCGTTATACTGGTGTACTGGTGCTAAAGGTGTATCACGCACTGACCGGGCTGTCAAGTAAGAGCCAAGGTCGAGGAGTGTCTCTCCATACATCCGCATATATCGTGCCTGTACGATTTGCCGCGGGTGGTTTTCATCCTCCACTATGCGGGTTCATTGGGCACCACGTCGTCTTTGAGCCCATCACTGGAGAATACGATGGTATGCCGCGATTGAAGGACTCTGTAAGACTACTGGAGAAGCGGGAGGAAGGAAAGGGATCGCAGACGAAGGTAATAGTCGTGGTCTCCACGAAGTGCGGCGTGACGCTGTCAAGTTGCCCCAAGGAAAAATGAATTGTTTGCCGTCAAATCCGCTGTTGAGCGTTCTACGTTCGGTCACAGGTCACAAAGGATTCCACGTCGCTGTCACCCATCAGCCCTCAGAATTAGATGAGATTGGAGCCCCGCTCCAACTTTCCCTCAGGATGAACTGATCTTTCCCTTAGTCGGAGATCATTGGGGCTGGTGAAATGGTGAACCACCCATTTTGAGCCGTCACAAGAATTTCGTGCGAACCTCCCGTCGAAGGAGGACAGAAATCCGCACGTCAGGAACTAGATTCTTCCCAGGTGTCCGCAACCAGATGAGGTATGTAATGCAATACGTTCTTTCTTCCCCGAGCCCAGCAGCTACGTTTTTTAGATGAATCGTGCACCTTCCGTTGTATCTCGATGGCGCGACTTCTGGGGACTCTTTTTTTCTCTCTTCTTTTTTTGTTCTTCTCCCAATTCACGATGAGCGGTGTTGAGGGCACCCGATATTATCTGGGCTTCACTGCGTCCGCCTGTGTTTATTTCTCTGCACACGGTCTTGAATAATTACTGACAACATATTGTATGCGGGCACTGGTACACTAACCCTTGCAGTATCGAGTGGGCCGATTCAGACTCTGATCTCGAGAGCCACAACAAACAACTCGACGAATTGCCTTTGTGGAATAGGGAATCATCCCGTGGGGTGTTTCGGCATATCTGGGTTGTCGGGAGGCGTTTTGTGAGTGCTCTGCTCTTGAGTACTGATGGACGGAGTGGGGGTAGATCAAGGGAATGACGGTCCAGAATGATTGGGTACAAAGCCATCATTGATGGATCATACACCCAGGGGCTACTATGCCTCCCCCGGCTTGCCTCCGTAAATCTATTTCACCGTCTTGACATGGTCCGCACAGCCTGTGTACTCGATCGTACACTTCGGAGGGTTGCGGCACAGACTTTGAAGGCATCGATGAGCTCCATATCCCATGTCTCCTTTGCAGTATTGTCCCATAGTTTTTCCATGCCCCGGATGGGAAGATGTGACTTGTGACGGATTGCATCTATGACATCAATCACGACGCGAGCCCGCTTGTTGGCGCCCCCTTTGGTGCCTGCGATTACCGCCATAAAGGATAGCCCCTCGAATCGCAGCAAGGGGACATATTACTCGCTCTATATCTGCTTTCTCCATCCCCACTAATCTGGTTCTTGTTGGGCGTGCCGCTGTTGGAATCCACTGCCACCTACTGGCATCTGTTCCTTTCCACACCCGCATCTGAGGCTTGTCCTTACAGCATTGCAAATACAATGAATCGGGCACAAACGAAACTTCGTTGTCGCCTCGGAAGAATCCCCGGGCACAGTTACTGTATAATAATGTATATATGCTGATGAATATATGGAGATACGCTTGTCAACTTTGACTCTTATTTGTTGGCGTCGTGTTCGCAACTGTCCTGCAGCACCAACATAATCCTGTTCTTAAACCGGAAACAAGTCTTCCAAGTCAAACCCCCGTTGTTTTTCTTAATCCCACAGGTGGAGACATGGAGCTCTAAGACTTTTCATGATCTCTGAATCTCTTATGGCTGAACCAGAATGCCGGTGCGCACGTAACATATGGCTGAGCTTGGCTGCTCCCATCGGAGAAAATTGTGGGCCACGAGACTGGAACGCATTCCCGACACGTCCTCGATGGTCTGGGTCTTCATAAATCCGTGCCCGATAGCGCCTCAGGCATCTCGCGGGCATCCGCCACGAGCCGTCAATCCCTCAGTGCAATCATGGGAGCTGCAAGTTTACGTGAATGTGCCCGTCCCGCGCGCAGAATGGGCAAATTTAGAGAGATCCGGGGTTTCTGGCGATTGGGTGGGAGGCGTGAGTGAGAACGGAATCGGAGAAGGGTTAGATCTAATGCGCAAGGTTTTCGAGAACGTGAAGCAGCATTGTCCCCATTCGTTTTACTTGTCTTTCTAGGGGTAGGGCAGAATTCATAGCCGTTCAGGGCCATGGAGGTAGTGAGAGAGACAACTCCCGATCCGTTCACAACACCCCATGGTAATTCTAATCCTAGAAATGTTGGGATGATCTAGTAAACCTGGCCACACTGCAACAAATCCTGGTGAGAATGCAGTATGTGCGGATCAGGAATACACATACAAAAATCGAGCGGGCCCACAACCCTCAAGGGTGGCATCTTGAACATCCGTACAGTCGAAATCAACCGACGGTCGTAAATCAAACAACTGAAGTCAGTCCAGAGCAGGAATCTCATTTATAATTTCCTAGGGAGACCCGTCACTTACCTGTGGATCTGAGCACGAGCCCATGAAACCGAGGACGCCCTACGCGAGTGCTGGCTATGTATAACACCGTCGAGGAGTCGAGTTGCTTTGGAATGCGGATTGACGAACAATCTGGCGTAGATGATGACAGCTCATGGAGAGTTGAAGTCTTGGATCTCGAAGCCCCAATAAAACCTTGGCGTGCTCGGGAAAGGGCTTTTGGATGAATACCGTCCAGGATAAATTTTCAGCATAACAATCGGAAATGCTCTTCAGTCAACCCGGTGATCAAGCCCAGCAACACTGATCGTCCCTTTCGCGGATTTCGAATTGCTAGGTGAAGGTCCAACTAACAAAACAAGGATTGGAACGAAAATACAGGGAGAAAAGGGAGTAGCGATTACCTAGGTGTGCGCTGGGACGAGTGAGACCTTGAGAATGGAATTTTGGGAGTGAAGAAAAAAAAACCCCAACACCTGTCCAGATTTCGCTGCGCTCGGATAGCACGAGTGCTGTGAATTAGATGGCATCAAAACGTTCCTTGCTAGTTGTGGATGCGGTCTCCCACAAGCATCACGGTTGGTGAGACGCACCTTTTGGACATTCACATATATCGGAGTCGAGCTACATTGGCCCAAGAAGGAGTCGAAATCCAGTTGGCGCACCCTGGAGGAGTTCCACAACGCGTCGCACTTGCCAAGTTTTCAATCTCACTATCAAAAATGTAAGACAGACGAGGGATTGATAGATTCAATTGCACATAGTCCATTGAGTTTGCAGCCAGTCTGAACATCGTCAGAAAGAAATACGAGCAAGGTGCGACCGAGATCGAGTACTAGTGGTTGCTTCACTAGCATCAACCATCATCACTTGATCCCAAGGTCAGACCTTCAAATGAGGAAGAAGCTCAGAGCGTTAGGGGTGGGAAGCAGTCCCAAAATTCTGCCAGGAGACCGTTCTAGAAGCAGAGAGCACGTTCGGAACGCAAGGTGGTATCGGTAGTGGTGGTCCCAATGAGGCGCAGCGGTGTCAAGTGGTGTCGAGACACAGTGAATTGTGTGCCCATAGCCACGATACAAAGCTCGCCTTCGAGTTGTTTGGAGACTAAGCTGGCGAGAGCAATGCCAGAAACCCAAGACAGGCTGTCACACGTCACCGGTCGCGCTGAACGCCTCAGATCGACTTGAGCTCCAAACTACCGACTCAGTATGAACTGATAGTCCGAGCTCACTGGAGATGATGGGCGAACTACCGGCTTTGAGGTGTCCCAAGAATTTGGCGCGAATCTCGTCTAGGAGGAGGAGAAAAATCCACCACTGGACTCTTCAAACGTTACAACCAGGTGAGATATATTACATGCGATAATGTTCTTTCCTCCACGAGCCCGCCAGCTACATCTTTTTCGTTCAACTCCGCCCTTTCAATTGTATCTGGATGATATGACCCTGGAACTCCTTTTCTTTTCTCCCAATTCTGGATGAATGGTGTCGACTGGGCCAGAAAATATCTCACCTCTATCATGTCCCGCTGTCTTTCTTTCTTTCCCCTCGGTCTTGAATTGCTGACTGCGTCTGCAGGCACTCGAA